>NW_019384265.1:84021-110215 GCF_000648655.2 Copidosoma floridanum | reverse complement strand
GTATATTAAAAAAATTCTCAACTTTTTCTGACCGCAATAAAGAAAAACCATGCAAGAGACTTTTTGTTCCAAAAATTGGGTAAATTATGTAACAAATATAGTCCAAACCAAAATTTACACATTTTTTCATCTGTTTAAGCAATTGCATCTTAAACAAATTATATAATTCTAGTAAGTTTTTAATTAGTGCATTAGGTTAAGATATGAAAGTCTATATAATATGATTTAAAAAAAATCATTTTTACTTTTAGTTATTCTTTAAAACTCGGTTATAGAACCAATAAAGGATTAGGACACTTACAAGTATTAAAATTTAATTTCTTGTACCTACACGTCTTTTAGAAAAATTGTAAAACTGCAAAAATTGTATAATAGTGAACAAAAGTTTCATTTTTAAAAATTATCCTGATTATGTTTTAATGTTTATTAAAAAATCAATTATGGCCAACACAAATAACAAAAAGATATTGTGCTAGATTATTAATCGTAAGAATTTTAGATCTTGTTAATTATAATTAAAAGTGTTTTGCAATAAAAAAAATACAAATTTTTTTTTTACTAAATACTCGAAAAATAATCTATCATTTAAAATAGTAAAAACTTAATCATAAACGTTTATTATTAAATGTATTTTACAAAAATTTAAGTACGTCTTATAAAACAATGATAATTAATCAATTTTGTTATCAACTTTATGATTATATGTTTACGTCTTGTGATGAATATGCTTTATAAATTAGGTTGATTGTGATTCGTATTCTTACATCATTAATAAATAGCTAACCACAATGGAAAGGGACTGAGTGGCAAATATTTCTCAGTAGCTCATCATACGATGTTAGTTTATAAGTTTTAGTTTCAAAATAATATGAAGTTGGTAATTTAGTTTCCAAAATCAAAAGATAATATAATTATTAGGAAAGTAAGTGAAAAAATTACAGAACATGGAAGATAAAAAGTGACCCTTGTAATATTGTTAAAAAAAAGTTTCAGCAAAAAATGATACATTGTTATTTAAAGAATTTTTAAAAAGCTGATTATGTTTGCTATATTTTTGACACTTAAAATTATCTAATTTATACGTTTATTGCACTGCATGTCTTTAATTAGAGTCTAAAAAATTTGTTTCTATTTTACTTATTACAATCATCTTTATAGCGTTTACATTTGTAGTAATTTTCCAACTGTTATAGTTATATCTCCATTGACTCTGTTACGTCGGCGCAACGTACTATTCGAGCCTAAGCTTTCGCTTAATAACTCGGGACTCGCACTGGGCGCGTAGGTGGGACGCAGGGCTAAAAGGTAGTTATTTTTCTTGTCTGAGAATTTGAAAGGGAGCGAGGGCAACCGTTTTGATTAAATCGACGTTGTTATCGAGCAATAATGTGAAGTACTTGTTCGTGGCACGCCTTGGATTTATCGAGGATACCTGGTGTGACGTGTCGTACCGTATCCCGTTTGCGATCTAGAGGTTACCAGTACCGTAACGAGCAAAGGTAGTTACACTCTAGAGGTTACGCAAGGGGGCAAAAATGGTTTAAGTTCGCGACCGGTCTAGGATCCACCAGTACCATCCATAGTAAATGTGATTGTCCTAGACTTGACGTGAGGACTTATTTGTATATTTAATCTTGTAACGTGGTTTTTACCGATACCAAATTTCAAACTCTAACAAAAACACGTCCGCGTTTAAAACTGAGAGAAAAAAAAGTATTGTTCTTGCGGTAAGTGAGAGTGGTTGTGTTATCTGTTTAGCTCCTCGTAGGTTTTGATTTCTGCCGCTTTGTGCCTTTGGGCATTTCTGTTTCAGAACTGTTGCATGCTACCCTTTTGCAACCGCATGCAAAATTAGTTCCTGCATCGCGGCTGCTGAAGCATTTCTGTCTTCACTGCAGCATTTCATTGGAGGTGTTTTCTTGGTTGAACTACAAATTGTCATTCCATTGTCGTTGGGTCTACGCTTTGTGCTGCCGGAGCTGTTTACACCATTGCACCTACATCTTTTTCTTAAAACAAATAGCAGCTTCTGTGAGTGATAACAAAGTGAATTACATTCTCTGCAACATTTTGTTTGTTTTGGTCATGTCAGTTGAATATTTATGGACCCATAATAGTGGCAAGCGCTTGTTTTTCTGGTCATAACTTTTATGTTTCTCAGAAACTAGATTTATTGTCACAAGTGCCTACATACACTAGTTTTGCTTAATATTTGCGATTATTGTTTGTGTTTATGAGTGTGCCACCTAATATATTGAGAATTGGAATATTTACAGAGTGTACATAACTGCCTAATGTTCAAATTAATTTTATACTGATCTAGACGCGCTGCTTTTTCACCTCAATTTAACCTAGAGATTAGCTTGTCTTTATAGAATACAAACTTTCTTAACTTATTTATACAGTGATAACACTAAAAACACGTTCACCAGATTAATTACGCTTCTATATTATGACTGCTGGTTTAGTGTCTGTACATATACAGATGTATTATTATTGATTCTCAATGTACTTAAGCATATTATGCGTAAATCTTGTTTAACTTGTAGGTGCTCGGATTTTTCCAATAGTATCACGTCCAATAACTGTAGAGTGCGTTGTGTTGCCTGTTTAAAGCCCTACCACCTTAAATGTGTTCATCTTACCTGGTACATTGATAACAATCCGAAGTTTGTATGCTGCTCCATTATTCATATTTCGTCAAATTTTTCCATAGCCAAAAATTTCTCAGTGCAAGTGAACTCTCTTCATCTTAGTAATAATAAACAGTCCAGTGTAGTGCTCCCACTGTCTTCTAATAAACGCCCCCTATCTCCCCCTGACCCTGCAGTTCAACCTTTTTTGAAAGTTGCCCGTTCTGAAAATTCTAATTGCATTACACAAAAAATCATGAACGATATCAGTCAACCTACCGTAGCGGATGTTCTTAACTCAATACAAAACTTTAGAGACGAGATCATAGGTGATATGGTAAAGATACATCAGGCTGTGCAAAACCAGCAGGAAAAAATTGATTTTCTGACATCTAAGTCCTCCTTGGTTGAAACTGCGGAATTTGTAATCACAAACATACCTAGTGTAGTTCAGAATACTGACGCAGAAGTCACCAAGAAAGTGCTCCACACAATGGGATATTTCGATTTGTTGCCCCATATTAGCCCTATACGCCCCTGTGCACCAAAGAGAAGGACACATAATGTAAACTCTTCTTCTACTTTAGCTTACGGCATACTTGCACGCGCAGTTTCTATAGACATGAAAAATCAAATACTTGGTGAGTCTTACAAATTATCGAAAAATACAGCAGATACAATTTTTGGATGGGGGGGTAAGCAGAGAATTTATGTCAGCCCGTTTTTGCCTCCTGAAATTTATAGCCTGTGGTGTGCAGCGGTCAAAGCTCGTAAAACTTCAAATTATGCCTTCCCAATTATTCGTAGACTTACAGTGTTTATGAGAGTGGAGCGTAACTCTCCTCTTATACCAATCTCTTCTGAAGCTCAACTTAAAACCCTTCTACCCAAACAGCAGCTTGCCCCTCAGTGACGCCAAGTCAATAAAATTAATTCGAAAAACACCACTAATTATTTTAAAATCGGTCATATCAATGTAAATCGTCTTAAAACGCATTTTAATGAAATAGAGATCTTGCGCAATGATGAAAAATTTGATGCCTTAGCACTTATGGAGACTTTTCTTAAAGATCATGACAATGATGCTGTTCTGTACCTACCCGATTATGCTATTTACAGAAATGATCGCTTGGGAAAAGAGGGAGGAGGTGTAGCACTATATATAAGAAACTGCTTCAAAGTAAATATTGTCTGCGCGTCCAACCCGTTGTTTGATAATACACCTGAATTCATCATTGTAGAAGTCATCTAGCTTAATAATTCTCTATTAATAGCTGCATTATATCGACGCCCGAATTCACCATTGCCTCACACATTCTTTGACACCGTTGTTCAACTCTTGCCTAAATATAAACGACAGGTTATCACAGGTGATTTTAACATAAATATGCTTACAAACAATAATGCTTCGATTTTTCTACGGAATCATCTTGAATCATTTTCTCTTGAATTAGTATCCTCTGGACCCACCCATCATTTTGTTTACCATGACCAATTATCACATACTTGGATTGATCTATTTATAGTACATTCTCTCACCGATGTAGTTTACTTTACTAAATCTTCTTCGCCGTTCATTACAGGACACGACTTTATAATCATTCTACTCAGCTTCTCGACACCATTACCATCCAAAATCACATTAGTAACTAGACCGTTTAATCACATCAATACTCACAATCTAAACGATATTATTTTAAATACATTATATAAATTGAATTATACCACTCCTAACAAAAATGTTGATCAATTACTATCTGATTTCAATAGCACTATTCTGACATCGTTTGACGCAGTTGCTCCTCTTAAAACCATTTCTATCAAAATTACTTACTAATCATAGATAACTGCGTCATTACGGCGTCTGATGAAAGCTCGTGATGTAGCATACAAACGTGCTCTTCATACGCATAAAAGCGCCTTTGTGTGTTACACAGTATGTACTTTTGATTTATATATTTACTCGATTTTATTACACATTGCTTAGAATAATACTGTTATTACTTTTATCTATTATATATTACATTTATACTTTCAATACTATGTCAATTTATTATGCTCTAACTTGTATACTTTCTGTAATTTTTTCATATTGTAACTGTATTTTATAATTACGTTTACCAATACTGCTTATCATATATTGTAAATTACTATGGATCTTCAAGAGTTACTTTATGTGTATTCTTTGTACTGCTAATTGAGGGCCAGATATAGCATAGCCACAAGGCCTAAATAAAGAATCTAATTTAATCTAATCTAATCTAATCTTTATAGCGTTTACATTTGTAGTAATTTTCCAACTGTTATAGTTATATCTCCATTGACTCTGTTACGTCGGCGCAACGTACTATTCGAGCCTAAGCTTTCGCTTAATAACTCGGGACTCGCACTGGGCGCGTAGGTGGGACGCAGGGCTAAAAGGTAGTTATTTTTCTTGTCTGAGAATTTGAAAGGGAGCGAGGACAACCGTTTTGATTAAATCGACGTGCTTGTTGAGCAATAATGTGATGTACTTGTTCGCAGCACGTCTTGGATTTATCGAGGATACCTGGTGTGACGTGTCATACCGTATCCCGTTCGTGATCTAGAGGTTACCAGTACCGTAACGAGCAAAGATAGTTACACTCTAGAGGTTACGCAAGGGGGCAAAAATAGTTTAAGTTCACGACCGGTCTAGGATCCACCAGTACCATCCACAGTAAATGTGATTGTCCTAGACTTGACGTGAGGACTTATTTGTCTATTTAATCTTGTAACGTAGTTTTTACCGATACCAAATTCCAAATTCTAACAAAAACACGTCCACGTTTGGAACTGAGAAAAAAAGAACTTGTCACTTTGCATTTGAATTCGACTTACTTTTATTTTTTGATATACAACGTACAGCGGAATGAATCAGCGCGAGGTGTCTGAGATCGAAGATTGAAAACCGCACTCGTGGAGGACCGTGAGATAGCAGAGGTGGACTCTAGCTACCTATTCAACCGTTTGAGGGTGAAAATTAAACTGTGACTGTACCTTGCTTCGCAGTAGACTGGGTTGTAGCACAGGCGAACTCTTACTACTCAGTCTACTTTGAAGGGCTATCGTCGAGCCGAGTCGAGACGAGTCGAACTCCGAACTGAGAACTGATGTTCCTCTGGGCCTCCAGGCAATCTTTTATTGCAAGAATCGGACCTCGGTCACGAGCTGGCTCGAAAATCGCAGGAAAACTTGCTGGGGGAAAATTTTGAAGAAAAGATCACAGCCGAAAATCTAAGTGACTAGAACTGCTCTAGTTTAGCCACTCAGAAATTGGCACATCCCACATCCAGCTTGTTCTCCTCTATGAGTCAACAGAAGGGAAGGTGATTTATTTCCTCATGCCCTTCCTTTCTCTTTTACAACAAAAAGTTACAAGATTTTATCATAACTTAATATTAACGTTGAGATGTGGTATTATCATTATTAACGAATAGTAACCATTGTTCACCCATTCAATCGAGCCCAATGCAAAAAGAGCGGTGAAAATCGCTTAATATTTAGGTTGGATTGAATAGATGTTTGGCATCTCGTGGTATTAATAATAGTCTTAGTATTAGTTAATTTTAGATAATAATAACTATAATAATTGCTAGAATTTCCGCTAGTTACACCTATACACGTGAGCATTGATTGGACTAATAAATAATCATGAATGATTAATTAACAACAGCGGTTTCTGTGGTTAAAACACTATTGCTTTTTTATTAGTGAACTATTATATTGTTAAATTACTTAGGTTTACAAATAGTTTTCATTTGTTATTAGTTGTTAATGTATTTCGAAATGTTAGTAGCGGTTTGTCAACTATGGTTTTCTATGCTTGTCGTAGGAGAGAAAGTCGGCTCAGGATGACCTGGGGAATCGGAAATTCCGTTACCAGTGTTGGGGGCAAGAGTGCGGACTCTCTCTCGACATCTCTGCGTCAGGACAATTGTGAAGTGCCATGAATTTCCCGTTGTCTTTTATATTTGAAACAGTGACATTTTTTAACAAGATTACAATTTGGGCTATTGCAGTATGTTTATGAAATTGTGAACGCGATACAAAAGGGTTGTACAGTAAACCATGAGCCGGCGAAAATGAATTGTAAAAATCGGATAATTCTTTGAAAGTCAATAAGATTGCTTTCGTAGGTTTATGTTATATTATTGCTGGCTAATGGTGTAGCATGCACAGGTTATATTAGCCATAGTCAATGGGTCTTAACTCTAAGTTATCCTAGTGTTTAACATACTCAATCTATATATACTAATATCTAATATTAAATCTCAGCGCAGCTGTTCCCAGTTAACCTTTTGCATCTGTTATTTCTTTAAAGTTATTTTATTATTTTACGCCTTGAGAAGTATTTTATTTGATTTCTTTTCCGGTCAGCATGGGCCAGCGTGCATGTATGTGAGTCATGCATGGGCGTAGTACCTTAGCTACGAGCAATCTTGTAGGTGATTAACCTTTTTGCAGATACACATCGGCCCCTACGTTTAGTGTTATAAAATCGGTACGGAAAGTTTTGAAGAAAGGGGAAAAAAAGTTTTAATGTGGATACACCGATGTTACAACTTAGACGATTATGTAAAACTAAGAAATTCACAACTTTTTTTAGAAGCATTTAAGAAAAAAATCTTAAGAGTTTTTTTATGTATATGAAAAAATTTAACTTTAATATAAAAAAACAAATATAAGTTTACTAGATTACAGACTTTATGACAAAACTTTACACCAAATGTCGTGAGTGTACTCGAAAATTCAGAGACTTTCATTTTTTTGCCTCTGATTAAAAAGTTTCTAGGATTTGCTTAAATAGCTAATATTACAGCAGCTTTTTTTTAAACAGTGTCTTAGTCCAGGGCCAATTAAAAATTAAACAGGAAAAATTATTCGGATAAAATTTTTTGAGGCCATATCATTTAAAAAATGTGCTACTGTACATAAATAAGTGCATGTTGCCAGACCAACATATCGTCAGGTAATGTTTAAGAAAATCTTCTTTAAACGAATTAGTAAGACCTTTTTTTAGTCTAAAAAAGTTATTTTCAGATTCTGTGGCACATTTTAAACACAAACCTTTTTGGGATGTAGATACCTCAATTTCAAGGTATTTAAGCAACATGTTCCCAAGTTAATGATAAATGCGTTTTTTCCAATTCTTAATTTTCCATTATATTATGACTTTTAACACATCTATACCCACTTATATGTAGATCAAAGTCAAAAAGATAAACTTTTATTCTTTCAAAGCTTATACTTAATATTAAATATTTTAGAAAGACTAAATTCGTAAAGTTTGTCTTTTCTTAAGTGTAAATCAAAAAGTTTAGTCGTTTACAAAACGGAAATTTAAATTTTTATATTTTGAAAGACGAAATTAGGTAATTTTCTTTTTAATAAAGAATAAAGCCATTGACTAAGTGTTTATTATATCTTAAGTTGCGGATTTATTCTTTCTAAAAAAATAAATTCACAAATTCAATTTTTTTTGACAAAGAAAATGCATCATTTCTTTTTTGTAAAGTAAAAAAACAGAATTTTGTTCTTTTAAAAAGTATAAATATCACATTTTATTCTTTCGGCTCTGGAAATTTGGTCTTTCTACCACCCAAATTTAGTCTTTTAGTTTAAAGTGTGGACTATAAATGGTTCTTTTTATCTCACTTGCTCTTTCAGGTACAGCTGAAATGCATTTTTCTTTTTTTTTTCTCAACATTTTGCGCTTGTCGAAACAAAAAAAAAGTATTTATTGATAGAAAATTTTTCGCCCTACCCGCTGGTATTTTGTTTTTTGCATCTCCAACCGTTATGAGATATAAACAAAACGAATTTTAAAACACGATTTAAACGTTATTCGACCACTTAAAAATAATTACAACTTTTTTATTCAGAATTATTGGGCTTAATTACATATTATTTAAAAAACGCTGAATTATGGATTAATTGTCTAATCCAGAAGTTTCTTGGTTGTTATCCATGAATAATAATAACAGAAACCAGGTCTTCGTGATACGTAGCATAATGAATAAGGTCCCTGACTACTAATCTGAAGTTTGGGGGTTCGATTCTTGGAGTTAGAAAAATTTGAAAATTTTTTTTAACGCACACATATACTTATATAATTTATGCTAACTCATATTCGTTTACATAATTATATGTAGACAGTTGGCTAGGTCGTCGGTCAGCTTACCGGAGACCGTGGTTCGATTCTCGGCCAGTGCGACTTTTTTGGTCAAGTACCTCCGTGAATTTCACATGTGCTTGTTCACCACACAATGCTCCTCGAGGAGTGTTAGGCGACCTTCTCGTAGCAAAATTGACTGATTTCCTTTTACCCCTCCCCAGTAATGAGGGGCCTCCCAACCCTCTTTCCTTCCTTCTCCCAAGTGCTAAGTGCCCTGAGTAGTGCCCTTTATATTTTATAGGAGCTGGACGTAAAGCACAATAATATTAAAAAAAAAATTATTTGTATACGCTACATGATATGCAAAAGCTTATGACATTTAATTACATCAATATATATGTACACTTCTATACAGCTATGTATACGTAATATATGGTTCATACACAATAGTTCACTTTACTATAAAAAAGGCTATATGTACACGTCAATAGTTATATAGTTACCGTATATATGTATATATAGATATAAAAGTTATGCTGCGTGTATATATTTAGAGGGAGAGAGAAGAGTGCCCAGTGGTTGGGTGAACAACAATGGAGGTGCGGACCAGACTTTTCGTTGCATATTTCCCCTCACACGACTGTTCACTGCCCACCATTAGATGTTTCACATCAAAAAGCCAAATGTTTAGTGTTCTTTGAGTGAGGCGATGCGTTTGTTGTGCGATGCGATTACGGGCTTGGCGATTTCGTACATTAGATAGATAGCGTTGGCAGAAGCCGGCGGGGGGCTTGTGATTTGGTGCACAAGGATCTTTGACGAGCGGCCGATGCCCTCGAGAGCGTGACCCTAGAGGCTACACTGGGACAACCTTCATACGCAAGTGCCGTGCCGTCACGATCTCATTAGAGTCCAATGACCGGGATCAGTGGGCCTCCCGTGGCGCCACATCATCCGGAGATCGACGTTTGCTGTCATTCGGTGGCTCACGACCATTCCCGCTGGCTGGCCAGCGAGCTGTTCCCGTCAGGCGTATTGTGTTCGGGCCAACTGTGGAGCGCATGTTGAAATACGCATCGTCGCTTGCTACTCGAGAAAAACACAGCTGCTGCACGATCCGTCGGCCTACAGTCATTGAATTCACAAATGAATAGTTGAATAGCCTCGTTTGTAAACAAATCGGTGATTATTAAAGAAAAATGCGCAAATGAAGCAAATCTCCGTGAATCAACAGACCTCACGGAAGCCGGCTTAGAAATGAGAAACGAATGTCAACTTAGCATACGTCTTATCGTAAGAGACGTCCCTGTTTTATGCACGGAGGATAAGGTCAGAGAGTCATTTATAAAACAAAACGTAGCAGAGGCATCTTAGAAAGATATCTTAAAGATAATGGTAGTTTATATGTACCCAGACACAGACAGACCCATGCACAGCGTTATACTGGAGGTCATACCGAATGTTCACAAAATAGTTTACAATACAGGTAGAATTTTTATGAGACTCTCTTTGTATAGGTTTAGCGATCACATCACGGTCATGCAGTGCTATAACTGTCTTAAATTTGGGCATACTGCTAAGCTCTTTAAGGAGACTCAAAATTGTTGAAAGTGCTTGGAAATGCATGCTACGCACGAGTGCAAGAACCATATTTTTCTGTGTTCCGTGAACTGCAAAGTGGCAAAGATGAGTGAAAATATTAACCACTTAGTACTTCATCGTCAAAAATGCCCTATTTTAAAAACTAGACTATCAAATAAATCCAGACATATTGACTATAGGAAATAGTCCGTACAAAATACGCATTGTCTTCGTTTCGGCCATATTAACACGCAGTCAGTTTGCCCACACATCGAGGACATACGTCGCATAGTTCTGAGCAATGATCTACATTCGTGAAGTGGTGGTAAGCGAGACCTGGCTTAGAGAGGATTCACCGGAGAGTAAATATTACGTACCAGAATTTATAATCTATCAAAATGACAGGTAAAAGGGGCGATGGAACGGCACTTTACGTGCACTCGGCATTCCGTACGAGTATCACGTTCGCCCTCAACCACCGAGGACAGCACTTGAAGAGACCAGATTTTATTGGGATTGAAGTGATTGTGTATAGTGAGAGGCTTCTATTTGTAGCAGTTTTCAACCCCCCAAAAGCTGGCTACTGGTTGGAGGTAGATGATACCCTGTTTCGCTGCGGCTTAGCATACGATAAGGTAATAGTTTTGGGGGACTTAAACATTGACTGGCCCATTGAGTCTACTCCGAGAAATATTTTGCGCGATTCCTTGGCTTCGTTTGATCTTAGTGTCATATCGTTCGAACCAACGGACCGTGCTAGTAACTCAGAAACAACCATTGATTATCCCTTTGCTAGCTGCCCAGAAAGACTGATTATTAGCTAGCAAACGCCGGTGGACGTGGATACTTTGCATGTGGAGCTGCAGCGTTGCGACTAGGCAGTGATTTACCCAACGTTAGACGTGAATAAAACAGTTCACTTGCTTAAATCTTACATTCTGCAGGCCTATGACATTTGTGCGCCAGTTGCAAAAAAGAGTAAAATAAAAAAGTGCGAACCATAGCTAAGTCGTGACATTAGGACAGCAATGGCCAAGCAAAGCAGGGCGTATAAGGGATGGAGGCGTCAGGGCTGTGTTTCTGACGGGATTTACAGAACATTAAGGAATAGGGTGAAGTGCATGTTGAGGGACGCTCGCTTTTGATATTACTACGAATGCCTGTCTAACTGCAGGGACGGTCCACGTATGGAAGGAGATCGTGAGCTTGAGAGCACATAAGTGGGCTGTGGCGATGGACAGTCTTCCGATAACTGTCAAGGAGCTCAATAAGTTTTATGCAGGAAACTCGCTGGCCGTAGACTTGCCTGAACTGTTACCTGGGAGGTCAAACCTTGAGGACTGTTTTTTCTTTGTCCATGTGGGCGCACAGGAGTTGCTACGGGCCATTGCCCGGTCGCGATTCAACGCGGTTGGCCCAGATGGGATACTGATCTCATTCATGAAAGAGAGTCTACCTGCAACTTTGCCTGCTATATTAGACATATTCAACACGTCACTGCAGTCCGGCGTCTTTCCAAACGCGTGAAGGCGACTAATACGACTGATATCAAAAGTTGAAGATCCCTTAGCCCCGAATGATTTTCGCCTGAATTGTATTTTGGCTGCTTTCTTGAAACTTCTTAAATTCGTCACAATGCAACAGCTAATAGCGTTCCTCGCAGAGAGAAATATTTTCGATGCTTACCAGTTGGGATTCATAAGGGGTAGAAGCGTTGAGACTATCCTCTTGAAAATTATGGACGAAATCAAGGGGGGATTGACAAGAGGAAGCTGACACTGATAATATCGGTCAATTTCCGAGATGCTTTTGGTAGCGTTGATGTGGCGACCCTCATAGGTGACTTGTGAGAACTAGGTTGTTCGACTTTGATCTGCTGATGGTTCATCGCATTTTTGTACGGGTACAGACAGATAGTAGTTAGGCCGTGCTTATATATCCTGAATGAAAAAGAAAATACTTCTGGATCTGCTGACCGATGGCGTTGCGATTACAACAACCCCTACCTTGAGCCTCTTTGGTATTACTTTTGGTAGCACCCTAGATTTGAGGAAGCAAAGCGTAAAAACATCGGGGACAGTGTACGTGGCTCTGAACAGACTTAAAAGATGTAGTCCACCATTATCCTTTAATATGAGAGTGATACTGGTCAAGTCTTTTATCTTGACATATTTTAACTACTGCGCACCATTGTTCATAGGTTTATTGGGTGAACTTAAAACATGCGTAGATTGATAAACGTAAACATACGATTTATTACAGGCAAGAAAAAGTGTGAGCACATTTCCCCTGAATGTCTGAGGTGTGATATGAAGCCAAAGTAAGATATCGAATACTCAGACTTATCGTGAGAGTCTTTTCAAGCACTGAACCAGATAACCTATCTGATAGGCTGCGAGTTAGAACACAGAATCATACCATCTCGCTGCGTCTCTCACCTTCTGAGCTTATTGTTAATTGGGTACGCTTAGACACAGTAAAGAGTTCATTTTATATTGTGAGAGCAGTAGTGTGGAAAGCGTCACCGAGCGTACTGCGAGTACTATGCGGTCATCCGATGTTTGACCAGTAACTCCAGCAGCATATTCTTGCTGACCAGTCCAATTAATGATTAAAATAAATTATTTTGTAGCTAAGAAGCACACTACGTACCACCAAATGTAATGTAAAATACACTATTGTGTATCAAGAATTTTTATCTTTATTGTACAACACTGTTATTTTACGCTATGACACTAACTTGTGCTTAGTCCTATATTGTAGAAGAAGGAGAAGGAATGGAAATGCGGGGAGATGTACATACATAATAGACGCTACCTAGTCATAGATGCAACCATATACCTATTTTTAACCTTGTAACTAACTAACCCAAATGTGATATGTCTTATTAGAATGGTTTTGTTTTATAAACTGTGACAAAATGTGTTATTTTGAAAATGCACATTTATACAGCACATTTATGCGACACTTTCTAATGAAATGTTGTAATATGCAATGGTTGTACAGGGCATAAATCCACAATCTAAGTAACCTTCAATTTCAGTCTCAATTTTCAAGAAAAGTTCTTGTCAAAAACTATAAAACCAGCAGAGACCCTATCTAAAATTTTTCTTCGAGATAAAATAAAAGTTCGCAACGACAAAGACAGTGAAAATGATAAATGAATACAATAATTTTTTTAATTCCTTCACTTTTCAGAATTGAATGTGATGTAAATAATTTAATTATCATTATTATGCCTTATTACGTAAGTTGCTTACGTTAAAATAAATTAAACTAATGTTTTAGCACTTGAGTAAATATCTTAAAAAAAGTGAATACAGACAATGGTTTCTTTTAGTATTCCCTGCAATTAACATGCCTTAATCATAGGGCTGCAATCTGCTTCCTTACTTACATTCAGTAGTCAATGATCATACATAAGACGAGTTTTTGGCCTATTACATGATCTGTTACCAGAAATATCTTAAAACAAATATAAGTATCATAAAAAGCAATATAAACTACCTTAAAAGCAACAGTTTTAACTTAAATCAGGGTAATATAATTTGAAAAAGTAACATATTACCTTTCAAAATACGTTATTGAGTTTTTTTAGATGTGGTACCAAAAGTATCACAAACAAAACAGTAAGGTTAAAGAGAGTACTACATTAAATATATAAATAAGCTACTTTAATCTATTAGAATGCGAAAGCATTTAATAAAATAAATATGACCTAAAAAAAATGCGTTTGCTGAGTTTCTCAGCATTTGCCACCATAAAAATTAAAAAACTTACGGCAAAATCATAAATTGTATCAAAAAATATATCCAAAAAGGCTACTCAAATATGTTAAGTATACATGTCACCAATTGGAAACTGTTAATAACCTTAAAAAAGTGCGTTTTTTGAAATTTTTGGTATGTGCCACATAAAATGTTGCAAAAACAACAATGACATCGAAAAAATATCAAAATACACACCTGAGTAAACTGCTAAAAATTGTAAACAATATATATCAGCTATGGAAAATTGCAAATAACCTCAAAAAATGACTTATTCGTCATTCTCAGTATATGCCACCAAAAATATCGCAAAAAAGCAGAATTGCAAAGAAAATCTAAAAATACTTTTAAAGAATACTGGATTAAAAAACATAAATTTTTGTTAGACATGATAAACATCGATTGTAAGCTTAAAAAATTTTTTGGACGTCATTTTAGAGGTTGTGTTTCAAAAATATTCTTTACTTGTTGGCCGTATGAAGAGCTACATCTTTGATTTTTATTGTATATTTGAGTACAAATTAAAGGATGGAAAAAATAAATTATATAAAACACGATTTTTTACATTACTTCGTATGCGCACCCAATAGAGAGCTGACAATTAAGCTTAAAGAGTTATTTTCTATCCCCTATTAAATGGTTCTTAAAACAAAGCAATTCTTAGACAAGGCAGATTCACTGTAACAACTGGTCTATAGCTTTTAAGTTTGAAACTTCGTAATTTATATTACTTGTAAAAATTGATTATTTTTGGCTTCACTAAATATATTAAATTGTGAGACAAGACAAAACTTGGTTGTTAATTGAATCTATTTTTTTTAAATTAAATATTTCAAGATTTTCAATTGTATTTAATAAAAACTAATTTAGATAAATAATTTAAATACCAAGAAAAAATAAAATAGATCACGTATGACAAAGAATTATACGAGATATAAGCTCTAACAGTAGGTCAACGCCAGCTCTGAATATGACACACTAATACCACTCTATACTTACTATTCAGTAAAACCTAACACTTCAACGCCGAGTCAACGATTAAAAAAAAAATTATACTGTAAGTAAGAGTAAATGAGGCCTTTAGGCCAACGGTTGGTTCGTAACGAGCAAAAATTGAAGTTATTTGATTGTAGATTGAATCTACGAGTTCCATCCTGCCCTTAGAAGTTTGAACGTATTAATAAGGCATCTCTTGTCTAAAATAAAGCTTTATGTTTTCCTTAAACTTTAACCAAATAAAAAATATTATTTTTTTGGAATATTTTATTTTATTTTTTATTTTTTTTAACTCTTTATTTCCATTACTATTTATAAAACTTCATTGTAATGGATCATACACTTGAGGATACACACAAGTTAGCTGATGTAGCTATCACGGTACAGTTACTGGAACAATACCATTGGGTAAGGGGAGCCAAAAAATCACTTAAATTCCTTGAAATATCACGTAACGTAGCCCTTTATAATTCAACTTTACGTATCATTCAAGCTATCCTATCCATATAAAGTGGCCAAAATACACCACTCAGAGATGTATTGCAAGATATTGAACACGGTAGGTCCCTTTTCTGAAATGCGGAGGAACTCATGTTTTCATAAACAGTTATTTCCAGGCTGAAAGGTAGATCAAAAAGTTGTCTAGACAAATTAAACATAAACGAAGGTGCTAGAGCAGAAAAAATAGGAGCCTTTTCCAACAATGTAACTAAACATCAACAGCCTGATTCAAAATTATATTGAGAAATGGTTGGCTGTGACGCATTAATGCGAGGTCTAACCAACAGATTCACAATCAACATGATGTCCAACGTACAAAATCTTTTCTGGTGGCTTACAGGTAGCTTTAGATGCCGAAGTAGTTTGAAAAATATCATATTCAAGGTGGTATCTGGTTGCGTGACATCAGACACTCAGACCTACAAACATACGGTCATGACGCTGCCGTAGCATAAGCAGAACTTGAATCAGCATCCGCTGACGAACCAATTTTCGCATTCCCCTAAGTGTCCGTCGCAAGAAACATTCGCAATGCGCCAATATTAAGACTGAAAATTTTACAACTAAGTAGAAGCGAAGACACATTCATTTTAGATGCAGAAGCTGATGTCAATGCCATAAAAATATCTTCACTACTACTGAATGTTCTTATGATACAAAAGTTGCTCTTACTGGATTAACCTCTCAAACTATCATAACACTAGGAGCAGTAAAGTTAAAAATATTTAATAAAAATTACGTTTGCGCGTCTTCTCACAAGAAACACCATTCAGTGATACAGGAATTTTAGGAAATTTATTTCTAGCTGAAAACGAGCTAGGCTTCGTTTTCGTGTAGGAGCCTTACTATTAAAAAGAAGACCTAAAAGTCCCATTCTATTTATAAGAAGAATTACAACAAAAAGCGATAAAAAGCGTAAACTTTAATTGCTCTATACAACAACAAAAGACAAAAGTTATCAGGAATATTTTTACAAAATTTTCGATGATATTGGCATGACTGAAGAAAACTTGGAACCATTAACGTCTTCTCGATATTTGAAGCCTATAAAAGAAACTTTTAGTCAAAATCGTGTATACAAAATATGAGCCAGAATGAGAGTTGCAATTGAAATTCGTGTAACGTAAACTAACAACCACGATCGAGCGTACCTGCACTTGGTAAAAACCTCTCCTGGTATATCCATAGGCGAGGCAGCGGTAACATACAATAAGGTCGCTATTCTACGATGGCTGTAAACACCAGAGAAGAGCATGTGAAAATTGAGATCCCTCCTCGAAATCTCGTGCATTTTGATTTAGATGACTCAGAAAACTTTCACGATTCAGACTTTAATGATGATGTTCCCGACACACCAACAAAAAACAAAATTACATGTATAATAGAAAAACTTTGTCAGCATCATCATAAGTCAAGTTACACTCAAGTTTGCCATGTAGTGAAAGAGTATTTACATCTATTTGATATTACGAGTGATGCTGCTCCACGTCCATTGCAAGAACAACATATTATACCGACAACTGGCGATAAACTTATTTTTACCAAATAATATAAATACTTTCCTGCTGTACACAAGACAGTTAGAGGTCAGATAGATAAATTGTAACAAGATGGAATTGTTACCTACTCTTTTAGCCCATACAATTGTTGCAGTGGATTGTCCTGGAAAAGTCAGGATCCAAAGGAGAAGAGAGACATCGACTCGTAATAGACGACCAAAAATTAAACTCTAAAACTATTCCTGATGCTTACTTATTACCCAATATTACAGAGACATTCGAAATTGGTAAGTCCAAATTTTTTTTAGTATTTGATCGGGCCAATAGATTCCATCAAATTAAAGTATCCCCAGAAGATAACCACAGAACAGATTTTAGTACTCTATACGGATATTACGACTATCGTGGATTCCGTATTATTAGAATTACAAGGCACTAAACTTCTTATATTTTTAGATAATGTTATATTAAGTGCTAAAGCTTTAGAAGAATCTGATCTCAGGAAACTTGAAGCAGTTGAAAAGTTTATAATACCAAGAAGCTGCACGGAAATTCAAGAATTTTTGGGACTTATAGGATACTATAGGAAGATTGTTAAAAATTACGTGGAAATGGCAAAACCTTAAACCCTATTATTACGAAAAATTCAAAAATTTGATTTCACTAAAACTCAGGAGGAGAGTTTGGAAAAATTAAAATCAGCGCTATGTGAAGCCTTGATACTTGTATGTGTTGATCTCGACAAACCATTTATTTTCACAACCAACGCATGCAATTAAGTTTTCAGTGCTGCTTTAAATGAAGGAGAACTAGGAAAAGACCACCCTGTAGCCTACATATCTTTCACTTACAATAGAAGTGAAAGAAATTACACCACTACTGAAAAAGAGTGTTTAGCAGTAATAGTAACAGTACAACGTTTTTGACACTATTTATACGGAGGGAAATTTTGCAGTTTATGAAAACCACGAGCCTTGGACATGGATCCTCAAGAAAAGACCCCTTGAGTGAGATCCCCAGAACATGCTTTGGAAGGAAGCCCCGATTAAAATAATGATATAAAATATACTTTAACTAATAATTTGTAAAATTCAAGTTTTGGAAACTTCTTTTAATGTTGGGATTATTACATAACGCCAGAAGTGATATATACAATGGGAATCATAGGAAATCACGGACCAGAATCAAACAAAGCAAACTTTAAGAATTTGCAAACTTTCTCTTATGTTTTACTAAACCTTCCCAAAGACTCTCAGAATTCTTTAAAAAAAGAAGCTTTCTGATAAGATAAAAATCACACATAAGACGCTCTAAAGCTGCATCTACGGTAATAAGAGACAATGTCAATACTGCAAGAAAAAAACCTAATGTTTCTACTATTAAACAAGAAGATAGTAAAGAAGCCAGAGAGAAAGAAAAAATGAATGGTAGTATACTTAATACACCTTCTTGTTTAAGTGTTATCCAGCGAAACACATTTCTAAAGCAGCATCACGCTCTAAAGTACAGTGGCTTGGCATTATCTACTTGTTTCACAGCCGCATTCAAAATGTTAGAACAGAAATGGAATACTGAGCACGATCACCAAGTCATTTGTAAACAAATCACTTAATTATACCTTTAATAAAAATAAAAATAGATCACCTAGAAATATGAAGTACTGAGGAATATGAAGAGAATGTTTAACATACACAAAAAACAACTATGGAACGTTTGTTTCAGCTGACTTTACACTTAATTCTACTAACAATAAATTACAATCAGATTTAAATTATATTTTTCAATAAGAGTTAAGTAAAACACCACAAGTAGGTGATGCAATAATAACTTCTTGTAAAAATAGATTAGTATTCTTTTAGGTTATCAAAGAAAAAGCAGGAGAGGGATTATTGCCTTAAGGTCTACACTCGTGTTTAGCAGGTTTAGTTAAGGAAATAGAAAAAAAAATATAGAAACATTGAGAAATCCAGAAAGGGTAAAATAACCGATAACTTGCCCAGAAGACCGTAGACCAAAGCAATTCATGAAGAACTCAGTCTCATAAACATCAAAACAGCTATATGTTTTGGTGAATGTGCTTATTTAACAAACGAATTGAGACAACAAAAATTAATAGAGTGCCACACCAATCTCTTCGGTGGGCATAGAGGCATGAACAATACTTATAGAAAGATACAAGAATTGTATTGCTGAGAAAGTGTGAGAAAAGACATTGAAAATTTTGTACAAAAATGCAAAATTTGCCTAAATCAACCAGACATCTGAGTTAATACAGTCGCAGACGCTCTGGCAGGATACTTCATAACTTTGTATGAAGTAGCTAAAGTAGTACTTGGTGATAGTGGAAAAAGTTTTCGAAAAAATCTACCCGAACCTCAAATCGAACAAATTTAGCCAAAATTTTCGGTTTCAACCATAAGCCCACTACACTTTACCATCTCGAATCTAACTGCTTACTAGAACGAAGCCATGCCATGCTTGCAAGCCTTATAATAATAAAAGCTATAATCAAATAATATTAGGATGAACTATAACCTTTTAGTTTTCATGAACACAATACATTACTTCATACAGTTTGTTGTATATGCGATGATGTTTAATTTTAAAAATACTAAAAAATAAATTAAATAAATTAATCACAATACCCGACTATGTGTATTTTTGTCGCAAGGAAAGTAAGTCCCCAGGAGTCAGGCATTGCTCAATAATTTTTCCAGCTATCAAGTCTTTGAAATCTTTGGCTTTTCTGAAACGGTAGAGGTTGCTAACGCGATAAAAGAAGGATCGACGTCAGTAGAATGAGGCCTCAGTTTTTGGAGTTTACATGTGATGAGGAAAAATTTTTCTCACCAACCTATTAACTCGTCCAGTTAATCGTGATTTGATTTAAGAGACGCTAATTCATCATGCAGTTTTTCGTATTTTCGAAATGCATTTGTTAAAAATTTTAAACGAAGAGTTGCGTGATTCGCAGAAACGATACCTTCATAGAGCGTGGATTTGGCTTCCGAAAGCTGATTGCTTAAAGATACCCTTTTTTGCACAATATAGGTGACGCCTTTTATTTGATCTATCTTTGAGAGCAATGATTTTTTAAAAGCGATGTTCTGTTTCTAATGCATAAAATGCAAACGATGCGTGTAACGTAATGAGCAAACGATGTGGTATAGGTTTGGAACCAAGCCCGTTTTGTAGAACAAAGATTGCACATGCTTGTAACCACGGCGTACGACAGGACGCGAATCTTGATTGTTAAAAACACGAAGTTATGTAAACACTAAGATCTCCTATGAAAACACGAATGCAAAAAAAAGGTGGCAGTTTAAGACAGACAGTAATAAGTAAATAAACAGAGAGCTTATCTGTCTTATAATGAAGACGATGGCGAAGGTTGCACTGAAGGAGGGCAGGGAGAATCCACCGTAGGAGGAGGAAATTGGCATGGTGCGTGGCGTTGATAAGGAAATGTGACGGTTGCAGAATGTCTCGTGTGCTGCGTGGCTGACAGGAGATGGTGTGGCTTGACGTGGCTCATACCTCACAGGAGGCACCACGAAATATTGCGTATGCGACGATGTTTAATTTTGAAACTTCTATAAAATAAGTTATTAAATAAACTAATCATAATATCTTACTATGTGTATTTGTGTCGAAAAGAGAGTAAGACCCCGGGGGTCAGGTGTTGCTATCTCAATTGTCATTTACGTAATTGAAGTTCAAAAACGCTTACGGCTATCAAGTTAATAAAAAACATTATAAGCAGGGAAATACCTTTCTTCAAAAAATCTGGTTTATTTTAGTAAAAGTAATTACATTCTGATCATAAATAATAATAAAGTTAAAGTCAAAATGTGTGTGATGCAAGAAAATGCGTAAAATGACGTGTAAGTTACTAAAAATACGTTTCGGCTGGGTTGTAGACTAACTCTTCTCCAAGGAGGAACGTCTATCAAGGCGAGCCGTTGCTCTGAGTTCCGGGATTTTTAGCCAGGCAAATCTGCGTTTTCGTCTTCACGAAAAAGTAAACCTAAATGTAGACGTTTTTGAGGTGCCATAGGCAACCAAAGAACAGTCAAATGTAAAGGTTACAAAAGTCGATTTTTTTGTGGATTAGAAGAGACACATATGTCAGCTTGAGCTTCTCAAGAAAAAGTGAATAATTAGAGCGCATGTAAATTTTTCAACTACCTTTTTTTCTAAAGTCTGAATATAGCTTATAACAAAATTAACGCGACTGACATACTCAACTGTTTCTACTGATTCCAAAACACAGCTACCAGATTTATCCCATATGAATGAGTATACGACAGAAAGGCACGTCCACCAAATCCATAGCCAACTAAAAATGAAATGCAATCTTATAATAATTATCTTATTGATTTCATCTGTTGTTTATGAGACATGCATGAAAAAGCTCATAATGAGCTCATAAAGTGTAAACATGAAAGTAAACAAACTTATGATAAACATGCTAGACCTTAGAACCTGGAAGTCGATATGAAAGCTTACGCAATAAAAGATTCTTGGAAAGTGAAATAGAATAAATATTACGATGTAACATTTAAAAATTCCAATAATGATAAATAAAATAACACAACACTTGAAGCACCGAATGAAAAAATAATTATTAAACATTTAGATAAAGTAAAACGCTGTTACGAATGATATTTTCCTTATGTTACAAAAATTTCAAAAACTCAACAAGATGATTCTAGAACTACTTATAATAGGATCCGTTATCACAAAAGAATTTTTAGCATATTAAATAAAACACCCCCGTCTGAAAGGCTTTCATAAAAATCAAGAAATATTCAACATCCCTGGATTTTACTATAAGTAACAGAGTGAGATTTGTCTTATCCATACACAATGCACAACAACTGTGCTTTTAGATTGAACAAATCTTATAAACTATAACGATGAATTAGGTTATCACATAAGCGATTTATCAAGTTACTGCTGTAAGCAAATACATATGAACTAATGTGGAAAACTAATACGTCTGTCACATTTAAGACAGCTACTTTAAAACATCGATATATTACAATTTGAGCTACAACAATTTTTCTCTCTAACTCTAAAAATTTTGACTTATTATTAAACAAATTCCATAGCATAAAGAAAAGGGGAGCCCCTCTCTAAACCGTGGGATGGATGTCTAAGAAGATTTTCGGAACAATGGACGCAAACGATAAAGAAGAAATTGCTTATGAAATAAACAATATCTATTTAAGAACATTTGTTGCAAATCAAACGTATATCGTACGGTTTAGAAGCACTTTACAAGGAAATGGAACAAATAAAAATCAATAATTTAAAACTTACACAACTTACTCACGGGTTCGGAAAATAACATGGAATATAACATGGAACACCATGTATTTATCACGACAGGAAAAAATGTATACATTTTGACACTTGATTTATGTATGGGTTGTACATCTTCAAGAATTTCGTATTGCATACTACAATCCTGTAAAACATTAATTAACGCAATTGGAACCACTACTGAGGGTCATCTCCATACCACACTACTTTTATCAGAAGAATTAAGTTAAATAGTAAAAGAAATTCGTTTGTTTAGTAACAAACATTTCCTACCTACAGATGAAGCACGAATCATCGTTGCTAAATAACATAGCTTTTCTCGTACAACAGCTGTAATGAATGACGAAAGATTAGCCATCACAATTACATTTCCTTTAAACAGAAATGATAAGTATAGCCGTTACAAAATTCATCCACTACCTACGCCAAAAAATATACATAAAAACTTACAAGATTACGTCAGTATTCAGCCCAAAACAGACTAATAATAAATCACCCCGAAGGTAATTATTTTCTAGCTGATAAAGATTACAAACATTAATATGTATACTACGGTCGATTACTATTATGTAAGCCTACTTATGTGATAATGGAAGAAATCGATGATGCTACTTGTGAATTTTTCCTTTTTACCAAACTCACAGAAGAAGCTCTAAAAAAATGTGAAATTATGTTATATAATTCAGAGAAATCTTATTAGATACATTTAAAATATACTCTGAAATGGCTCTATTTTACTATAGATCTTCTCATACTTGGATTAACTTGTGATTATGACCATCGTAGAGAACGAACTCTCACATTCAGTGGAAAATATACAGCTGACTTTTGCGATATCACCCTTTATAAAGTTATCATAATAAAACTAAATTATACTTCCGTATACAAACTAGAACTAAACTTGGACCTATCCTCATGATTATCCTAGGATGTGATTTCTCGTACTTCAGCCAGTACACTCGACTAAGGAGAAGAAGAAAAAACAGTTGTTACACACACAAATATGACATTCAGAAGAAATTTTACTATCATAGTCATCATACTAATTAGTTATTAGATATCTGTAAACTGGTTACAAAAGATCTGAAGCCAAAAACTCATACTGTGGGTCATCCAATGTCCCTTACAATAAGGCAACCATCAGCACAATCGCCTACTCGAGAATTATAACTGCAAACAGTAGATGGTCGCAAAATTTGACAATCTCAGCAAGACCAACGAGGTATCCTATATCAACTTAAAGAACGCACGTTCCCAAGAGTACGGATACGCTCACATGTCAAACGGCGAAACATTACTAACGAGAAATCACATAAAATTACCCACAAAATGAATAAGGTAGACCCACGTTTACAAGCCCATATTATCATTGTTTTTTTTTCTTTCATTCGTTCCTTTCCTTTATTTCTTTTGCATTTTTTTCTCTTCCTTATTTTTTAGATAAATTATATGTATAACCTTTTTTCTCCTTTCTTTCTCTTTTTTTCTTTTTGTTGCATGAATCAGGGCTATCAATTAGTTGTTTAAAAGGTTTAATTAAAATTTGAGACAATTTTTTTTTTATTTTGTATTATAAGCTAAATTTAAACCACAGTAACTAAATTAAGACCAAAATCACTATCGTATGGATTGTTTATTCACTAGAGAAAAAAAAGCTTAGTATTTAACACCGTTTTTTAAAACCATTTATTCAGTTTTTTTTTCTCTTTACCGTTGGGTTACATACCCACACGAAATACTTATCCGTTTGAAATTTAAAGGTTGCGTCATTAGCTGATACTAAAAAAAAATAAAAAAAATATAAAAAAACATGATATTATTATTATTAAAATAATTAGAACTTCTTACAGAACTATTAAATATACCATACCCTTGGTTCTGGAATTCTTATCAACTGGAGCAAGACCGTTTTAATTACCTCTGCCTCCCCTTGGAAGAGTTGCCGCAATCCAGATTCGTCACACTTTGTCCAAAATCTGTACTTGTCCAGAAACGATGGTGTATTCATACTTTTTTGTCATCATATCTCAACTTTGTCTAAAGTTACAGCAATAAGACCTTGGCATGCAAAAGTTTTTCACTACCTGGAAAAAAAAAAAAAATTGGTCTTACACAACTTCTTAATTACTTACCTCTAAGCGTAATCAGATATTGCTTCGAAGGTATACTAGTTTCATTTCACATTTTATGTCTATTTCTCTCTCAATGAACACCTTATTCCGTATCCAACTGACCATCTACTTTCCTCTTAGGAATATTGTATTAATTCGAACTGAAACAAAGAAAAAAAGCGGAAAAACCTCCATAAATAAGCATTTTTTTACAATAACCTACAATGCAGTAATATACTTTTTGCTATAACTAAAACAGTTAGCGCTTGATGATACATTTTTCTTTATATCATAATAAATTACTTACTTAGGTGATGGCACAGTTAGAACTGAAACAAAACTTTATTCCTTATGCTCAGCATACAAAACTGCACAACAGCAACAATAAGAGTACGCTGGCCACAAATGTAAGTATGAGTATATGTAAAATGCAGCTTTTTTTCTTTTACCTCTTGCAAATTCACTACATGAGAAGTTACTTTCATATGATTTTTCTGAACCAACAGCTATGTTTTCGCAGTATACTAAGCTGATATTTGTTTTATTCAGTGTAATTATCCTTAAAAATGTAGGTTTGTCATAAATTCATACGGCATGACGAAAAAGAAAATTAAATCAATTTCAAGATTCAATCATAATTTAAATTTAAAACTAAAATTCTGTCCACAACAGGATAATCAAAAAAATGTCCCAGATTAATTACCAATGGTTTTATGTATGGGTTGTACATCTTCAAGAATTTCGATCAGAACCTATAAAAAAATCAAATAAAATTAAAAAAAATTATATATATATATATTTGTGTGAGTGTGTGTGTGTGTGTGTGTGTATAAAGGTTTATGTAGACTACCCGCTAAAATTGTATTCTTTTACTGTAGTATGTACAAAACATACATTAAATGCATGTGCAAGACCATTCACGGAAGACTTCACGTTCAAACATGTATTTTCAAGCAGAGATTTTCAACAATGCTTTGTATGACAACAAAATGGTGTAAAATTGTGATGGAGATCTACAGTAAAAATAATGGCTAATAGTTCGAAAAATACTTTTTAGCCTTGACAACAAATCTTATAGTGTTATAACATAATTTTATGCAGTAATAATAACGAAATAATACAAGCGCGATAGCAATACTGCTGTATATCCTCTCACTAGATGCCGATAAAGTGTTACGAATCCTGCAATAAAATTGCATCAACGCCATTTAGATACTTTGGAATATGTAAAGCATCCAGGCCTGCTGCATAACATTACCAACTAAAACTAGATTTGAGAAGTCAAGTAAAAAATAACTCTCTAATGACTTCACACTCCAGACAATCAACACGCCCAGTGACCAATCCGTCGCGGATTCACTTAAAAAACATATATACACCAACCATATCTTTTACTCGAGTTACAATACAGTTTAAACCACTATACAGTATAATACCTTATGAAAAGAGAAGGAAAAAGTGCCAACCAATCACTTCAAGTTACCTATCTATTAAAATCACGATGTATTCAACATCACCTACAATGGATTCAGCATGGGAGATTTGCGCGCAACAGGAAAACCTCAAGAAATAAGACTTTATAATATAATAAATTATATTGATTCATATTTAAACATCATTTTAATACACTATTGCTCAATTT
>NW_019384265.1:44005-65366 GCF_000648655.2 Copidosoma floridanum | reverse complement strand
ACGCAGGGATAAAGAGAAAGGTCCATATGCATATACACTGATGCTGGAAGTTAAAGGAGATATCATGAGACGCGTAAAAACAGGAGTGTATATATATATATATATACGTATATTTATGCTATATATAATAAACAGATGTTATACACATGTTATTTAATTATGTATATTTATATATATATATATACATACACTTTTATAAAGCTATATATTTGTAGACTTAGTCTACATGTAAGTGTAACACGAGGAAAAAAATGGTAGCGCAAGGTGCCATTAATAATACGCGACCCTAACAGAAGTCTTTAGTATATTTATTCAATACAGCATTACGTGCTTTAGTAAAATCCCACAATCACTTAATAAAAGATAAAAGCAGATCCAAATGCAACGCTGCTGTCACCATGCGCGTTAAAGCCGTTCTATAGCAGAACGGTGCTATTGCCAGCTAAGTTGGCAGTGCAGTTGGTCAGCCTGACAGCAGGTGGTGGCGCCTCTTTGCAGGTTTCGAACACCCCGATTAGATATTGAAATCAGAGGGTGGTCAAGCCCAAGCTTGTCAGCGAAATGGCATGCTGGTCAAGGCGTGAGTTGTCTTGACTGCTCCGAATCCATTGCCAATTTTTGTCCACGCATGTCAAGTATGTATAGGTATATATTTATTCTAGCAAGGTATATAAATATGTATATATATATGTATATATTCTAGCAAAATTCTTGCAAGGCATGCGTAGACATTGTTTTCGACGTTTTCGTACTGCAAAATTATATGTATATATATATACATAAATATATTATAGCATATATACATAGTGAGAATCTGATTGTGTCTGCTATTGCCAGAGCAGCACTGGCTTGGCCAAGGTGCCACATATAAACAGTCAGTACACAGGTGCACTGTACAGAAATAGCTATAATAATACATGACAATATAATTTAGTAACTGTATATACGTATGCATAGATTTTTTCTTCTTTTTTTAAAGTGCTAAACGTCTGGCTCTCTTGCAGAGGTGCTACTAAGGGTACACAGGACAAGGGATTGCGATGAAATTAGGATGGGATAAAGAGAAGAAAGGGCCTTAACAGTTGCTTAATATTCACCTATGACCATTGTCATGTGAATCATGAAACCCCGAAAATTATCGCATAGAAAAAACCTGATCCAGAACACCTCAGTGTTTTGCTAAATTTTGACTGGATGTCTAAGCTACAGACGTAGACAACAGGGCAGACATTTAGCACAACTCCGTCTGAAAAGAAACAGTCAATTGATACACGAAGTGAACAGCAAAGCTGAAACGGTGAGACTTGAACGGTCACCAATCCAAGTACTACGTAAGTATGGATAAAAAATACATGTTAATATGCATGTATATATATATATCTTTCTATATTATATAGTCGTAAGGGCGGGGCTTTCCACACTACCCTTCACCCCCTGTGGACCCCACCACCCCACCCTCACAACCCCCCGCATAATAAGGAAAAATTCGTATACTGTCAATGATAATTTAACCCAAGAAAATAATAACTAAAAACCCACTAAGCCCTCCTGCCCCTCCTCAGCTCCCCACAAAACTTTTAAAGCCCTCTATGACCCCTCCGTAGCCTCCCCCCACCAAATAAGGGAAAATTCCTTTCATTTTACCTTAACTTTGACCCATTAATAATTACTCTCAGTTTTCTCTAAGCCCCCCACCCCCACACGATTTAAGAGCCCCCTGCCACCCCTTCACAGTCCCTCCACAGTTCCTCCACTGTATATTATGTGAGCTGTAACTATCAATCGCAAGCCCCAGCTTCTACAACTGACGGTAAACGATCTTTTAGCTTTGTATGGTTACTTATTTTTTCCACATTGCCCACGAGGCAAATATATCAATTTCGTACTTATGAACAAAAAATTCAAATAACACCAATTGTTGTTATTACTTTGTAATATTAATATTGATAAGTATAAAATCTGAGCCACGCTGATTTTTGTTTGTTTGTATTATTTCTTTCCTACGTTGAGTTTTGAATAAATACGTGTAATCGTTTGACAGAATATGATCACACATATTCATTAAAACTCAAGTAGTAAAAAAATAATAAAAACCGTGGTGCTCATCGCTAGTAGCCCTATGAAACCACGAAGACACATAACTCCCCGATGCCCGATTTAAAAAAAAAAATAACCATTAATAGATATCGTAATTAAATAAAACTTTATTTGCATTTCTATACATATGCTTGTGATTTTTTTTCTAAACTCTTCTGTTTTAAACCCATTCCTTTTTATGTATACAAATCAAAAAACAACTGTAAAATATGTAAAAGTTATTATTTTATACATAATTCTAATTTTCATAAGATAAGATTTTAAGTTCAGAATCTTAAAATTCCATTCTTTTAAATTATGGTTTCTCAGTACGCATAGTTAGTATACAAGTAATCACAACAGTAAACCAATTTCGCTGAAAAAAATTTAAAAGATGATCTTATGTAGGGAAACGTTACAAATGGTTGACCTAAATAAAAACTTTCACTGTAATAATTTTTAACAAAATTGTAACATAATACAAATAAACATGTTATNATTTTTTTTTTTTTTTTTTAAAAAGTGTACTTCCTTTAATTAAAAATTTCTTCTCAAACACCATTTTCTAGTTCCGGATTATTTTCACATTCAATTTGCATAAATATCCCTTTTTTTAGTTTTGTATCTTGATAACGATACGTATAGTTGTCCATGAGGAAATAAAGGCTTTCTTAAGTACATACCGACTTTATCAAAACTTTGCCCTTAAGATTTGTTGATTGCAATTGTTACAGCGAATGCCAAAACCAAAGGAAATTACTTTCTGTACAGTATGAGAGGTAACGACAAGATACTACCTGTATTTAAAGTGATTTTTGGTATAAATACTGTATTTCCAAGTTTCTCTCCTGTCATAATTTCAGCTTCAATATTATATTTAAATAACTTTCTAATATTGAATCGCGTGCCGTTGCACAAATCATCTGCTTTACACAAATTTCTTAGTAACATAACTATTGCTCCAACTTTTAAATTTAGCCCATTTGGTAGCAAACCTTCATGAATATTATTTAATATTTCAATAGAGAAAATTATGTCAATATTATCATCTGATTTATCGACACCTTTGTACGTGGCATGATCAATACTATAATAAACATTTATATTTCCTTTCATCACATTTTAAATTTTGTTATTTAAAAAAAAAGGTGTATTCATTATGAAAAGTGAGAATAACACTATTAAATAAAGATTTGTTATTTTTACTGAGTATTTTCAAACATACATCATTGATTCTCCATTTTTTAGGAATGATCAGTGATTTTGTTTCTTTCTCTCCAATTTTTAAGAGTAATTTAGAAAAATTTTTATCGACCGAGCGAATGTTTATATTCCATTTCAAAATATAAAAAGAACTACAAAGAAATGATGACTTCACAGATTCAGATATAACCATACTTTTATTACCATTTTTCATAACAGAAAGTGTTTGACAGAAACCTCCACCTAAAATTATTAATTTATTTCCAAAATGTATGTGTGTATTGCATACATCACGCAAAGTTGTGTCAACTATCTCTAAAGTTTTTTTCGGAATCATAGAAGCCTCATCCCAAACTATCATATCGATTTCACGTACTTCCTTTTTTCCAGATTCGAATTATTCAAATTCAAAAAATGCAGTCTTGATATTGTTTACATCCAAAGGTAAGCGAAAAGCTATATGACTGGTCATACCTTTTGATGGTAGTATTGACGCAATGCCAGTCCAATTGCCATTACGATTTTAAAAATATTTTTTTGTTTATTGTTTGGATGAGTATACATCAAATCAAACATATGTTTGCATAATGTGACTTCCTCTGCGGCATCATTCTTTTGTAAATTTATTTTAATCGGTGCAGGTAAATTAAATGATTTACTAGATTTGTCTTCAAGTTCAAAAATTTCCTTGATATGCAGAAGAGCACATTTATCTCTATTACGATTAAAATCTTCACAAAAGTAGTTTCTAAACTTATTCCAAATTTTGTCCCCTTGTATATTCTCTGATATAAAAAACCATGCCAGAAATTTTCTTAATTGATGAGGAAACATAACAGTACTAGCTACTTGGAAAATATCATCAATCTGTAAAATCATACTCGATTAAACCCATGCCAATCGCTGTATCTTTAAATGTTTTATATTTTCTATTTTTTCTTTACACGTTTTACATTTTATATGTTTTTAAATGTTCGAATGAAGTTGCTTAAATTTTTTTATTTAATATTAATTTTCAAAAGAATCTTTCATGATCTTTTAGTGATACTGTATTCAACCTACCGATTGCAGTATTTCCCATTTTTCTTGTAGTTTTTACTCAATTTTCTGGTTGATTATTAAAAAAATATAGTTTTTGCGATATGAAGATACTTTAAAGATTTTGCAAAATTATCAGTTTTGCTTAACTCGAACCAAGCTGTTAGATGCGTCTGCCATTTCTTCATTATCTTTTCAATTTTATTTTTTTTTTAAATCAATTTTTGTTTATTCTCAAGGTGCACAGCAAGATTTATAGCTTTGTGACTCCTACCGCAAATTGGATATTCTTGTAATCTCCATGCTGCTTCCATCGGACTTGAGTATCTACTATTAACATTTTATCTAGAATTTCATCACCACAATTACTTAATCTTTTAATTGCAATTAAAGGTCTATCACCAACTTTATCAATGTAGTTGTATATGTATTTTATGCTTTGAATAGATGCACAATATTCAACATTTATGTGGCATCTATACTTTAATTTTTAAATTGAGCTCATCAGGTCGCGAAAATTCATGGATATTATTTAAAATTTTAACTAGAAAACTGTAGAATTTATGTAAATATTGTCGTCAGACTTATCAAGTTTATAAGTTTATAAGTTGTATGATCTATGCTATAGAAAGCTTTCATTTATCCTGGTAAGTAATTTAGAATTTTGTTATTTAAAAATTGAGTATATTCATTATGAGAAGTGAGTATAACGTTATGTACTGAACAATTTTTTTTTTTAAAGAAAATTGTCGAGCACGCCTCCAGTTTTCCATAATTCATAAATTTTAAATGATTTTATTCTTCCTTCTCCGATTTCCCACGAAAATTTCGAAAATCCTGAGTCATTACAGTGATTATCAATATTAAATGAAAACATCACCAAAGAAACGATGATTTAATACTGTCTGGTATAATCGTACTTCTATTACTGTTTTTTAAAACCGATAGAATTTGACGGAAACCTCCACCTGAAATTATTAACTTATTTTCAAAATGGATGACTGTATTACATGTGTAACGCAAAGTTCTGTCGAGTATGTCGAATTCTTTTTTTGGGATCATTGAAGCCTCATCCCAAATAATTAAATCTACTTCTTTTAGTTTTTTTTTTTTCTGATTCCCATTTGAAAAATTAACTTTTAACAAAATTCAAATCTAAAGGTAAACGAAAAGTTCTGTGACTTTTCGTCTCTTTAGGAAGTAAAATTAAAGCAATAAATTTACTTCTTTTAATTTTTTTCTTTCTAATTTCGATTCAAAAAATGAACTTTTAACAAAATTCAAATCTAAAGGTAAACGAAAAGTTCTGTGACTTTTCGTCTCTTTAGGAAGTAAAATTAAAGCAATACCAGTCCATGCTATAAACAAAAATTTCTTACCAACCAAAATAAAGTAATATATGAAGGTTTTGTAGACGAATATTTTTTCTGAACTACCAGGACCATTAATAAAGATAATTCTATGTTTTCCTTTACATATCGTTTTGAAAATTTTTGTTTGATCAGCATTTAACTTAGCGTAAATATATTAAAACATTTTTGTACAAAGTTCAATTGTCTTACGATTATCATCTTCTTCTAATTGAATATTTACCGAAATCCGTAAATTAAACGATTCAAATGATTTATCTTCCAATTCAAAAATTTTATGTATGTATAACAGAGCACGATTATGTTTACTATCGATAAAATTTTTACTAAAATAATCTTTATATTTTCCCCAAATTTTATCACCTTGTATATTCTCCAAAATTAAAAACCAAGCGAAAAATTTTCGGAATAGATAAAGTAACATGACAGTACTAGCTTCTTAAAATATATCATCAATTAGTGAATCATAATTAATTAATCCATAGCTATTGCTACATCTTTGAAATTTGTATACTGTTCTCCATTGCATGTTTTTAATTTATCAAGCGATTTCGCTCCCTTACATTTATTGAGTATTGATTTGAAAAAAATCTTTCACTATCCTTAGGACATACAATGTTTAATCTTCCGATTTTAGTATTTTTTTGACATTCTTTCTCTTCACCCAAGTTTTAAATTGATTATTAAAAATATAGTATTCTGGAATATTAATAAATTTTATTAACTTTGCATCATCATAAATTTTATTCAATTCAAACCAAGCCGTAAGCAGTGTTTGCCAATTTTGTATTCTATCTTTAACTAAAAATTAAATAGTTATTTTAAACATCACAGTTCTTATTTGAGAAGTTGATGCGCGAAGCAATTAGGGGGCGAGTCCCCACTAAACACAGCACAACACTCAACGAGTGGGGCACTCAACACAACCCCCCAACATGCCCCCATTTACCCCCCACCGCCCCTTACTGACTCCCCACAAAATAAGGTGAAACCCGTCATTTTCTTCCTTATTTTGATACGTCGCAGTTCTTCCCAAAACCACTCACATCCCCCCTCATGCATTTTTTCGTGACCCCTTACTACCCCCTACCACCCCCCACTCTACTTGTGGGGAACCTGACAGAGATCATACCGTCATTCTCAGACCTTGATGTGCATATAGACGTGTACAACTGTCTTATCAACATGATTTAGTTTATCGTCAAAAAGACATTTAAAGTCATAACTGATTTATAGGGGGTCGTTGTGCAAAGCGTCATTATTATTATTTATATTAAATTATATAGTTAACTATTATATAATATAGTTAACAGTATAGGGCATTCCAAGCCAATAAGAACATGTTTTTTTTCTTACAGTAATTTTTTTTTTCATCTATTTTTCCACACCGCCCAGGAGGCAAATAGATGGACTTTATACATACAAATAATTATTAAACATTCCATTTATACAACTAAGCGTGACCAAAAACCAATTTATATCGATTGCATTTCAATTGATTTGTAAGTATGAAGTTCTTGGTGCGCTAAGCTTTTTTTTTGTTAGCGTTTATGATAAACTATGCGTAAAATTTTTATGCGATTGTATTATACCATTTTGTAAATTAGTTAATAGTACCAATACAAACATTAATTTAAATTACTTTAAGTTTATCATTACCACAAACCGTGGAGGTTTCGCATTGAGATGACTCATTTTATGAGTCAACTTATAAAGCCCTATCAAACCACAAAAACTGAGGTCCATTCCTATTCCTCTTTTTAGTTACTGTAAGGGGACCATGAAATTTTTTAAATTTAACTTTCACATTTCTCCACTCATCCTACAACTTCATAATTAAATGTTTGCAACCTACTTGAGTGGGTAATCCATACATCATGACGTTCTTTTTGTGTACTTCTATTTGGAAATCAGAAAAGCGGAGCACAAAACAGATTTGATTCTGTACAGTCTCGGTATTGACAGAAATCATAAGTCCTAGTCACTACCATTTCTATTTGTAGGCATACGAACATTAAATACACGCATAGTATATTGGACAATGGAATTAACTAATCCTATCAAAAAACAAGCCCAACTTGCCAGGTTTTGATAAATACGATCGTAATTGACTTCGTTCAGACCACTTTTTTTTCTTAATGCAAATTATGCAGTACAAGTAATTAATAATCATGATAACTTTTTTAAAACCACGACATTTTTTTAACACACTATTATTATTTTTGAAACAATCTTGTAACCATACAACTATGTAAGTTTTCATGTAACCTTGATAGTAAGTAAACTATCTGGTAATAATACACGCATTTTTTACTTACTTTCGAAATTATTGATTATAAAAAAAACAAATTAAATATCGGATGATTTAATGTTGTTATTGACTAATTTTTTTATAAATAGAGCAATAATTAGTAACTTAAGCACCTTTCACTGTAACTCAGGGCCATGACTTGCCTTGCGATGTATAAAAAAAAAGAATAGATATGAACAAAGGTGCCTGAAACTAGGTAACTACTTGCACATACTTCACACATTACTGAGGTGGCTTGGGCGATTTTTATTGTCTTGGTCAAAACCTCTGAGATTCTGGAGTTGTGTAACTAAAGTATGTCGAATTTATTTGCAAGAAAAAAATACTAAGGTCAACGGCTTAATTTTTTCGCAAATTGTTACTGAAAATTCACCAATTCAACGCGTACTCTTAAGGACAGTGGTAACAAAATTGAATATATCTTCGGTTCTCTTCGATTAACCTCAAAAATTCATATTAATTCTCATGAATTTTTTACAAAGAATCTATCAAAGTCCTAAACATATAGAGTCAACGACTTAACTTAAAGGAAAATCGGAAAAAAGCTGCCTTGCCTCACAACATTTTTACAATTTTAATTTTATGGTATTTTTCTTGCAATTTCTTTATTTTTTACTTTGGTTTGATTGAAATTACTATATTGAACGAAAAATTTACCGTCAAAAAGCATTTATATTCTAGGGCCTTTATTGCCTCTTACCCTAGGTACAAGTAACTGTATACAATAGTAACTGCCCAAGCCACCTTAATATTAAAAAAAATTTTAAGACAATTGAATAAGCGATGTTTCGATACTACTGATAGTCCACTTAAATGGTATACTTTTCTCACACAATCTAAAACTAAATTTTTTTTTCTTTCTTCGTAATTCAATCGTACAAGAAATTGTTCACAGATAGTATCGAATTTTTTAGAGAAAGATTTTCATTAATTAATCTCTAATACATTGAATATTTTTTAATAATTTATTTTATTATCTAATGCAAGTAATACTTCTAATTATTTGGAANGTATTATACCATTTTGTAAATTAGTTAATAGTACCAATACAAACATTAATTTAAATTACTTTAAGTTTATCATTACCACAAACCGTGGAGGTTTCGCATTGAGATGACTCATTTTATGAGTCAACTTATAAAGCCCTATCAAACCACAAAAACTGAGGTCCATTCCTATTCCTCTTTTTAGTTACTGTAAGGGGACCATGAAATTTTTTAAATTTAACTTTCACATTTCTCCACTCATCCTACAACTTCATAATTAAATGTTTGCAACCTACTTGAGTGGGTAATCCATACATCATGACGTTCTTTTTGTGTACTTCTATTTGGAAATCAGAAAAGCGGAGCACAAAACAGATTTGATTCTGTACAGTCTCGGTATTGACAGAAATCATAAGTCCTAGTCACTACCATTTCTATTTGTAGGCATACGAACATTAAATACACGCATAGTATATTGGACAATGGAATTAACTAATCCTATCAAAAAACAAGCCCAACTTGCCAGGTTTTGATAAATACGATCGTAATTGACTTCGTTCAGACCACTTTTTTTTCTTAATGCAAATTATGCAGTACAAGTAATTAATAATCATGATAACTTTTTTAAAACCACGACATTTTTTTAACACACTATTATTATTTTTGAAACAATCTTGTAACCATACAACTATGTAAGTTTTCATGTAACCTTGATAGTAAGTAAACTATCTGGTAATAATACACGCATTTTTTACTTACTTTCGAAATTATTGATTATAAAAAAAACAAATTAAATATCGGATGATTTAATGTTGTTATTGACTAATTTTTTTATAAATAGAGCAATAATTAGTAACTTAAGCACCTTTCACTGTAACTCAGGGCCATGACTTGCCTTGCGATGTATAAAAAAAAAGAATAGATATGAACAAAGGTGCCTGAAACTAGGTAACTACTTGCACATACTTCACACATTACTGAGGTGGCTTGGGCGATTTTTATTGTCTTGGTCAAAACCTCTGAGATTCTGGAGTTGTGTAACTAAAGTATGTCGAATTTATTTGCAAGAAAAAAATACTAAGGTCAACGGCTTAATTTTTTCGCAAATTGTTACTGAAAATTCACCAATTCAACGCGTACTCTTAAGGACAGTGGTAACAAAATTGAATATATCTTCGGTTCTCTTCGATTAACCTCAAAAATTCATATTAATTCTCATGAATTTTTTACAAAGAATCTATCAAAGTCCTAAACATATAGAGTCAACGACTTAACTTAAAGGAAAATCGGAAAAAAGCTGCCTTGCCTCACAACATTTTTACAATTTTAATTTTATGGTATTTTTCTTGCAATTTCTTTATTTTTTACTTTGGTTTGATTGAAATTACTATATTGAACGAAAAATTTACCGTCAAAAAGCATTTATATTCTAGGGTCTTTATTGCCTCTTACCCTAGGTACAAGTAACTGTATACAATAGTAACTGCCCAAGCCACCTTAATATTAAAAAAAATTTTAAGACAATTGAATAAGCGATGTTTCGATACTACTGATAGTCCACTTAAATGGTATACTTTTCTCACACAATCTAAAACTAAATTTTTTTTTCTTTCTTCGTAATTCAATCGTACAAGAAATTGTTCACAGATAGTATCGAATTTTTTAGAGAAAGATTTTCATTAATTAATCTCTAATACATTGAATATTTTTTAATAATTTATTTTATTATCTAATGCAAGTAATACTTCTAATTATTTGGAACCATTAGATTTTTCAAAGTGAGATCTAAGCAAGAACGTGTCTAATAATTGAGTTTATTAGTTAGTTGTTATTTTTTTTTAACACTTTCAATTATTTTCTAAATTTGTATGTAGAGAATCGTTTCCCACAAATGTAATTAAATGAATAAACAAGAGTACACTGAGAAAGGTGGTGTTAGAAACAGTGTTACAACTATAATATAAATTACTATATTTTATAGGATAGCTGATATATACTCGCCATATAATAAAAATTACTATGTTACATAGTAAACCCAAATTATATTAAAATTTGCTATTGGACATAGTAATTTGTACTTTGCTTAAAAAGAATTTTCTATTAACGTAAGAAGTGAAAAATATATTATATTTTATATTGGCCAGAGAATATATATGATAAACAGAAGATTAATACATATAGATTTAAATGTACACAGATATTTTTTTAAATAGTATATTTGTGTGTGTGTGTGTGTATGCCCACGTGTGTATGTGTGTGCGTGTGTGTGTTCATAAATAGTGATTTATGCGGAGTTCACGTGCTTCTAACACATGTATTAATAACATGGTAGAATTATGCGGACGTCCACATAATTCCACTTTTGTCCTCATAATAACCTTTACATATATGTGATAGTCCGCATAAGTCACCTCTTGATAAACATACACACACACACATATTTATATATATATATTTTTTTGTATAAAGAGAATCTTTTTCCATAAATGTAATTTAAAAAATAAACAAGATTACACTTTGAAAAACGGTGTTAGAAAAAGTGTCACAACTGTAATATAAATTACGATATTTTATAAAATAGCTGATACATACTCACCATATGATAAAATTTACTGTTATATCGTAAACCTAGATTATATTAAAATTTGCTATTTGACATAGTAATTTGTACTTTGCTCAGAAAGCATTTCATAATGAAGTAAGAGAAGAAAAATATATTACATTTTATATTGGCCAGTAAATATATATGTTAAACAGAAGATTAATACATATAGATTTAAATGTACACTGATATTTTTAGAAAAAGTATACATAAATATATACATATATGTGTGTGTACACAATATATATACATATATATGAATAATTTTTTTTTTGAATATAGTTATTTCAATCAAACCAAAGTAAAAGATATAGAAATTGTTAAAAAAATACCATAAAATTAAAATTGTGACAATGTTGTGAGACAAGCCAGATTAATATTTTATAATTTTTTCCGATTTTCTTTTAAGTTAAGTCAATGACTCTATACTTTTAGGACTTTGATAGATTCTTTGTAAAAAATACATGAGAGCTAATATAAATTTTTGAGGTTAATTGAAGAGAAACGAGGATGTATTCAATTTTATTACCACTGTCCATAAGAGTACGCGTTGAATTGGTAAATTTTCAGTAACAATTTGCAAAAAAGTTAAGCCGCTGACCTTAGTATTTTCTTCTCGCAAATAAATTTAGCATACTTTATTTACACAACTCCAGAATCTCAGAGGTTTTGACCAAGACAATAAAAATTACCCAAGCTACCTTAATAATACGTAAATTATGTGCAAGAAGTAACCTAGTATTAGGCACCTTTGTTCATATCTATTCCTTTTTTTATGTATCACAAGGCAAGTAATGGCCCTGAGTTACAGTAAAAGGGGCTTAAGTTACTAATAATTGCTCTATTTATAAACAGATTAGTAAATAACTACATTAAATCATCCGATATTTATATATTTTTTTTTTCATAATCAATAAGTTCGAAAGTAAGTGAAATGGGTCACTTGGTGAAAAATGCGTGTCTTATTAACTTACAGTTTACTTATTATCAAGGTTACATGAAAACTTACATAGTTGTATGGTTACAAGATTGTTTCAAAAATAATAATAGTGTGTTAAAAAAACGTCGTGGTTTTAAAAAAGTTATCATGATTATTAATAACTTGTACTGGATAATTTGCATTAAGAAAAAAAAATGGTCTGAACGAAGTCAATTGAAATCATATGAATCACAACCTGGCAAGTTGGGCTTGTTTATGTTAGGATTAGTTAATTTCATTGTCCAATATACTATGCGTGTATATATTGTTCATATGCCTATGAATAGAAATGGCGGTGACTAGGACTTATGATTTCTGTCAATACCGAGACTGTACAGAATCAAAGCTGTTTGGTGCTCAGCTTTTTCGATTTTCAAATAGAAGTACACAAAAAAAACGTCATAATGTATGGATTACCCACTCTAGTAGGTTGCAAACATATAATTATGAAGTTGTAGGATGAGTGGAGAAATGTGAAAGTTAAATTTAAAAAATTTCATGGTCTCTCTACAGTAACTGAAAGGAAAAATGTTGTAAACGAAGTATAATAAAATTTTTTTTGGACTATTTAAAAAAAAACTGGTGTACTGCATTTGTTAGTTTTGCCGTTAATTACAATAGTGGAGAATACGTGTGTACATTTTTATTAATTTTTTAAATCTCAAGACTTAGTAAGTTACATTAGAATACTGAACCTCTAGAATGTCTTCTTCAGTAATCGTATTTTCACAAAATACCTATAGATATAAAGCATCGAATGATATAAATTTTTTCCTACCATTCGTTCTTTAAAAATGAGGTTATTCGACAATGTCTTTGTGCGTAGGCAATATCAATCTTCGACTATGGACGGCATCTCGATACGAACTGCTGGTCTTTGTGCAAAACGTTTTGTCATGGGTGACGTAACAAAATCAACGAATGGAAAATTGTGCTTAAATACCAACGCCGTGCCTATTGATTAGTGATCAATTGAACCTGAAGCTGCACAACAAGCACCTCTGGAAATTCCTCAACTGTGCGAAGAAGATAACGGAGCAGACCATCAACTACAGTCAGACCAAAATGAAGAAAGATTGCGTGAAGCAGATGTGCCTAAAGAACATATGGAAATCAATGGTGACGAACAGCAAGAAATTCTAGGTAGTAGTATACCATTACCAATGCATGTAGAACAAAATGTTAGCGAAAACGATGATACGCTTAATGTTACAAAAGGCTTCAATGACTCATTATATCCTTCTGGAAGAAAAATTTTTTTTCCATATTGATGAAGTTGAAACCAATGAAGTTAGTATAGTACTTAGATTATCAAATAGATCAGAATCAAAACAATAATATGAGAGATATAATGACCAATGAAGTAGGGCAAACAGAAGTGTATGCATGCAATTCTAGTAATAATGCGCAAATACCCAAAAATGACATTTCGAATAGGAAATTTTGTTCAGTCCCGTGTTAAGAGTAAACGAGATCTTTGGGGTGTTGGAAAAAACTACAGCGAAACAAGTAAGAATCTTTCAGAAAAACTAAAAAAAAATTTAGACAGCAAAATTTTTGATTGAAACAACGTATTAATTCCAAAACAGCCAAGTTAACTGAAACGATTACAAATTTAATGAAAGACACGGATTTTAGTGAACCGCGAAAAACTTTAATATTAATGCAATTTAAACTAAAGAATCGACAAAAGTTCACACTCGCAGAGCAAAATTTATGTAAAATTATGTATTATCATTTGGCTGCGGGGTACAATTAATTGGTAAAATTTTGGGATTAGATTAGCTGGGGAATCTACTGTTACAAGTTGGATAGCCCAATTAGATGTTAAGCCAGGATTAAATCAAAATGTTCTTGAAGAAATCTGACAAAATTTAAGTAAACTGCCTATGAATGAGCGTAAATGCGCTCTGAAATTTGATGAGATGAGTATGAAAAGCATGGAAGAATACTCTACAAAATATGATAAAATTGAAGGTCTTATAAATATGGGTGTTAGTTTTAGAAATTCTTATATTGCAAGACATGCCTTTTTATTTTGTGTAGATAGAATTAATGCCAGAAATCTCTGGCGTCAACTTCTTTGCTTTGAATTCAACGAAAATAGAGCTAGTGCAGAACAATTGCATCAAATTTAACGTGAAATTTTAACTGGTTTATTTAAAATAGGGGCAATTGTTAAAACTAATGTTTGTGACTACAGATCTCATAATCAGACATTGTTTAATAAATTTTTAAAAGTTAGCATTGACAGTCCATTATTGATCATAAAGGTAAACAGAATTTTGCCGCGCTTGATTGGCCTCATCTCTTTAAACGATTGCTTTATTAGTTGAGAACGCATAGATATATTTTTGCACACAACAAAGTTTTAAGGTCTTACGGTGACTTATTACAAACCTATCAAGTAAATAATACTACTCATACATCAAATTTATTAACATTTTTAAGCGATACTCTTTTGAGTTGGCGAATGGCCGCTGCTATTAAAATGGCTGGTAAAGCTGCTAAAAAAAGAGATTATAATGGGTTAATATCTGATACGTGGTAGTAATGAGCTGAGTTCGTTCAAAAAAATGGATACTATAATTGATGCTTGTAATTCATACAGACTACATAATAATGAAAAACAAAAGTGACCACCATCACGATGCAACTTAGAAATTCAAGAATGCCTGGAAAATTTTGTGGAATGGTCCAGAAAATGGACAGTACAAATGTAAAGTAGTTTTTTTCTGACAGTCTCAATTTAATCAATAAATTTTTACTAGCTAACAACTATTCTCAAAGATTTATTGATAAATTTTTAAATAAAAGAATAAATACCTTAAAAAACATTAACATAATTGACATTTGCAATAGGAACAATAATAATTATAAGCTTATCTTATCATTACCGTATATTATCTACTTGCACCGTCCCATTAAATATTTTTGTAAGAAGCTTCACATTGGTCTTGTAAACAGTTTAAACAATAAATGGAATTCGATCTTTTCACTTGGAAAAGATGTAACCAAGCCACTTGATAAAAATAATGTCGCTTACCTCATACCATGTGCGAATTGCAACTGCTGTTATGTTGGTCAAACATCGAGAGCTTTAAAATTAATAATGGCAGAACATAAGAGAGAAATAGAGAAAAAAAGGATACATCTGTACTATCACAACATAGCATTGAATTTACACACAACTTTAATTTTGATAAAATAAGAACTTTAGACATGGAACTAAACTATAAAAAGCGCCTGTTTTTCAAAGTGTTAAATATACATTATTTCAATAGTAATATTGATGGACAACAAGATACAGAAAAGTTGAAAATTTTTTACAAGGCTCTCGTTAAGTCAATTAAGAGAGGAGGCTAACTCGATGTACATGATTTGAGGGCCCTTTTCATTTATGGTATTAGGAAAACATGATATATGTTACGTATGTCTCACAAGGAACTGCTTGCGATTTTTATTTGATAGTATTGTGTTCGTATATTGTGTCATTTGTATATGTGCAGGGTATAAAAGCAACAAAACTTGAAACTCTGACTACATTGCGGTCTTCCATCCCCTTCGTAAAAGTCAGAGGTATATTATACACTTCATTTAATTTGCGTTTATTGTATTTATTAAAATTTGTATTGTAAAGAATTTTTATTACTCATAGATTTTTGTACCTGATGATGGCTCGTTTTATTTTTTAATAAATAAAAAATTTGACAGTACCACCATTGAAAGTTATTTTATTTATAGTAATAAAAACAACAGAAATAATAACGAAAATAAAAGTAACTGAAAAATTCTTACAATAGGAATAATAACAATAATATTTCATTTTTCGATAACGAAAACAATTAAATAAATTATCAAATCAAATAATTTTTGTTTAAAAATGAATTAACTTTTATTGAAGAAAAAAAAAAAAATCAAAATGCTGGTTCGAACCTACAACCTTCAAAATCAAAAGTTATGGGATGAGCACTAGTCCGCTCGGCTACTACGAACGTATCCTTGCTTGACATAAAAGTAACATATGTTGATCGGAGACCTTCGGAGCTTCAGCTACAGCTGCTGATAACTCGTATGACGAGTACTTATAAGTACCCAAAATTTTGAGAATACTTAATCCAGCATGCATTTCATTATGTTTAAGGTTGAACACGTTAACTAAATACAGAAAAGGTTGAACAGAAAAGATTCTTGGGTCGTCGCTTGCTTTCGCTTCACTATACGCTCAGCTGTAGCTATAGTCGACATATTATCCACACTCCTTTCTCCTTTTCTCGTGGGCGCACATTCGGTATACTCCTTCGGCCCCTTCCACGCGTCTCCAAAATGGGCGCCTATGTGCACATTTCCACGCGAATCCACGCCTCTCCTCGTAGGCACATACCCCTACCATACTTTTCAAATAAAAAAAAATGTGTACCTGGTTCGGCTGCTTGGCCGTGGCAGGGCGCTCGAATCACTGGAAAAAAGACGGCATACTCAGTAGCATGGAAGTCAGTAATCTCCCTACTAACCTGTGCTTATAACTACTCGCAGAATTCCCTGTGTCAACTCAGAACTGAACTTGGGTACTTCTGTACATGCAAATCAACATTTCCTAGGCAGCATATGAATATCTACCCATAGCACCCCCTGTGATGCTCAACAACTAAACTAGGTAACTACTGGACACACCAGACGATTTCCCAGAGGCAGTGTACATATATCTACACAGAGTGTCCCCTATTACACCCAACTACTACACTCTGTCACTCCTGGACTCACCAATCAACGTTCTTGAGGCAGCACACTCGTATCAACCCGTAGCGCCCTCTGTTTTACCTAGCCACTGAAAACAGCGTTGACCGCGATGGTCAAAAATTTGCTGCTGACCGCAACCTTCAGAGCGCTTCTTTATCAGCGCCACCGCCGGCCGAGCTCTGAACTATCGCTGACGTATACATATGATGTATTTATATCAGCGCCTTTCACCCAATGACTCGGGACCCAGGGCGCTTACTCATTACAAAATGATAAAATCTTAACTCATAACTCAAGTGCCTATCACCCAATGACCTGGGGCGCTTACTTGCCACTAAAAAAATTAATAAAATCTTAAATAATATAAGCGCCTATGACCTGATGACTCGGGGCACTTACTGGCAACTCTAATAAATAATAAAATCTTAAATAATAACAAAAGCCCCTATTACCCATGACCCGGGGCGCTTACTGGCCACATTACAAAATAATAAAATCTTAGCTCATAAGACAATCTTATATCACTCAATGACTCGAAGCGCTTACTGGTCACTATAATTAATAATAAAATCTTAAGTAATAATAAAAGCCCCTATCACCCATGACCCAGGGCGCTGACTGGCCACTCTGTCATATTATAAAATATTATTTAATAACACAAGCCCCTATTACCCAATGACCTGGGGCGCTTACTGGCTACTCTGTTGTTTAAAAAACGTTAATGTACAACACAAGCACCTACCACCTGATATCCAGGGGCTCTATTTACAATAAAAGAAAAAAAAATGTTTCTAGACGAGTAGTTGAACAAAATAAATAGTAAACTATTAATAAACACGAAAGCTTACATTGATTTATCATAGAGAGAGATATTAGTAAGGGTGATAGTCAATTATTTATTAATAATATTAATTATTAGAAACGCAACGACTCATGATGCAACGTATAATAACGATTAAGAAATCTTAAAAAGATTTTGAAATTTATTATTCATTAATTAATAGGCCTTAACAATACTAGGACAACTATATGGTACATCCCTTAAAACACTTTTTTTTTGTACTGATATATGGAAATGTAGCGTCTAAAAGGTAACATTTTATAGGGTTGCGATGTCATCAATTTAATATTTCAATTAATTGTGAAATTTGACAAGGATCTTTGGCAGTAGACGCTCGTGTTATCAGTTAATAATTTATTATTTAATAGTGCGGCCACTAAACGCCCTGGTTTATTAGGTGATAGGTGCTTGTGCATAATTCAAGATTTTATTAATTGTTTTAGTGGCCAGTAAGCGCCCCGAGTCATTGGCTGATAGGCGCTGGTATATATATATGTATCATATGTATACATCAGCGATAGTTCACAGCTTGGCCAGCGGTGGCGCTGATAACGAAGTGCTCTGAAGGTTGCGGTAGGCAGCAAACTCTTGACCATCGCGGCCAACGCTGACTGAAAACGTATACTGCTGGACACACTAGTTGACATCCCTGAGACAGTACACTGACATGTACCCACATCGCTCTGTGTGTTGCTACTAAAGTCACATACTCCTGGAAACGCTAGTATTATTAAATAAATTTGTTTTTTAATTAGAAGTTTAGGTACGCTGTATTACAATACATACCTCCAATTTTGTGATTTTGAAATTTTGATCTTCCTATATTTTTAAAGTATAAGAAATTAAATTTAAGAAAAATTCAATTCATTATTAAAAAATATTTTCATTAATTAGAAAATCAATAAACAATAAAATAAATTGGAACATTATATACATTTTATGTAGTAAGTCTTGTTCTTATTGACATTTAAAATTTTTATTGTTTTAATAGTAATATTTTCATACATAATAAACAGTCCACATTTGAAGATATTAATAGACTGCCATACAGACCAAAAAGTTTACGATTTCATCTTTTACTAAAAGTTGGAAGACTACCTTAACAATTTTTCTTATACGTTTATGTTATGGTTAAAAGTCATCGCATGAACTTTTTGAGAAACAATCAGAAAAATGTATGTATATAATGTTATTAAGATTTAATAGATCACATTATAAATAGCGCATTAAATATAACAGCCAAAAAAAAGACAAGGTTCGAAACTATTTTATGATACCTTCTACTTTCATAAAGGGACCACGATACATATACCAGTATACGGTAGATCAGACTTCCTTGCAACTGTAACTTGCAATCTGGAGTGAAAAAAAGTTGAAAATGTTAATAAATTTTCAAAAAAAAACTTTACCAAACGATATACTGAGTATAATAGTATGATTGTTCCATGTAAAGTTACAAATTATTTTCGATAACATAACAAAGAATAACTTATTTGATAAAATTATATCACACGTACATGCTATTGATCTGCAGAAAAGAGGTTTACCACTTGCTTATACATGGAAAACATTGTATCCTGATAAGAAAATTATAACACGTGATGATATTGATAATATAGTACCTGCAGAAATTCTATTAAATTATGAAAAGCTTAAGAAATTACTTACCAAGCACATGTTGCATTGTCCTCATAATATTGACAGTTCATGTTTAAACAAAGCTGAGAAAATTTTTTTGAAATTTTAATTTGTAAAATGAATGTTCCAAGAGTATTTTTCAATAGTACATGTATGATAAAATGGTTATCTGGAGTATAAAAGAGGGAACAATATATAAGATAGTTATAGAATAATTAATTATATTTATAGAACCAAACAAAGTGACCAAAAAATTGTTGTTAGCAATCCAATAGTTGTAGCATACGAAAAACGTTTATTGATAAATTTTTAAATAAAAGAATAAATACCTTAAAAAACATTAACATAATTGACATTTGCAATAGGAACAATAATAATTATAAGCTTATNCATGTATGATAAAATGGTTATCTGGAGTATAAAAGAGGGAACAATATATAAGATAGTTATAGAATAATTAATTATATTTATAGAACCAAACAAAGTGACCAAAAAATTGTTGTTAGCAATCCAATAGTTGTAGCATACGAAAAACGTTTATTGATAAATTGTCAATGCCGTATAAACTATGGTTACTGTGCATCTACGCAAAGCATTAAAACATGTATGATTACATTAATTAGAAAAAAAATTAAGAATCTTGTACAACACAAAAAGAAATGAACTGAAAAACTGAAACTTCTCATGAAATCAATCAATACATTGATGCACGATATTTAAGTTCTATATATGCAGCATGAAGATTACAAGAATGTCCTGTATACTGTATGATCCGTATGTGTGATAAATTTGCCAATACACATTGAAACTAAACCAAAAATAGTTTTTAACAAAAATAAAATTTCTGAATTATTACAAAATCATCAAACAGGACTTCCAGGCTAATTTAAATAAAATAAAATAGATAATTTTGCTAAAAATTTGAAATATGATAACACTCTGGAACATAACCTTAAAAAAAAAACACATAAAAAACTAATAAGACGACAACGTTCAAAACGTTCAACGTCTCAAAAACATAATACAGTAGGTATATTAAATGTTATTTTTCCAAAAGAACAAGACCTTATCTAAAATTAATATTAAATAAAAAAGGTTGAGCTTGTTATGAAGTTTCAAAAACTCATGAAAGGAAATTATACGACATATTTAAAGAAACTGCAATAAACATGGGTCTTATTAAACATGATTAACAAATTTTCGACATTCTTCAAGAAAATAGCAAAGTTATGCTACCAAATCAGTTAAGAACCTTTCTACAAGGTGTTAACTTGCTGAAAACATTTAAAGTAAAGATTTGTTAAAAAAAGTAGTAATAAGTTTACAAAAGAAAATTTACTTCGACGCCACCTAGCGGATTCAACTAAACTACAGTGCAAAGCTAGCGTATTTTTGCAAACCTTTGAGCTAATTTATTGCGTTTGCTATAAATTTTTTCAAAAAAAAATTGATACTCAAATTACTTCAGAATCATTAAGAATCGGTATGCCAAATTTCAGCAAAATCGGTTGAGTAGTTTTCGCGGTTAGCGATTACAACGGTCTTAGTAAATTTGCTTTGTATATTTGTAATATATA
>NW_019384265.1:9317-39094 GCF_000648655.2 Copidosoma floridanum | reverse complement strand
AGTCATTTATTTTAAAAAATACTATCATATACTAATAATAATTTTTAGCAAGAATATTTTCTATTTCTATTTAATTTCGCTGTTTTTGAGAAAAAAATTTTGAATATTTACAAATATGTCCAACTTGATAAAAACGCATGTTTTGGTCCTATACAGGAAGAGATAGCCTAACTGGAGAAATTTTCAAAATTCGTTGGTGTTTAAGGTCGCCGACTACGAATCCAAAGTCAGGTGTACATAAATTTGAAATGGTGGATCCTAAATGGCGTTAAAAAGGATAGGAAACTTCTAATATTTAAATTAGATTATCAGTAAACCGCCATTTTTTCACTCAATGGACGTATGTGATAAATTTTAGCATGATGTAATAGAACTTCACATATTTCTATAATGTAGTGCGCGTATAGGTACCATAGTATCCACACTGTGAATGTGCTATTCAGATTCCAAGTGGAATATACAGGGAATCGACAAAGATTTCACTCGTATTATTTTATGTTAGATTTTTCAACGAGGTTTACATTTGAAGTAGTGTCAAATCTATGATTTTAGTTACGAACATACCCTTGCCCTTATTATATACCCATAGCTGGGATAAACGTACAATAAAGATAAATTCCTCAATGTTATTACCTTAGAAAATATTGTAAGCTCTTCTAAATGACCTGACTTTTGTATCTGATCATGATATTTAACCTACCTTCCGTCAGAAATATTTCTTTGTTCAGAGTTTATTGTCATTTTGTTGTTTCTGGTACAGAGGTTAGATTTATCAACGAAAAAAAGTATCTAATCATAAAGGTCAGTTAAATTTAAGAGTCAGATAAAAAAGTTAGGTCATTTAACATCCCAGGCTATAGGGCAATCATATCTTAACAATATAAGACGTTTAAGACGATTCAATTAAATCCATTAAGATTTGTTTAACAACCTTGTTAAGTTTCCTTTAGTAGGCTGCTCCGGGATGATTCCGATTTCTGTGGTGCTGAGCTATATACAGATACATTTGGTTATTGAATAGTAAAAGACATAAATATCAGGTGCCACAGAAATCGGAATTATGCCGCCGCTCCCATATAAGAGCGTGCGGAGGGGTGCGTCCCGTGAATTTTAAAAATACCAGAGGTCTGATAGACTTATAAGACTTGGATCTGATAAGTCTGGTAAGTCTGTTGTAATACCAGGCATTTTACAAAAAAGTATCAAGAGAACATTTCTACTTTAAATGGATTACCGGAACCAGAAGTTTTTTTTACATAAGTTACTTTTTTTAATATTTAATGAAATAATTTTTTTTCAAACAGCCACATACCTAAACAGACGACATGCTAATAGGTATAATCATGTCACTCAAAATCTCGCGCTGACCGATTAGATTTAAACTGCACATACGATGCACGCAATATCTATCATACAAAAATAGGCATACACTGAAGAATACGAAAATTAATTTAATTAAAGAATACGTCAATAAAAATATGTTTCGTTCATAATAAGGATAATAATGAATTTGAAAAAGTAAACTTAAATTAATTTATTGATTGGTAAATTGAAATTTGAAGTAGCTTAAGGGCAAAATACAGTAATACGTTATTTTATAAATTAACAAGACAATATCTTTTGTTCCAGCTTTGTAAAAATCTAGTAGAAAATTTTTTCGTGCTGTTTTCAAGAGTTGCTGGTCAAGTTGATAAAATTTTTTCTATTTTTATTACTGCCGTGCTCATAACATGTAATTTATTGTTATGCAGTATGTCTATATTTTAGAAAAAGATGTATACTGATAGATGTGAAAGAGCTAAGATGAATTTATAAAAGTATGCAAGCAGCACTTCCAAGTATCCCTCCCACAGCTAGAGTATGTAAAAATTGTAGACAGTTGTTCTCGGTAACTCAACATTCAGTGAATGAGACTGATGAGCTAGTTAGTTCAGCTGATCCAGTACCCGATTCTTCGTGTTTGGTATCAGAAGATTCAGATGCTTTCACCAAAAAAAAATACGTATATCAAGAAAGGCTGCTTTAGAAAATATGTTACAAAATCTCAAAGACAAGTTTTCAAATTTATCTGCAAACGATTCTCTGCAAATAACAATGCGAATGAAGCATGAGAGCTGAGAAAACTTAATGGCGTGCTAGCACTTCCTCAAATAAAAACTGGAAAATACTTACCTGATAGTACTTTAAAAAGAGTTGTAGAGTCTTATGAAAATGATTTGAACAGTCGAATAATGGCCAATAAAAAAGACTATGTTTCTGTAACAATGAATGATGCTAAGATTAAAATGCAGAAAAGATTATTGTTATGTGATATAAAGGTCCTTCATAGTCAATTCAGAGAACAAAACCCTACATTTTCCATTGGCTTAAGTAAATTTGCAGATCTCTGACCGAAATGGTATCTTCAAGGCTCTTGGCAGGCACTTTCCAAGTACTTAGCAGGCACTTGGCGAGTACCCTCCAGGCACTTCGTAGGTACTTGTTAAGCACTTGGCGATCACTTCCCAGGGATTTGGCGGGTACTTCCGATGTACTTGGCCGGTTTTTCCTGGGCACTTGGTGGACATTTACCGGGGACATAGCAAGCATTTTATGGGTACTCCTCGGGCACATGGGCGCTTCCTAGGAACTTGACGGGCAACCTGGTAAGTACCACCTGGTCACTTAGTGAGTACTTCCAAAACACATGGTGGGTACTTCCCGGGACCTTGGTGGGTACTTATCGCCAAGTACCTGTCAAATGCCATTGAAGCTACCACCAAGTGCTCTGTAAGTACACGCTATGTACCCGAAAAGTACCCACTATGTGCCCGTAAAATACCCGTTAAGTGCCTGCTAAGTACCCTGAATGTGCACAGGAAGCACCATGCACCCCAGAAATGCTCACCAAGTGGCCTGGATGTACCCGTCAAGCATTTGAAAAGTACGAATTACTATCCAAGTTGCTGCAACGTTCATGCCAAATTGGATACACACACATACACACATTGGACACACGCTGGATGCCACATACACTGTCAAGTGTACGAATAATTTAAATAAGTGTTCTTTAATTTTTTATGAAATAATATGATAGTATTTACAGCAGTTTCCAACGTTTTATTTGAAAACATGTAAGTTTATATAATAAATGAATTATTTTATGTAATATAAGCAATGTCAGCTGTAATATACTCTGATCTTGCAATTTATATTTGCAATAAGTTTCCAATAATAGACTTATTTTTAAATCAACAATAACAAAATGTCAAATACAGTAAAACGGTCGTCTATGAAAGTGGTAATTTTTTCTTTTTGCTTTACAGTCTTCATAATTTTGAGTCTCTTTTATTGTTGCGCTGCTTGTCATTTCTCATATACTATTTGTTTTTGTCACTATTTCATTTACAACAGTACACTCTGCAGGAAAATCACGATGAACTTTTTATTACACATATAACAATCTTTAAAACATAAAGCTTACAAACCACGCAAGAGGTATGCCCATTGTTTTCTCTTTAATTTTCTAATCAAAGCGTATAACCAGCTTACAACTCCTCTTTTACTGTCCACTCACGAGTCTTCCTTTTAGTTACACTGTTCATAAGTGTGGCACATAGGTGACAGTACGAATTTTCTTAATGTATTAGTCATAATTAATTTTGCAGGATGAGCAAATATACACCAGTCTCTTTTGATGGAACGTGGTATTTTTACTTTTAATAGTGCATATCACGGTTACGTACAGCAAGAGCGTACATGTTTCCATTTACCTACACCAGCAAATTTAAAATAAAGAAACACAGTACTATAAAAAAAATTGTTTTTTGTACTTAACTGGTTAATTCAATGTTAAAATATGTTAAATTACATGAAGATCAAATCACGATATTCAAAAATAGATACAATTTTTTTAATTGATGGCCCAGGAGGTTCAGGAAAAACAGTTCTATAGAAAGCATTTTTCATTTCTCGTGGAAAAAAATGTTATCTATGGCATGAAATGGACTGGTATAGCATCAATATTACTTTTCAAGGAATAATTAGTCGTAGAACATTTCGTTAACCATATGCGACCTAAATAATGTAGCAAGTTTGTTCTTGGAATTTGAATCTGAAAAAAAAATTGAAATAAGTAGATGTAATTATATGGGACAAGGCTTCTATGGTCCCAAAAAAGCCTAAGAAGTAGTTGAAAAAATACTACGTAATTTATGTGATGTAAATATTAATTTTGGTAATAAATTTATTATTTTAGAAGGCAATTTCAGACCGATTCCTCCAGTTGAAAAAAATTGTAATAGTAGCACGATTATACAAGATAATTTCAAGTCATTGTATCTATGGTAGTTGTTTTATATTCTAAAACTTAATATCATTTATGATCGTGTTATTAACAAAACATTTTCAAAATTATTATTAGTTATTGGAGAACAAATGATAACGTGGAGCTAAGGAGAGGTGAAAAGCAGCTGCTTAGAAATTGTGAGAGGGCTGAGAGGTTTTCTTAAAATGTGTAAGAGCAAAAAGTTAAGGTGCAAAATTAATTCGACTCAAAATGACATGATTACTGATATAGTTCTACTATATTTAGAGATGCTGCTGATGGAAGGCTAAAGGGGGTTCTTTTATACTGTGAGGTAGGTTAATTTGGTTATCTGGTTCATGGGTTAAAAAATTATGTGAAGGACTGGCGGGGCAGAAGGGGGGGTGGACGTGGGCTGAACAACAATTAAATCTAATAAAAATAAAGGTAAAACTAATAGAATTTTATCTCATTGAACAGGGGGTGAGGGGGGGGGGATAACCAAAAATTTAACCAAATTAAAATAACGTTAAAACTGTTAGAAATGTACCTTATTTAGAAGGGGGCTGTGTGACGGGAAAAGAGGGGGGAAGGAAGTGGAGGTGGGATTGGGAGAATAACCCTTTACAATCACTATATAATATAGGAAGATATACATGTGTGTGTGTGTTGTATAGTTGTTTGTGTAAGTTATTCTACATAAGCCCCGAGGCCCCCCTACAAATTCCTTTCAGCCTTTTACCTTACAGAACCCTATTTGCCACGAACGCTTTTCTCTACAAGAAAAGTAAGATTTTGTCATACTCTCCTTTATTTTTACTTGACTTACTGTTTGTTCAGATCCCACACTACTCCCACAAGCCCCCTACCACCCAATGACAAACTTTTCTTGCCATTTACCGCCCACTCCTATATCCTGCCACACTATTTTTGTGGAATCTTACTGCCACTCTACTAACGTAGGCGGATCTTGACACCTTTTTGTACACATACACATATACGTATTATTTTATTAACAAACTAAGATGAGTTACAATCATTAAAAACGGAACAATTTATACATGTATTAATGTTAGTTAATATAATTAGCTGGTAACATACATATTTATAATATTGTAAGTGTATGCAAATGTTGTTTCTATTATTTTGACTTATTTTGTTTTCACTGTACTCTGCTGCTCTTTACCTACCTTATTATTTCTTAGATATGTAATTTTTCTTACGTATTTTTATTTTCTTACATTATTCGAGTTAAAAAAAATTGACCTTATGCATAGGAAAAATTTGTAATTATTTATTTATACAACTAGAAGCAGATTATAAATTGATTTATATAAATTTTATTTAGATTTATGTATAAGTTTAAAGTTTTTGGTGTGCTAAGCTTTTTTTGGGTAATATTATTAACGAGTTATGTAAGAAATTTTACTTTTTAACTTGTTTTTGTATAATATGGTACCAATATATTCATTAATTTAAATAACATGTAACCATGAAATAATGAAAACCATAGAAATATTGCCCTCTTAGGAAGGCTCATTGTTATAAATCATCTTACAGAACCAGTTAAATTACTTGATTAATATTTTTTGTGGTTTCACATGTATACGTGTATAAAAAAAGTCTTGTAATTATTTTTATTTGAAGTAGAATGTTATGGAATTTCAAGTTTTTTATTGGAAAATTTGGAAAATTAGGAATGTGTACATAAATCTTTAAGCAGTAGGTTGATTCGAAAACTGTTTGCTGATCCTCATTGGAATTTTGTCATGAGAAAAAAATTTATTAATGGTCGAGGATCTGAACAAAAAGTAGGCTAAGACAAAATAAGGAAAAAAACTACGGAATTCTACCTTATTTTGTGGGTGGATATTAGGGGGCAACAAGAGCTTGTGGGGGATTACGGTTAAAGGGGCTCGTGTGGAACAGTGTTAAGTTGTTACAAGGTTTGTGTAAAGTGCCCCATACAAGCAACTATATAATATAGGTATATCTATATACATTTTTATATGCAGATATTGCTGTGCATCGAAGATTAAATTTGAAAAAACTCTAATCTTAACAAAGAGGGCATCGTAAATGTAACAAAGATCATATAGAACTATCCAATAGCCAAATAGTACAAAAATTTACNTATATGTCGACAAAACTCATAAATTATAAAATGATTTTACTCACAAAACAGTGGTCACAGAAACAAACATTCAGTAAATCATTAACAGATGGATGTGTTGCTATAATAGTTATTTACTCAGGACTTTCAAAAAATTTCAATTTATGTGAATACCCTAAGAAATTACCGGATAACTATGCTAAGAAAATATGTTTAAATAATCTATCTTATGTAATTATCGAATGGAAATTCCATTATATTTTTTTTTAAAGAATTAAGCTGGATTACTAGTTTCACTAAAAACTACTTTACAAAAAATGGGAATCTTTCCATGTTTTGATGTTACGTCTACGAACTGTCTTACATATAGATCAACCTACGATGATTGTAGTTTGTTATTATATGGAAAAAGATTGACCCGACATTTCCATATCTTCTTATATCGTTATTAAATACATCTGTCTTAATCATTTAAAATAAAATGGGAAGACCTTTAAAAAAGAAATTTATTAAGAATTACTAGATGCAATTACTAATAGAGTATCTAATATTTCTTTAAATTCTAGACCAAAGAATAAAATTGTAAATCTCTTTGAACTGCCATCTTAGTGTATCGGAAGTTAAAGATATGTACAAAAGTAATATCAGAGTAAAATAGCTATGATGAGAAAATGTGGCAAATCAGAATTATTTATAATAGTAACATGTTACTATAAATGGAAAAAAATTGAAGATTTATCAAAATTTTCGAAAAACACGTCACCAAATAATATTTCAAACACAACGCTTTGATTATTTTATTTTAAACTAATATCGATTTCAGATAAGATTAAAATTTACATTTTTAATCAAGTACTGGCATACATTTATACAATTAAATAACAGAAACATGATCTACATCACGCACACGTTTTTATAACTCTACATCTTGTTAAAAAAATGTTACGTCTGAACAAATTGATACTTTTAATTCTGTTGCAATTTCTTTCTGTTGAATTTTGTACATAACTCAAAAGCATTAAATGAATTTATGACTACATTTATCTAGGTAGTGGCAAATTATACATTAAAATTCAACAATTAACAGATGGAGCGACAGGAATATTGAATGAAATAATTAGTTACATAAATGCCAAATAATGGGTCTTATGAAAGTAGCTTGGGTACTATACAGGAATTTTTAATTTGTGCTAGAAGTTATACAGTTAATAATTAAGCTGTTCACCTCAAAAACAAATAAAAACTTCTATCTAATAAAATTAACTTTGAAAATAGTATAAAACTTTTAAACGAACCTAACAGCTTAGATGTTACTAAACAAATGTAATTATTTTGAAAAATCAATAAATTAAGTAAACATTTCAGATGTTACAACTTGAATAAAAATTAAAGATTTGGGAAAAAAGAGAGAGTGTTATGAAAAATATTGCAATAGGTAGATTAAACAAAACATTTGCAAAGGATTGTAAGCGGATTTCTTTCAAACGTGTTTTTAATAGAATAAATGGTGAAACATCCTAAGAAGATATTAAAACTTATAAAGAAATTTATTATTTGACGTTTAGAGATACTGCAACTGCAATTAGTATAATTGATCGTGATTCTCAAATTAATAGTACTTTTGAAGAAACGATTAGTTTTAAGTTTCATAATTACTTAAGACAATTTTTTGCGTGATTTTGAATTCTGAAAAATTTTTAAGGTATTAAAATACAAAAGAAACATAAAAAAGTACTATAGAAGATTTTTTTGATAATAGAGATAACTGTATTTTTTAATATATTTACTCAATTCTGAATTAAAAAATGAATCATGTAAATGTTTTAGTTTACATATACTAAATTAATTGAAGATACACAAAATTTGCTGGGTAGGGAAATATCTTTTAGTAAAGAAATGTTTGCCTTATGACATTTAAATTTTAATAACGATACAATAAAACTTTTTATACAATTTTCGACAAAAATAATGAGTTTTTGTTAGGCCAAATGAAGTATTTTCTTACGGACAACTTTACGTCACTTTAGTAAGTTGCAAAAATGAAAGTAATATAAATATTCAAGTTCAACGAGATAATTTTAAAGCTAAAAACATTGATTGGGAAGAAATTTAAGATTTAAGAAATCTCATGGTGGTGGCACCACCAATGCCTTAAGAGAGACCTACTCCCGAAGAGAGATACAAGATCTACTTCCGAATGGAAATTAAAAGTGGGAAAAAATTGGGTCCAAGAATGGCTGCCATGCTACACACCTTGGCCGCAGCTTAGCACCTAACCTGGCCTATGAACCCACCTGTGGCCAGGCTTGACTGCTTGAATTGGACTTTGCAATTCAGATGGGCAGTCGACTTTTATCTCCACTCGGGCTGCATTTATGCTGGAAACTTTGGTATTGAGCTGCAGATTAGGTGACGCCACCTCATTCCAGATTAGGCATGTAAAGATTTTCCAAGTTATTTTTAAGACTAAATACTTCGCTATTTTTGGTACATGTAATTGATGAACCATTATTTTTTTCAGAAAACGGAACAAAATAAAATCTAATAGTTTTTTTTTTAAATAATACTATCTAAGGCTATGATTCCATGGAGCATGCAATTCGCAATATGGAGCAATTTGAGCCCATGAGGGTGAAAGAGGTCTTTTCAATGCTACTTCCGTGTGCTTCTCTTTGACTTTATCGGCTTGAGTAGTTCCGTACTGTAGTTTGCATACTTCATGCGATCTCACCCTAATTCTTACAAATACCATGGATCTGGACTAGATTCAAATCATTCAAAATAACTGAGGGTGTTTCGATTAGATTAAGTGCAAATGATGATAAACAGAATATGCTAGGTAAAAGTATCTTTGGCGCAAGATATTTAGGAGTATCTTTGGTGAGATCATGCCATCTTGTAAATAAATAATTATTCGTACATAAGACAGAAGCCCTAAAGAAGCATTAAATCAACGCCTATTCATTAATAATGACTAATTTATAAAGTGTGAGAGATAAACGTCCCCGATCGCTAAAAAGCCGAGCTCATTGTGTTAGTTAATGACAGTAAAGATAAATGACATAATTACTGTGCATTGACATTTTTGAGTATAGTTTTCTATTGTATTCGATGTACATTAAATAATTTTAACTTTACTTGGAAGTAAAGCATCTATATTTTTTTTTCATACTATTCTAAAAGAATTAGCATTGGATCTAATATACATCCATTCTTAGTGTATTAGATCCAGAGTGAATCAAGTATATGGATCATCATAAAGATATTTTAGCAATTTATCTTATTTTTGGTAACAAACATAATGTTTTGTACAGTATATTTTAGGACGAAATTTTTAAATGCAATACAAGTTATTTCTTAAATTATGAAATCACGTTACTTATAACTTTAGGCTCAAAACAAAGTAGTTATATTAAACAACACAATTCTTATTTTAAGAAAGAGTTTTTGGGAGTTCACATACAAAGCGTGCAAAAAGTGAAGCACCTCTAGTATATATATACTAGTGGAGCTACGCGCACCCCCTATTCTCATTTCAAGGAAAAATCTTTAAATTCAATCTGATAGTAAGGAGAGCTTAGTGCCCGGAGTTTTGTGAGAACTAAGAGTTTCGTACATGTGTAGAGTTTAGTGTATGTTGAACCATTGACAATGGCGTAACTGCCGGAACAGCTGTCAGCCTTGCTTAAAGTAAAAAATAAATTGTGAAACAAAGCAAAAGTTTTTGAATTATTGTTAATAAACTCAGTTATTAATTATTTGTTGATAAAAAGTGTTTCGCTTAAGTCCCCTCAAGAGCTCAGTTAATCTAGTATTATGTATATTTGATCTACATCGTTATTTAAGCATTGGCATTCTACCGTGCGCAACCGGTAATGAGCCATAAAAATCCACTTGTACCATTTCATTTAGCTTAGTTGCCTTCAAATAAACATAATTCTTCTCCATTTTATTCGCTCCGTGCATCAGGTTGGAGGGGATAAAAAAACGACTGCAGCGCTGTAGGTAAGCAAAGTTGGCGTACCCGTACCCCCATGAGTCTTACAGTAAGCGTTGTCTTGTATGAGAAAATATATTATTTCATTTAAAGTAATTAGTTGAGAAATCGAAGGCGGAAAAAAATGTTATTTAGCCAAACTGGGTCTATAATACGGATAAATAATTTTGCTAGGCCCTTCAAATCGCCAGAAATTTTAAATAATGGGTTATTAAATATCATCTGTCACATACTACACAACACACATACTTATCTGTAATGTTGTATACGTGAGAGCAAGAACTGCAAGCAGTCGACATAGGCTGCCGCTACTTAGCTGTATAATCTGAATCAGTGTTTACGTTTACAAAGTAACGAAATGTTGCGTTGTTAATTGCAACAAGAAAGAAAAGCAGGGGGTGGTGCTGTATAAATTCCTAAGTAGACCCCATACGTCGGAGATACAGCGGTCTTCGTTAATCTGATAAATAAATTACACATTTATGTATATGTTACCATAACCTACATTTGTCAAGCATAGGCAATAATGTACTTACAGATAATTCTACTTTGTATGGATTTAAGCTGACAGATGTTTGTCTCACAACATAGCAATTGATCAGATGACCGACTCCTTTATTTACATATTCCTGTACGTAGGCAACGTGCCCACTCTTTACTAATTTTTTAGCTTTTTTCAGCGTTTCATTATTAAAAACTATGTTGCAACTTATACTTTTAAAGCCTGTTTGGATAATCATATCCATTTTTTAGGGTGCTGATGTTTACGCGATAGCAGTATGTACGTCTTATTCAATAAATAATACTTTCTCCTATAAGCGACAGTGTTACGATTTAATCATACGGGGGTACGGTATTGCGCGATTCTGACACCAAGGATGGCGCTGCGTGTCATGCACGGAGCGAATAACTAAGATACTTTACTCGCTGGCACAAGTCAGATTTACAGGTGAAATTCTTAATCTGTAAACGCATTTTTAGCCAATAAAAAAAAGAGGACAGGTACTGATAAAGCTTATAAACTCTGGCATAACCCAATTTCTTATGTGCAAAATTTATGGCGTTTCCCACGAGTTTCACAGGCAAATACACCCTCCATGATTTATTATCTGCCATTTGTACATACATCACGCCCCCTTCATCTGTAAAACGCAACTTCTGATGTTCCTCTTAGTAACTTAGCCAATCCCACATCAACTTTCTGGTCTCTGCAAATATCTTTCACTGCCACGACTACTTTCTGCCCCACATTTAAACGGGCTACCCTCATTATCATACATTTTTCTTTTTTTTCCTCAGTTTGTTCCTCAGTTTCTTCTTCTTCTTCTTACTCTTTCACATACCACCAGATCAAATAGTTAGGGGTAGCATCCAATTTTTTTTCCACAAAAGCCCGGCTAAAAAAATTATCGACTACATTATCTCGCCCCTGTCAGTGCTTGATAATTAAATTGTATTCCTGCTACGCTAGGCTACACTGCGTCTACCGAGCACTGTTAAATTGAGACGACAACAAAAATATTAAAGATTTATGATCAGTAATTATGCACAACTCACTGCTGGCAAAATAACATCTAAACTTTGGAACTGAATATACAATAGCCAACAGCTCACGCTCAGTCGTACTATAGTTAGCCTCCGCTTGATTTAACACCTGGCTTACCAGCGATACGGTTCTCCGTTGCCCTTCTTCAGCCATTTGATATAGCATACCGCTTATGCCACTACCGCTAGTATCCGTTTGTACTCTAAACGGCGTGTGGGGCATGTAATGGCGCAAAACTACCGAATCAATAAATTTGATTTTAACTCCTTAAACGCCTTTGCATGTTTTTCTGTCCACTGCCAATTCTTTCCATCACATAAAAAACCAGGTGTGGGTCTCGGGACCCCCAGCAAAAGTGGAACATCCAATTTAAATATTATTAAACTCGGTACATATAGAACCAAAAAAAATAAAATTATACCTAATTTCAATAGATCTTTAAGAACTGGTATTAGAGTAATAAATTTTTTTAATCATAATTACGTATTTGAGCACGCTCGTCTATAAACTACACATACTTATTCACACTACTTATGTACACGTAATTCGCGCATTCTCAGTACTATCATGTTTGCTATGATATATGTATCAATATATGTACGAATTGTTTGTCATGTAATGAAGAACAAAGCTAAAATTTTCATTATACTGCCCCAACAAAGGGTACACTTGTTGGAATCCTTGTATCCGACAAATTGAATTTTTTTAAAATTTTGGCTACCATAAAAGTAAAATAGTCCACTCTATCTGATTTATACTAGGAAAACAATAGACATATAGCTATTTTCCATTGTAGAGTTGTAATTTTTTATTCTGTTTGTTTTCTATGATTATTTATGAATTATTATTAAAATTTACCATGCTTATAAGTAATTTCTACTTATCTAAGAATTAATAATAGGTACATAAAGGTTTGAAACACGTGACAATTATTTTTGAAACACATGGTAGACAATAAAAAATAAGTCAATTTACTTTATAGAATATGTAGGATGTAGCTTTGCCTTTGAGATATAACTCATTATTTTTAGAACTGTTACGATTGTTTGTATGAATCCGTGTAACATACGTTTTTGCACCCCAGTAATTGTTTTCTATACTTGAGAATATTTCTGGCCTATCTGGCTGCCTTTTCGTGATAAGACTGTTTTTTTGATTTTGAGAAGTTTTGTTGTGCCAAATATTTTTCGAAGATCTTGTAAATGGCCATATTAATTTTTTAAACATAGCATAGAAAAGAGAATATTTTTTAAATAGTTCCTTTCAAGATACAGTGAAAGAAATAAGTAATTAAGGCTATGTTTGTGCATAGTCCAACCCCTCTGTATTTGTGCACATTGATCATGCAGTTACCACGTAGAAAACCCGTTAAAATGGTTATTTTCAGTCAGTTTTGCTTCCCTTTCAAGATACAGCTTTTTTTTCGTTTTCAAAGGTTAGGTTGTCGTATTGTACATATTTAATATTTTATCCACGTTTTTTACATGCATTTATACATATGAACTAGTATATAATGACCGGGAACCAAGATATAAGGCGTTTTACGCGAAACGTCCCAGGCCCACCGCACGAGCGCTAAAAATCACTGTTTTCAGCTAATTTTCCCGGCATTATTCATGTCGTAAAAAAATGTTGCAAATAGAATTTTTGATGTATTTCTTAGTCAGATTTCTGATGGTGTAGTTAGTTATTCGAATAAGTTTCATTTTCACTGAAAAAAACATAAAATATTCTATATCTCGAAAAAGGCTTTTTAATATTTTTTTTTGATAGGCTAGATGGAAAGCTGAGGTTTTTTTACATTGAAAACGTCTCTTAGCACAGTGTGCTCTCACTGAAAAAGTCGAGTAAAGCAATACTAAAGAGTAGACGTTATTTTGCTACGAAACAATCACTTTTTGTTAATCAACTGAAAAAAGATCTTAAAAGTGGAGAACTTATTGTAACTTGTGATTTTTCGGAAAAATATGCGTTTGTTATACAGAATTCAACCAAATCTTTCGATTGGAACAATAACCAAGCTTCCATTTCTATAATTGTAATTTATTATAAAGAAAAAGATGAGCTTAAACCCATAAGTATTGCTGTTATTTTCGATAACCTACATCATGATAAAATTGCTGTATATCAGTATTAGAAAGTTATAATCAATTATCTGGAATTGAAGTTTGCAGTAAAGAGAATTTATTACGTAACTGATGAGGCCAGTCAACATGTAAAAAATAAGAGCAATTTTAGAAAGATACCTTTCTACAAAAGAGATTTTAAAATTGATTTTGTAAGGCATTTTTTGCTACTGTTCATGGAAAGGGAGCGTGTGGCGATATTGGAGCCAAATTGAAGAGAGTTGCAAGACGTACAAGTCTTTAAGTTTCCTCTAATAACCAAATTTTAACAGCAGAAAACTTGTACGACTGGGCAGAGAATTATTGCAAGGAAATAAAAGTTTTTCATTTGAGTAAAAAGTCGTATGAAAAATGTAAAATTAAACTTAAATCTCGATTTAATTAAGCAAAATTAATACCAGGTACTTTGAATTTCCATGCTGTCATTCCAATCGATGATAAAACATTGAAATTAAAAAAAACATCTATGAGCTCTGAGTATCAAGTTTTTCCAAAACAAAATAATAAAACCAAAAGCCTACATCTCCAACTTCATTTAAAACTAAAAATTAATAGAAAATATTTGTTTAGAAAGTATTTCTAAATTAATAATGTTCATAGTTAACTTGAGCGTTTACATTAGTATTGTTTTATTCGAACTTTTCAGTGAGAGCACACTGTGCAAAAAGACGTTTTCAATGTAAAAAAACCTCAGCTTTTCATCTAGCCTATCACGAAAATATTAAAAATGGCTATTTCAAAACAAAGCATGTTTTATGTTTTTTTCTGTAAAAATAAAATTTTTCCGAAAAACTAACCATACCATCGAAAAGCTGACTAAAAAATACATCTAAGAATACATGTTGCTATTGGCAACATTTTATTAGGATAGGAATAAGGCCGGGAAAATGAGCTAAAAAAAAGTGCCTTTTAGCGCTCGCGCGGTGGGCCTGGGACGTTTCATGTGAACTGCCCCATATGCAACACGTATATATGTATACAATATACATACGTATACTTTGCCTTTAGTATAGGTGCGTACAGCTGTTTTTCTCGTTCTTTATCTTTTCTCCATACCTATATCCTATATCTCAGCTTGAACAAAAGCGCATCGGTTTAGTCGTAGCAGACAGACAAATACATACCTATAATATATATGATAATAATATGTATATATAAATAGGTATAGTAGCAGTGTAAGAAGAAGAAAGAACGCGGTGTATATGCGAGAAAGAGAGAGATGGAGTGGGAGGGAGTGTGTAAGAGAGGAAATTAAGGAGAGGGTTTTGGCTGCGGGGTGGGTGGCTAAGTTTTTTCGTGACGCATTACCCTTCACGCGCCTATTTACGGCCCAACATGAAAAGTTTTACTCCAATAAATCTTGAAACATTGCCACAAAGTCAGCGTGTCTTACTCTAAATTGGCAATGAACACCTACTCCCAAAAATGCCTGTAATTTTTTCTGATTTGTTGGCGCAGGTACTCGCTGTATTACTTCCAGTTCATCCCAATCAACTCTCACACCGTCAACAGATAATATAAATCTTAAAAATAGTACCGATTTTTTTAACAATGACGATTTTTTAAAACTAAGTGTAAGCCCATACTGATCTAAACACGCCAATAGTTTTTCTAAACAATTAAGGTGCAATTTAAAAGCTCGCGATTTCACCAACAAATCATCAATGCACTGGGTTATCATCTCTAAAAGTTCATTTTCCAGTAAAATACTAAGAGCCCGCATAAAAATCGCCTCACTATTCTTAAGCCAAATGGAATAACTTTAAGATGATACAAGTTTCCCTCATGTAAGAAAGCAGTGTACCTGCGTGACTCTGCACTAAGCAGAATTTGCCAATATTCTCGTACCAGGTCCGTAGCCGAGAAATGCTAAGCACTGTTATACTTTTGAATTATCTTTTTAATTTGAGGCGGTGATTCACTATCTGATGCTATTACACGATTTATTAACCGGGCATCTAAACATACTTGAATCGTGCCATCTTTTTTTGCCACAATCCTTAAAGGATCTTAAAACTCACTATCCGATCATTTAATAATACCGTGTTCCAACATGTTGATTATTTCTTGCTCAACCGCGTCTCGATGACGTAATGGTGCATAATATTAGCGTCTAACAACATATTTCTGCACGATGGGCTTAATTTTATGCTCGTAAACTCATGTAAGACCTGGCTTATTCAAAAAAACATGTTTCAAATTGTAAAATAATGCTCGCACTTGATATCGCTCACTATCATTCAACTCGCCCATCTTTTTACTAGCCCCCGTTATCGGATTCTTCAACACCCTTCGCAACAGAATGAGGATCAACCACAGGCACACTCTCACTCGCTGCCATCGTTATCTTAGTATTTTTCCCTTCACTTATCAATCGCAGATTACCCACCTCTCAGCACTCATCACTCATTTCGCATATATTTTCCACCCGAAAACTACAATACCCCCTCCCCAGTCGTTTGTCCTTCACTCTAATTTTTTCGTTTGCAAAATTAATGCTAACACCCCCCTTTTTAAGCCAATCCACTCCAAGGATAATCCCTGTAGAGAGTTCTGGTATGATCAAAAAACTATGTTTGAATATACAATCCCCACAAGAAAACGCCAGCCAAACTCTCCTTTTTATTACAATTGTTTTATTTTGTACCACGAGCCATATCTTTAGTCCTTTCACCAACAGTTCTGGGACCGTCTTTCGTAAAATCAGACCTTCATAAAATCGTTTGTCAGTACACGTAACATCACTACCCGTATCCAGCAATGCAGCCACCAACTTTTCTCTAATCGCGAGTCTTAATCATGGATTAAGTTACTTTACATTACGTTACACGTACCTGTGTCGCTTCACATTCCACCGTTCCCTTAACGTATCAGCACAAATCTTCTATAAAATTTGACCGGTATATTGCATTCATGGCTTGACTTTCTTAAGCTGTCTCTCACGGAAAAACTCCAACAAGCTTCCACGCTCGATTCCCACTTACTCATCTACCAGACTCGCATTGGTCACGTCTATTATTGTTTACCACTTCTCCCCCATTAACCTGCCCCAAATGCTAATTTTCGTTTGGACGATCCCCCCTAGCTCCCCCACCTCAAAACTTACTACTTTTAAGCTCAAATTCCGGTCTCCAATTACCATTATCTCCTTTCTCCTGGCTCTCGATAAAGAACTCATTCAAATGCGCGAGTATGCGAGTTATGGCTCTTGTATGGCTACAGTCAACCGTTGCCAACATATCTCGAATATTTTTTGGCAATTGACGAACAATTATAAAATTTGTTTTATATTCATCCATATTCTTCGGAAAATATTTTGCTACACGTCGTTGCTCCATGAAACAATCCTAAAAACTTTCGTCAACTACACAAAACGATTTATTAGTCCACTCCACCTGAGCCTGAGTATGTGCCTCAGCCGACTAAAAATTCTCTAAAAATTATGCGCTTGCACGCCCTGCCAATATTTCCTCAACCAGCGGGAGCTTCTGGTCATCTGTTTTATTTTTACGCATGAAATACTTTTCTAGATTTTCTAAAAATTCACACGGATTTTCACCTCGACCCTCAAAGTTAGGCAGTGGTAGAGTAACTTTTAAACATTCTAAATGCTCTAACATACCTTAAATTAGCCTTGTATTTACATTACCGTTTGTATTCATATTTGAGTCCCCCCTCCTTCACTGCCGCACTCATCGGTTTGCACGCTATCCTCTCTCTTATTAAGTACAATACCCCCTATCACATGCGTTACACTGTCTCTAAGATTTTCGTTATCGGTCTCCAGTAGCTGAACATGCGCACGTAACACATTATTTACACGACTACCTCTACCGCTTAATTTTTGAGTTTGTCTAACTGTTGTTTTAAAGATTCCACATCAGCCACAGCTTTGTTCATCTACAACACTTAGCTTAGTATACAAAATCTCAACCTCTATACCATCAGCATTATCCACGATTTGGGCGCCAAATTGTATGAACCTGCCTTATAAAACTTAAGGCAGAGATTTTGTGAATACATCTATATAATTTTTTTTGATAGAACATAAACATACGTGTAAAGATATAATCAGGTAACAACCATAGTTCTTCAGCCGTTCCTTTCTTATAAGCGCTTCCAATTTGAAATGGAGCACGATCCGCTACAGTTACAATATTTTTTAGTTGCATAAAAAATACTTATAACGGAATAAAGCTATAAATAAATTAAATAATCTTAATAGGAACGTTCTGTTTTTTTTTTTCTATATTTTTCTCTCTGAAATAGCCGTATAAGCCTGTATCATTTCACCACTAAATGAATTTAACTGAAAAATCAGTATTTTAAGCAATATAATTATTTAATGCGAATTACATTTAAAGTACTGGATAGATTCATGACAATTTCCTTATAAACTGAATATTTTATTTCAAACTATATTTTTATTTTCAAATTTGTTTTCTGATTGATTTTAAATAAAAATATTATTTGCATTTCGAACTCTTAAAAAAGCTACATATGCTGGAATGTGTGAAAAAATGATTTTTAAAAATTAATCCCAACATTATCAAGACCTTAGCTCTGATCATGGTTAATTGTCATGACCGTGAGTTCCCAAGAAAATCGTTTTTTTTAAAGTATAAATGGTAGTGAAAAAGAATTTCCTGTATGTAAAGTTTTGACTGCAATGTAATTATTCACCAAAATAATTTAATTATTCTTGTCATTTTATAAGTATTATCATTTTGTTGGTTGTCACTTCTCTTAAAATCCAAACGACCATTTGATTTTAAGACAGTATTATCAGTAAACGCCTGAAAATATTAATTTCAACAAATATGTTTTTGTCAGTGTGTTCGTTTGTAAATATTTTATAATTGGAATTTAAGGTTACAATTATATGTGTACGAGGTAAACCAAGTTTTTGAAATTCTATCGTTTAAGTATGTGTTATTCCCTTAGTAAAAATCTTCTTTATTATTATGTCATTCAATAGAAATTTTTTTTTTCTTCAAAATAATCTACTATTTAGTTTGTAATATCATTTGGAGTAGTGTACGTTGGAAACTTAAAAATATCCGTTTGATTTCCTTTTATTTGGGATTACACGTCACAGTTATACAAAGATCTCATGTCCCACTTTTTCTCATGATGGCCATAGCGTCTTGATAATGTTGCTGAATATATGTAGGACTGACAATGTATGTATCAGGTAGTATGACATAATTTTTTAATCGAGCTCTGTTCTTAAAATTTTCACATTTGTTGGATGCATTTAATGATAAATGATATTAGACACCTTGAAAACTTAAAATTCGTAATTGTTTTTAATTATTTTTAAAAAAATTTGTTTTATTATTTTGTGTCGTGACAAAAGAATGAAAAAAATTGTTAAGTTAATTTTCCTAAGTATAATAATAGGCTAAATCTTTTTTTTTGGTCTATAAGACAATCAACACATGTAATACTGTTACATAATTGGACTGGAAAGTAGTGTTGACAATTGGACATCTGATATTTCTAATAGGCTGACTAAACTTATTAGACCTAAGTATCATAAGCATTTTTAACATGCCTGCCTACTATAGAAAATCTATATCTCTTTATCGGCATACATATCTGCGGGCTTGTTGCTGTGTGACCATGAGGTAGCACAAGGTGGTGCGGGGTGGCGTAATTCGTGGTGGGTGGCTTTTAACATGCCTGCCTACTATAGCGCATTCATATCTCTTTATCGGCATACATATCTGTGGGGTGGCTGTCAGACGGCGCGTGGTGGCTAAAGGACTGTATGGAATGGTGTGGGACGGCGTGTGATGGGCTGGTGGATAAGCTAGTAGGCTTAGACCTAAAAATAACTATATAATGTAGAAAGATATATATTTATTCTGGTAATGTAGTTGCAACTATTCATTAGTTATCTGCGTGTAACCGTTTCCAGTGTGTGGTTAATAATTTAGTTCATCTTATTTAGCACGTGCTAAAATCTGGTGTATTTTTTTAAGTTATTAGTTGTATCTTGCAGTTATTGTAATCCTTTATTATTCTTATGGGTTTGCTATAAATGCATATAAGTAGGGTGTTGGGCAACTAACAATTTTTTAAAGTTGATGCTGGTACTAGTATGTATTCACCATAATTTCTATTGCTGGCGATGTACTGGTGGTCAGGCCAGATGTATTCTATGGTATTTGTTGTGCTTAGAACTGATTGCTTTATGGGTTAAGGTGAGGTTTAATAAAGTGTGAAACATTCTTTATGGAGCTCTGGTATTGCTATATGGAATACTATTTGTTTGCTGATTGTGATTGCTGAAATAGCTATGATATTAAGTGCACTTGCGTGTATGCTTTGTCCTGAAAGTACTACATTGAATCTAACTTGTTCCGTCAGCGTTGCCAAGTTACTAAGGATTTGAGGGGATAGAAATTGTAGTTTTATTATCCCTTGAATGCGAATAATGTTATTTCCGTAAGTATCGCTGTATCCACTTGGTATTCATGGGCGTTCTGAGCTAGATCTTCTCTTGCTGGTAACAGAGAGAGTTCTTACTCTAGCATCTCTTGGTCGAGTTTGAGTTCGTTTACTTTCTGCCCTGTTTTAATTTTTTTTTCTTTCGATTGCCAGTAGTTTTGTCATACCTCACTCCGGTTTAGTTGTTAATAGCATGGGAAGTATTCTTGTATCATCTTTTCCGTATTTAATAATATTTATGTATGTATCTTTCTCTTATCCTGTGGAGCATGTTCAGTTAGTAGATCAATTATTTGTTCTGCTGGCTTTTTTTGTTTGAAATATATTTTACGGATTTCCGTTATGTTCTCGCATAATATAGCTTTTTACAAAGACTTTCTCAGATGTTCAAGGATACCTAATATTTTTGTTAGTTTGCACTTTTCGCACAAATTATCACTAAAAGTTAGCAATTGTGGACCCCGTGAGAAGTAGTAATCTAAATTGACCTCTGAACTACTTTCCAAGTAGTACTAGTGGTGGCCATTATGAATATTTATTTGCTACGAGCCCGATTGTCTTCTTGATTTGCATTGTAGACTACAGATCAACTTTCAGAATTACGGCCTGGCTTCTGAAATGTTTTCTGATTATTGTGGTGGTCATGTATTTTATCGGTTGTTTATCTCTCTCTTGTAACTATGGTATTACGATTCAAAATTTTTTGTCTGTTCATTCATTTATTGCTTTATTTAATCATACTTTATTTACTCATTTTGTTACGTAATTATTTATTTTTAAATCAATTTTTATGACCTTTTTCTCTGACATATCTTTTTTTCGTAACGACGATTGAGACTTTTGAAATTAGTTGATTGATTTATTTAGTATCGGTTTTATACTAGCAATTGGGCATTTGTTTTTATTATTATTATCATTTTTGCTGTCAGATTATTGTGTGTTCCGCAGTCGTTTACTCATGTATCCATTTGGTGTTGTTCGGTTTAGCCTAATAATAATTTTCGTTCTACATTTGGTTATCTACTTTTAGTCTTCGACTCTACTCTCGCTCCATGTATGTACTCGCTTGATATTTTTTGTTTCTTTATCATCCTCTCTGTCTACATAGGGTACTTCTGCTGCCGTCGTTTTTCCTAACGCCTCTTAGGTATTTGCTCTCTCTCTCTCTTTCTCTCTCTTTCTTTGCCACTTTGCCGTTTGACTCACGATTTTTCTTCAGCAGCGTTTACGAACGTGATGTACATGAGGTATTTTTCCATGGTAAGTCTAACGCATATGGGGTGGATGGATTATTTTTTAGGTTATTAAAACTTGCCATATCCACAATTTTACCTATTATCATGCACTTTTTTGATTATTCCTTGCAGTTAAGCAGATTAAGGTTTGCTTGAAAAAAAGTGCTGGTCATTTCACTGCCTAAACAACGGTTACCCATAGATCTCAATCACTACCACCCTATTATTATCCTGTGCACCATATCTAAGATGCTTGAGTTTGTGGCACTCAAGCGAATGCTGGCTTTTGTGAAGTCTACTACAGCACTTCACCCCAACAAATTAAGCTTTCGCAGATACTACAGCACGTACACTGCTTTTATTAACGTTGTCGACGACATTAAGAATGTGAATAGGTGAAGAAAATAGCTTCGTTGCTACTGGCAGTAGATTTTTTAAGAGCTCTCAACGAGGATGTAATCGAACTTTTAATACATAAGCTTTGTGCGTTAAGTTTTTCAGACTCTGCTTGCATCTGGGTTGAGTCACTTCTAACTGGATGGTCGCAGGCTTTTAGGTTATCAGATGGGTCTATTTTGGGCTGGCTTGATGCTATGGCTGGCATGCCATAGAAAAATTTATGTGGGCTGATTTTATTCTACCTATTCATTAACGACTTGCATTGGCTTCGGTGTCATGCAGCTATCCCTTATACACCGATGATTTTGTTTTCAAGCACTCAGGTCCCGTGCACCAGGTCAGAGAGATAGTAAGGGTAGTTAACAGCTGACTTGAATCGTGTTTTACTTTGGGCTCTAGATAACGATTTTGTAGCAAAACGCAGAAAAACTCTGGCAGCGTAGTTCAGCTTGCATGGTAATATGGTCACTGTCTGTCGTTTCTCTGACCAGGCTCCCACTCTCAATGGTATCTGCACACTGGTATCGCAGACAGAGATTACTGAATCCTTAAAGCTACTTGAGGAAACTTTTAACAGCACTCTGTCTTGAGGACCTTTTGCGATTCAGACCTTACGCAGAAATTACCTGAGCCTCTTACATCCTTGGAGGTGCTGATATTTTCTGCCGTGCTTAATTCGCTTAACGCTTGTGCATTGACTTTTTCATACGTCGAGAACTTCTCTGGAATTGCGTTGGACATGTCCGGTGTGCTGTGTACTAAATAAGCTTGATGTGAAAATGCATGTCTGCGATTTTTCACCAGCACTGGTCTTCCAGATCATGTTACACCTGTTTATAGGTCCTTAGTGATCCTCCCTTTCCGTAAGTTCACAATTTATCTGACTCTATGCCTGCTCGCTTCTGTCTTTAGACGTGGTGAGCCTTTGTACTTGTCGAATCTTCTAGTGTTTAGGCCACAGGATGAATTTGGTGCACGTCGTCGCTTTGAGTTTGACTTGAAAATAGCAAGCGCATCCACATCATGCCATCAGAGTGCGTTTTACGTTACCATTTTCCGTATTTGGAATAATCTGCCAGTCAAATTACGTATAGATGTGAGAGATACATAGATTAGTTTATTGCGTTTTATTTTTTAGTTTTAAAAATCTATGCACCGTTATTACCATTATTGTTATTAGTTACCAACTATTTTTTTATTATTTTATTATATTTTATTTAGTTTAAGCTAAGCAAAACTAGTGTACTGCGAATTTTTATTTGTAAGACTACAGCTCATGCGTAAGCTTAGTCATATTTTGGCAAGTAGTTAAGCCATGACGCTGTAGGTCACTAAATCGATTGTCGTTAATAAACACTCAATTCAACTTAACTCTCTCTCTTTCTACTCTTTCCACTTTCTCGCTTGCCTGTGCTAGTTAGTATCCTTAATCTTTTTCTACTGCACGTCCCTTCTCCGTAATGTCCCTTACTGTGGATGATGTGTTACAGTGTGTTATGATAATTTTCTTTGAGTTGTTCGATTGCTTGACGGTGTTAAAAAAATTTTGGATTTTCCTATGTAATGTATCTAACTTGCGTTGAAGAGTTTTGTGTTGTATTTCTTTTACTATACCGTCGTTTATAAACAGTGTGCTTGTTGCTTTCACCTCTTTTTCCATATTTTTCTCTTTAAGTCTGTACGCTTGTTCCTCATCTGCCAGTTCTTGTGATATTATATCATCTTCTGCATTTCCGTTTACTTTAGGTATTATCGTTGGGTACCTATTGCTGGTATTTTTTTATGGTCAACCTCTTTTCTTTGTCATATTTTTTAATCAAGTAGCCTTCTTCAGTAGCCTTATATTTTTTTTCGATCGGAAGTCAGCTTCACTGTCAAATTGTCTATCTATACTCTTATCTAGTTTTTTCTTTTAGTTTTGTTGTAACATCGTTTTGTCTTTTGTACTTTATTATCCGAGTTCTCTGAATCATGAATCAAAGCAATTAATATTTATTTTCTTTAGTTTACCTTGAATTCTCTTTCTGAGAGTTGTACACCCTTTTAATAAACGGTCCGGTGGTCTGTTGCTATGGGCCAGTCCCCTGTTCTCTTGCTCTTCTGCCAGCTAATACAGATTTTGGCTTGATCATTCAGGGTCTGCTTCTTCTCTCTTCTTCGTTTTCCTTTCTTGAATATTGGATTTCAAGTGAAAACCTCTGGCGTTTTCTTTGAAACGCCAGGTAAATAAATAATGTTACATTGGTAGCCTTGTAGTTTTGCTTTTACGCTGTTAAACCATATTCAAGTCATTTTCGATGTAAAATAGTGCTTTAGCAGCTTATGATCCTTGACTATGGTAAATTTGTGTCCAAAAAGATATGGCGTGAGTTATTATTTTGCAAACACCATCGCCAACAGCTTCTTACGGTATGTAGTAAAGCGTAGTTTAGTGCGTTTGAAGCACCTTGACACATACTCATAAGGACGATCTTTTTTCATGTCTTCTTGACTAAGGATGGCCCCTAATGCGTCTCATGCGTCGTTTGTTATACTAAAGAGTTCGTTAATATTTGGGGCTGTAAGTACTGGTTCGCTACTTACACACGCTTTCTTTGTAGCTTTCCTCTTTTAAATTCAACTGTTTTTTTTGCGTGTTTTGAACGTGGTTTTGCTATTTTTGCATCATCTTCAATAAAGCGTAGATAGTATCCTGATTACTTAAATATTTCCTTATTTTCATGGACTTGTTGGTTCAGTAAAATTCTTTACCAACTTCGCAAGTGCTAGCGTTATTCATTTTATCAGCGTCCGCTAAGTAGTGTCTATTCGGTTCTAAGAACGCTGTTTTATGAGCATGTTCCTTGTAAATTTTTACTTGAAAGAACTTGCTTTTTAAATATATCATGATTATATATTTTTCAGCTGTTAAATTCTTCAAAATTTTATTCTAGAATGGCAACGGATAGTACTTACCAACTGTTATCTCGTTTGTACAGAGTCGTTAAGTCAGAGTCCTATTATAACTTTGCAGCGTTTCTCTTAGTTTGGTCCTACGTTTTTCAGAACAAAACACATATTTCAGTTGTATTGGAAAGTCAAAGATTTGATTATTTGTTACTGTAATTACTTGTTCATTTCTATTTGTATCTGCTTCTTTAGTCTTATTGGGTATCTTACAAATTTCTTTGTTGACGTTATCATTCTATACTTAAATACATCCAATTTTTTGTTGTTTTTGAAATTTTCACTGTCATTATTATTAATATTGTTACTATTTTATAACTTATAACACTTTTTTTTTTTATCGTTTCATTAGCTTCTATAATATTATCCAAGTTTTGAATATTGAAAAGCCTGATCATGGCCTCGTTTACACCTTCAACGTTGTTTTTAGCTATGCTAAATGGTTCAGCCCCTTGTTTGATTTTGCATTTAAAAATGTCTACCTCTGGTAGTCATACGTCAATTTGTTACCTATTATATTTGTTATTTCCGCATGTATCTTAGAATTTCTATTTTATTATATATAGTTACCAAATAGAATTTCTTTTTTTATGTTTTGTAGAGGGACCCAGTAGACTTTTATGTGGCTGCTTTTATCTTTCACAAACGCAAATATTATTTTCCTTGTCTTGGTAGAAATTTTAAGATATTATGGTTTTAGTAGTGAGATTCTAATGCCTTTCAGTCTGAATAATTTTCTTGGGTGCTGATAAGGCCATTATATAACCCTTAAGTAGCCCAGCTAATAATGACTTCCATCTTTATCAGGAAGTCATCTGAAACTACATGCAGAGCAATTCTGATACCATTAAGAGATTTTTTTTTGGCATCCCTAACGTGCAGCGTCCTCCGTGTGTGACACAAATTATAAGGGGCTTTTTTCTGCTATTAATACATGTGTCTGTATCAAGATGGCCTTTTTTAATATCTGTTATGTGGGCACCAGTGTCCAAGAAGAATTTTGAGGTTTAAAACTCTAAGTTGCTGCTGCTTAATATGACCCATAGTGGTATGCTTTCTATTCTCGACATGGTTACACTGTAAAAAGGGAGATTTATGTTCTCGTTACTGCATTTTCATTAGATAAAGGGTTACAAGTAAGAAGTTCTAATTCAAATGTATTATTTTTCTGTTCATTTTTAGCCATTTGAGGAGCCTTTTCAGAGTCTGCTTTTTAGCTTTTTTCTCTTGATTATACTTTTTTTTCCATGAGATCTCGCTTGTTTACCACTGATTTTTATTTGACTAGACTTCGTCAGCTCCTTCTTTATTTTGGCTGCCTCTCTCATACCCTTTCATATACGCTCTATCTCTCTTTCTATTCTTGGAACTCGCTTGGTGCTTGAGGAGCCTTACGAGCGTCCTGCAAGTCTAAATGCTCTGTACCACGACTTAATATTTTTCGTCATGTGCATTGTCTGTTTTATTCGTAGATCCTCTGTCATGATAATTGTTGCCACTGTTATAATTTCTCTTATAGTTATAGTTATCTCTATAATAATCGTTGTTATTACTCCTGTTTTCCTTACCCTTGTTGGTATTTCTTGAATAATCAGCATTCTTGTTGCAATAACTATACCTACAGTTAACCCCATTATTACAGGGGTTCTTTTTATACTTGTTATTGTTGTTCAGGTTACAAGTATGAGAAGGTTAACTATACTTATTTTCGTGGTTGAAATTTCCTTCCGTATGATTTTGGTTATCATTGTTGTATTACCCACAAATGTTGCTCTGATTTTTTTTCCACTCACTGCTTCTGCCACTAGTGTGTGACATTCACTCATATCGTACCCTCAGCATTTACAGCTAAAGCAGTTTTTATATTTATCCTCTACATTTTGTTTATGTTGTGTTACTTGTGCTGATGAGTCACTCACCTTTATATTTAGATTTTGAATTTTCTTATTTTTTGCATCTAAAACCAGTTTTATACATAGTTTTGGACGCGTGTTTTCCGTACTTATTCCGTACTTATTGCAATGCAAATAAAATTGGTGATCGCCTGCTATTCTATTTTTCTCTGTCCTGTTACGTATTTCTGTCTGCTCATGGCTGCGCACGTCATCATCTGTATCACTTGCTCCTGTTCTTGCTAGGTATACTGAAGCCTAAAACTGTGCTACCATTATTTTGCGCAGACTTAGATCGCTTTTCTTTTCAATGCAATGGCTCTGTCCAACGTTTTTACTTTTAAGGCATATTATTCTGCAGTTACAGGGCGTTTGTATCCCGTAGATGTATTGCTTTATGGAGTTATTTTCAGTGCCCTCTTTTAACACTTGTCACCTAAGGGGTAGTATCATGTCCAAGCTAATTTTTTTTAGATTAATTAATAATTACTTTTAATTTTGCTAATAATACATCAAAGCCACCAACGCTGTTATATTTATTTTTCAGTCTTACTGCAAATTTGTCTTTAGATAAGAACTGCGCTAAGCATAGTAAAAATCCAACTGCCTTTTCTTTCAATTTATTTGCCAGTGAACCTACAAGAACTTTTTGTATATAGAGCCTATAGTACACAATACCATTCTTACTATTTGTTTAAATAGAAGTGACTTTATGGGGGTTGCCTTTAAATATTGGTACATATTTTATTAAGTTACTTAGTAATAATAACGTGTCCTGTATTGGACGTTCGTAATAAAAATTTTAGTTCGTAATGCAGGCATAATGTACTTTGATTTCGGACGTTTAAATGATTTTTATTCCTTTAACCTGACTCAAAGTCTTCTGAATAATGAGGTGGTGCCATAGTTATTTTGTCTATTATTATCATTGTCGTAATAAGTATTGAGAATAACTCTTGATCCTTTCCTTGATCATTTCCGATTGTTTGCTCGTTTTAAATTTTTGGGATTAACGCTTTTATCTTACGCAGTATAGTTTTTCCGTAAGTTTATTATATCAACAGATGTATTGATTGTGTAAGCGTAGGTGTTGTTTTATTTGTAAAGTCCTGAATAGCTTACGTAACAGCTTCTCTTATTATATTGTATAGGTTTGTGTGATGTTCAATTAGCACTTTGTTGTTAAGCTGATTAGTAAAGAGTCGATTTATGCTCATCGTATTGCTTTTATGCTTGGTGAGGGGTACTAAATTTTCCAAGGGAGAGAGATCTATGTGTTGCTATATGGGATATCGCATCAGCTTTGTTATTGCTTATGTCTTGCATATGAGATAACTGCCCTTGTTTGATATTTGGCGTTGAATTTTTTAGCGTTTTAGTCATAAAAAACTTCTGGTTTTTGTCAGCCTTCTCCCATTTAGCCAACGACTCTGATTTGTGGTCCAGTTTAATTTTTTTTTGTATAATCTGAGTTGGCTTTAGTATTTGTTTCACGTAAGATTCAAGTCAGTTATTTTATTATTACTTTTTGCGCTCATTATTTATAAGGTTATGTTAAACTTAACGTTTTTTGTACTCTTTTACTATGAGTGATTCATAGAATACTATAAATAAAAATTCAATCTGTAAATTTTATATCGTATAATTGATCTTTTTCCTGAATTGATTTAAGAATTATCTCTTTCTATAATTTTTTCCAGTGGTCAGAGAGTAAAAATGAAATTAACATTTTATATTTAGTAGTTTGTAGATATTAAGTCCTCCCTGCCAAAATTAATAATGAAACTGCGCTGATCTGCATATTCTCGTAAATCTTAATGTTAATTGTGTTGATCGGCCTCTTTTTTTCTCTGTGTTGGGGTAAGTTTAGTGATTAGCAGCTGCCTCTAGAGCCCTAGTGCATTGGTTTGCTGACTTGATTAACAATTATTCCTGATTATTGTCGATTTGGACTCTTAGCAGTATTGAACTTTTGTCCAAATTATTTCCTTCTTTCTTTATAACGAGTGATATTATTTTTTTTCCTATTATATTTAATGATACAAACATTTATTTTTGTTTTTTGCACAATTAAATGTTTTCCACGCACGAGAAAAAATGTTAAGAAAAGTTTTGTTTGTATCCCACTTCTGACACCAGCTATTACATGGGTTTCTCAATTCATGAATAAATAAAGGTATGACTTGTGGTTAACTTACTTCATTAGAACTCCTTATCTTAGAGGAAAGTAGCGCATGTCTTTTGGTCTTGCCAGCCTGGTTTTTTTGTTCTTATTTCTCTAGCTGATCTTCTTAACTTACTGCCCTTGGTTGGCTTTCCCCTTCTAGACTTCTCTTCTCTATCTTTCTACCTTTAAGAGTCTAGGACAGAAGGGGCAGAAGGACGCATAGCTGTATGCTGTCGTACGATGAGAACACGTAAATAAGTAAATGAAGGGCCATGCTGTTTATTTATTTAATAAAATGTAGGAGACGACGTTCCAACTGTATCATAGGTAGACCTTATTAAGTCTCTAAAATAAAATAATATACAATAATACAAAACTATCAGAACATGACAACTAATGTACATATTTGGACAAAATTGTATGATTATAAAGCAACTTACAAATTTGGTAAGAGTAACGTCAAAGGAGAAAGTAATGTGTCTTTACTCAAAGCAATGTCGTAAGAGATTGTGTAAACAAGAAAGAAGCATCTGCAGTATATATGCATATGAAAGAAAGTAGACACATGTTTGAATTTTTTGCACAGACTTATATATATACATATATATATTCACA
>NW_019384264.1:258017-272659 GCF_000648655.2 Copidosoma floridanum | reverse complement strand
ATAATAGCCATTGATTTTTATGGTCCCATACTGAAATGAATAGGTGGAGTTCGTTGCTCGCTTCCTTCTACAGACATATTCTCTAAACATGTTGTAATGTACCAAATAAAATGGGCTACAACAAATATTATAAAAAATAAACTATTTAATTATTACTTTTTAAATTACAGAAAAATTGCGAAAATTACTGACCATGGTAACAAATTTACGACCGAAAAATGGGTGAAAAAATCAAAAAAATATAATATTACTCACACATTTTCTTCAATACGGCATCCACAATTCAATTCAGTCGATAGAATTCATAGAAAGTTAGGTCAATATTTTAGAACTTTCTTGCGGCATTGTAAACATACTAAATGAGTATGTTTTATAGAAATAATTAAAATATTATAAATGAATTATATCATAATACTACGTCGTATACACCATTAAAATTACATTTAAATAAAAAGACCACTTGAGTATAAGAAAAATAATTGAAACTTCAGACAACTAATGACATTGAAGCAAACACAAAATTATACTTAGCAAAAAATTTAATGCATAAAAAATATAAAAAACTTATAAACAGTAGTAACACAGTGGTATACACCACACTTTCAATGTAAAAGCCCTCGTTCTGGTTGAATCTTTAAACACTCCGAGCAGTAAAAATAAATGTATAGCCAAATTATTTGATCTAGATGAAAGCCATCATACTATTAAGTAGGAACTTAGGCAAGACACTTATTAGTTAAATCACATTGACAATAACAGAAAACGAAAATTTTATCTTAATAATATTAGACAATTTTGTAAATAATTTTAACACATTATGTTTTTAAAAGATAAAAAAAAAGAAAAAAACCAGGTGTAAATTTTGAGACTCCCAGCAGAAGTGGAACTTCCAATTTAAATGTGATTAAACTCTATATAACAAAAACATCGAAAATTTGATTACAGCTAATTTCAATAACTATAATTCCATGTTTGTTATGATATATGTATTAACATATGTACGAACTGTTGGTCATGTAATGCAGAATGAAGCAAAAATATTTACTATACTGCTCCGAAAAAAGGTACTTTTGTCTCGTTACGGGTCCTTTAATTTATAAATTCTTTTCGTGCATCTGGAATGGCAACATATATGTACAATCAATTCTAGTTGGAATTATTGTATCCAACAAATGAAATTTTTTTTAATTTATGCTGCCGTGAAAGTAAAATAATCCACTCTATCTGATTGAGATTAAAAAAAACGATAGACATATAGCTATTTTCTATTGTAAAGTTACATTTTTCATTCAATACAACTTGTAGAATTACTTATAACTTAATATTAAAATTAACCTATGTTTAACTAATTTCTACTAATATCAAAATTAGTAATAAGAATATAAGTTTTGGTCACTTGACAATTATTTTTATAATTCATAATAGAGAATAGAAAATAAATCAACTTGTTGGTAGCATATGTAGGATGTAGCTTTGCCTTTGAGATATGACTTTTATCATTTTTAGAATTCTTACGATTGTTTGTATAGATAGTGTGACTTACATTTTTTACCACAATTCTTATTTTCTATACGTGGAATTATTTTTGGCCTATCTGGCTTCCCTTTTGAAATACGACTGTTTTTTTCATTTTTAGAGGTTATGTTGTAACAAAAATTTTTTTAAGGTTCTGTCAACATCTGTATTGATGTTCTAAACATGCCATTCTGAATAAAAAGTTTTCTTTGACTTATTCTTATCAAGATACAGTGGAAAAAGGAAAAAATTGAGATTATGTTTGTGGGTAGTCCAACCTCTTTCTATTTGTGCACGTTGATCATGCAAATCACCTCTAGATAATCCGTAAAAATAGTTATTAGAAACTCTCTCTGTACAGGAGACTAGTGAAGCCGGTGCCTATAGGTACTAAACATTATTATTTTGTAACCATTCAGAGCTACAACGGTTCCCCCTTACTTGCGGATTTATTCTCAATTTGAATTTCCATTTGCGGATCAATAGTTTACGAGGTATTTGCGAAATAAATAGTTATTCGTAAAAATACGTGAGTTCCAAAACACCTGGTAAAAGCATAGCTCTTGTCACCGTAAATAAAACTAATGTAATGAATGGGAATAAAATCAGAAATAATGATAAATAACTACAAAAATAAAAAATTTAAAGAAGCTCTTTGAAAAACATATGCTGTGATTCAAAATAAAAAATTATTTTTTGTTTTGTTTGTAACAAATCCAATGGTTTAGGAATTCACGCATTTTTAAAGTAAAATATTTGAAGTACCTTCGTATGGAAAAAAATTTATCAGAGGGCCCTTAACAATTTAATAAGTAATAAGTACAAATAATATAGGAGCGGCGTTGGCTCAGTGGCAAGCATGCTTGTTACTGATACAACGCTATTCTACGGATCGTGTGTTCGATTCCCGGTGAATGCAGATTTTTTCAGAAACTATTTTCATCGGAAAAAGTTCCTATGTAACCCCGGCTGTTTCAAGGCGGGTTTTTCCGTGGAATTTTCCTTCAGAGTAATTCCAGGGTTTCTTTTTTACCCCACAGATCGTCGGGCCTGGGTGGATGCGAAACAGAGTTAGGAGGTAGGGCTTAGCGGATCCAATGCGCCAGCATTACCGGCGAGGAGTGGTTCCTGAAACATGGGGCTTCTCCGAGGATGCTAACTAGCCTGGATCTGATGCTTCAGCAGAAAGCGCCGGCTTAACCGGCGAGTATCGAACGTCCTGAAATATAGAGTCCTCTGCGGGGAAAGGCTACACAGTGGCGAGTGGACCCGATGCACCGTTGGTGCAGAGCGTGTCAGGTTAACTGGCAAGGTGTTTTACCGGAGATACTCGTACTGTGCCCATGGATTAGTTATAACATCAGTATAAGGGTTAGAAAATGGGTGCAGCAATACACCCTCACACATAGGTGGTAGTAGGTGGCCTCGGCGACTTGGCCTAAGAGCTATCATGATAAATCTTCCACTGAGGTCGTTGTTGTTTCTCTGTTAGCAGATAAACCTAGTTAAAAATAATTAGCTAATTTCAAAAAATGAAGTGAATTATAGCAATAAGACGAATATATTTAAAATTTAGAAAAACCATGAAAAGTTTGGCACTTTAATAAACTAAATAAAAGTAAGAAATGTTGTCACATTTATACTGGAAAATATTATTTACATGCTAATAAATGATACTCAATGAATATATAGTCACATAGGACCTGCAAAAATTACCAAAATATTATAAAAACACTCTTGTACATCTAAAATAGAACTAAAGGTTTATGTGTTACTAAAAGGCTGTCAAATAAATCAGAAAATAAAGTACATGTTTAGATTAATGCAAAGAACACGAGCTTATTAATCTGAAAAANATATATATGTGCACGGCAGCATTTGCTTGCTCGTTCATTTCACGAGTTAACTCCTCATATAAGGCTCGCCTTAAAAAAGTTTCACTTCAAAAAGAGAGCAAAAGAAAGGTCATATATACCCGTAAAATACAAATTCAGGTTCTCTGTTTTAACCAAGCTTAATAAAATGGACGATTTCTATTTTGTATATTATAAAAGGTATAAGTCTCGTAGGAACTAAATGTATGAGACATTTATTAACTATAATAGTAATCACTTTTCCCTGATATTAATCAATATCAAAAGTTACAGTAAACGGCGTTAAAAACAAATTTAGTACACGGTAAGCTCTGTAAAGCTGAACGCAACAGTAAGCACTGAATGTGAAAAATACATCGGCGTACGACTCGTGTCTACCACAGTGAATTCAGCATTAATAAAAAACAAAGTGCCATCACAGCTTGGGAAAAAATATAAGATAGTTGTTAAGCAATAAAATTGGCAAGCAACAAACCATTTTTATTCATATGACAGGCTAAGTATAAATGGGAATATCAATACCAACAAGAATTGAACAAAAATATAGTAACGCAAACAAAATGAGATACCCTCAATATAGTGGCAATATTATTAAGAGTAAAAGAGATAGTAGAATTGTTTAACAATGGATTAATAGTATACGCCAAAACTGATATAACATTTCTAAAACCACCAACAATACGAAAGAGGGTTTATTTGAAAACAAAGGACGAATTACTATCTTAAGTATTAAGCGAAATGCATTAAGTGCCAAAAATGGCTCAAAAAGTAAATTTTTATAGCCAAGAAGAGAAATACAGTGGTTTAAAAAAATATATTTAAAAACAAAAAAAAATATGTTAATCATAAGCTAAGCGCTGAGCAATACACACATACATACACGGCGAAAATACTCAAATATTATAGAAATATATTGTCTATACAGTAAACATGCAACTTGCCAATAAAATTTTGTATTTTTTTTCTAGCAAATAATATCTTAAGTGAACTAGAGTTTTCTTTGAAAACTATTTAAAGGAGCATAGCGCAGCAGCAAAATGTTGTTTATTTGGACATAAGTACTAGCCTCGTCATCACATGCCTTGTCTAGGGGTTATATAAGATACGAGGATAAGAAGATACTACATAGAATGCTGATCAATTTATGTGTAAACGTTTATTATAAAACAGTATAGCGACTCTTTGAAGAGCTGAGCTCTCTCGCCAAAGTGTCGGACTCGTTGCTAAAGGCAGAATGATTTTACATTACTTAACGTGGGCCTTTTATACCCCTCGAGGTCGTGATTCTTGATATCGATGTCAGTTGCTCGATGACTTGCAATTTTGATTTAATAATACTCCGGCATACAAAACTATGAATTAGATGGACATTGTTGAGGCCTATGATTTTGGATTACAAGTAATATGTATAACGCGTGGAAATAAATTATTGTGCTTGCTAGTTTTAAGGCAAAATGGCTCCAACACAAATGGAGTATATATATATGTGTGTGTGTGTGTGTGTGTGTGTGTGTGTGTGTGTCCATACTTGTGTAATTAGTATTAGTCTTGCCCTTAATACAGATCCCCTAGTTAATTAAAACTCGTATTTGAGCCTAGATGGAGCTCGCTTTGCTTACGTACAAATGAACAAAATTTTATAGCTACGCTGTGCCTAGTACATTACTTCAAACTGATTTAGTAACAAGAAATAATTTTCGTTTTATTGTATGAATTACGTGATTGATTAAATTTCTTAATTACTAGTACTGCTCTAATTCTTAAACGTTGTTTTTGAACTGGAGAAATCTAGAAACAATATGTATGACTTGTAATGGAAAATAAATCTACATAATAATATCGATTTAATCAACGTTTTTGAAGTAAGACTTTTTATGTTAGGGAGTGAACAGCCGCGTAAGAGAAAATGCGTTACGAAATCACGTAGGCACCCACCCTCGGGACCAAGCCCTCTTCTCAATCTTCTCTTTTACACTCGCCCTCCCACTCCGTCTCTCTCTCTCGCAGCACACGCCACTATACTGTCAACCACTCCGTTTCTCTCTCTCTCTCTCTCTCTCGCGTGTATGCCACGCGAACCCTCTTCCTCACGCTGCTACTAAACCTATGTATACATATGGTATGTATGTTTCTACGCTATGATTGAATTGATGCGCTAGCTCAAGCTGAGGTATAGGTATGAAGGAAAGAGAAAGGAAGAGAAAAACAAAATCTGTACCTACACTAGAGGTAAAGTATACGTATGTATATTATATACATTTAAACGTGTAGCATGTCTCTGGTCCACGTGGAAATTCTGGTGAGTCAGAGCCTTGCTTTATAGTTGTATACTGTTTGTATACAGAATATAGTAGTGCTTGATCTCTTCGGAGTCTTCGAAAAAATATAGTGAAAATCCTTCTCCTTTCCTATTTATCCTTTTATACGTATACATATGTGTAAAAAAAATTACGTAAAGTATTAAATAAGTACAATACGACAATTTAACGATTGTAAACAAGAAAAAATGCTGTATCTTGAAAAATAAGCAACTATTCTAACGGGCTTCCTGAAGATAAACTACATAAACAAGGTGCAAAAATATAAAGGGGTTGGACGAGGCACAATCATAACTTTAATTATTTTTTTTTTTTGACTGTAGTTCGAAAAAACAAGTAAAAATAAAATTTTCCTTTTGTGTGCTATGTTTAAAAAACTAATATTGACATTTACAAAATCGTTGAAAAACTGTTATCACCACATAACCTCTTCAAATCCGAAAAACAGTCATATCTCGAAATGAAAGCTAGATATACCCAAAATAACCATTTTTACGGATTATCTAGAGGTAATTTGCATGACCAACACGCACAAATAGAAAGAGATTAGACTACGCACAAACATAACCTAAACTTTTTCGTTTTTCCACGGTATCTTGAATAATATCTTGAATAATAGACCTTTTTCTATAAAATGCAAAATTTTATAACTTTCAAAATTCGTATTTTCATTTAGCGTGGTAAAAATTTTTTTATTTTGTTGAAATCTGAATTACTTATGCAACAATCGTATGTTTATTATTTTCTTAAGCCAATGAAAGATTTTTTTATTTTTATTCTCAATTTTTATAACGGTTTTAATAATTTAGCAAAATTTAAACAAAAGTTGTTTCTTAACTTTTATATTTTAAATAATGACCATGCGTGTGAAAATTTTATTGTGTTACTGTATTCGAAGGCGAGTAGAAGGTTATATAAATTACTACCTGAAACAATTTTTGTAATCCCGAATAATTTTATTATTTTTACATAAACTTCGAACGATTTGACGAACTATATCAACGGCTTTATTCAAGATCATGAAAAATGTTTCTTAAATAGTTGAATTCATCTCTTGCAATTTTTTATTTTAAATCGTAAATCCAAGAATCTATTTTTAATATAGTCTTATTTGTGTGCTAATTTAAATGGTTGATAAGTAACATGCCGTTTTTTCAAGGAGGCATATTGAGAAAATACGAGTCTATGCTATAGACAAAACTTTTTATAAGTTGAAACAAAGTTGGAAATCAAAGATTTATACAAAAAAATAAGATGTTCAACGTAATACTTGAGTAAGAACTTATTAAATAACCTTGGACGTATATTTCTTATATTTTATATTCAATTTAAGGAATCCACCCGTCCATTGCTTATTCCTTTGACTAGTACGTATCATAGAATAATAATGTAAATCATTTGTAATAGAGACCTGTATTACAGCCACGTTACGATTTTTACCATGTAGCAGTAGATTTAGAGTACTGTAGAGAGCTTAGACATACATACGTCCCTTGAATTCATCTATTGTGAAACTTAATTAGTCAAAAACTACTCTACATACGCATTTTCGTTATTAAAATTACTTGAAAAAATTAAATAAAATGNTAAAACACAAATTTTTTTATGATTAATTGTACAATTTTAATTTTTTTTATAAAACTCGCATAGTTATAAAAATAACCATTTATCAATGATAAATAATAGACTCTGATTTGAAATTTATTCATTCAGACGTGTTTAAATGTGTTAACCATTTACCACGTCTAGACTAAGTAATACCAGCGCTTATATTCTCAATATTCACTATTCTTATCGCAGTACAACACCAAAGGAAAAGTACATACGAAAATGTACATAATCAACATGATTAGATTAAGGTATTACTGTCGGTAACTTAAATATGGATACAAAATTTATAAAACTTCACAAACTAGTATGTCAGCGTATTAAGGAAACGTGGTTACAATTTTTTTGATCTAAGGTGCACTAGAAGGAAGTTACGATTTTTTTTTTGTTACGGCGTTTAACACGGAGACTTATGGAAAATTACGTTAAAAATATTTATATATTGTAGTGAGTGCATGTAACTATAAATTTCAATTGTTGACCAAACAATAAAATTTTAACTAAAACTAATTTTAAAGAACTTACACATTTATTTAAGGTTACAGAAATAACGTATCATAGTAATTAATAGTGAGGAATGAAACAACGATTTCATCCGCAGTATTACATGTTTCTCTGCTTTTAAAATACGAAAAGATTTTTTGTCATACTCTCTTGTTGACGGCGACTTTAACGTTACCATTACTATCCTTGCCTAAGATACGCATTAATCCATAATGTTTATTCTTTTTGTAGGCGTCGACAAGCATTCCAAAGCTAATATAATTGGCAGCCAACTTTTTCTTATATTTTGTAACGTACAAGCATTTAGAGCCTTTAGTTTTTTGCATTTTATTTCATAAATTGTAATTTAAAATTACTTTGTTTTGGGCATCCTATCAACTTAAGTAAGAACTTTGTAGTTGCACACTAGAGTTTTTTAGTTTTTCGAGTACTAAATTTAATATCAAGGCATCATTAAGGGCATTGTGAGCTTCCGTAATATCAATTTCTAATTCTTTTACAAAATTTTTAAGCTTATTATTACTTTTACCTTTTATCCCCGTACTTTTTTTTTATATCTGAAAGTGAATGGCAAAATCTGCCAACTACAGCAAGAAAATGTTCCATTAAAAACACATTTTTGATAGCATGTATCAATCGAGGGTAATCAAAAGAGCAATTATGAGCAATTTAAATACACTTTCTATTAAGAGTGCATAAAAAATCGCAGAGTTTTTGTAATGCTTCTTGTAACGTAACCGTTGCAATCGGTTTACTATGAAATAGAAGCTCTCCGTAAACGTACCGCAAACAATGGACATTGTGGCTTTTTCTAATATTTTTTGCGTCGGCTTTAAATATATAGAAAATTTATCATCATTACATTGGGATGCTATCTGTAAAATGTCTGATGTCTTGAAGAAGCTTTCAATTTCTCAATCAAACAACATAGTAACTGGTGCTTCAGTTACTTCTATGATGGAAATATTCACATGCAAAGAACTAAGCAAGCTCATATTTAATTTGTATGTCCTTTTTATTTTTTAAATCAGTCTTAGATTTTCGAACAAAATACGTTTCAGTTTCATTGCTTGAGTCAACGATTTCGCGTACTTCTTGTGACTCAAAGCATCTTCTTTCCCACTGTATTTCAGAGTTTGTCTTCCAGGAGATAAGCAAAGTTTCTGGAATAGTTTTGTTGTACATATTTCACCTAAATTTTTTTTTACTTATCGCACATGCTACTCTGGCATCACCAGCAGCCAACTTTCCATGCAATCTTGCTTTTGGAGCCTTACTTATTGTAATGGCATTCAAACTCTCGGCGGGATTGCTCGAAGCTCCAGACACGTACTGGCTAGCTTTGCTAGCTAGATTATAAAAAATAGTTTTAGGAGTTAAAAGAGATTAGTATCCAAAAATCCGTTTCTGATATTTTTGTGTACATAGTTTATAGAATCTGAGTTGTACATAGAGTTGTACCAGAATTTCCATGTACGTTGAATGCATAGTAAGGAATATTTTCTATTGCTTTCGTCATATTTAAGATATCTTCCTGATTTTGTGATACACAGTAGTTAGAACACTTTTTAGGATACTGAATTACTGGTCCATTCAATTCCTTGTAACTATTACTTATTTTGTATAACTCATTAGTAACGCCTTAAGAAGTATGAGTCTCGTCGGATTGCTTCACCATTTCATGATCATTTGCTTTTCTTATGGCATATATAGAGCTACTATCATTGTTTGCGACGAATATACCAACTGTAAGATTGCAGGCTTTCAAAATATTATTGTGTTTAGTTAGTGCCACTGCGGCATGTGGCTCCATAGCTTTCGCACTTCCCACAAAATTAAACCTGCAATTGTGATCTCCAGGCAAGTGTCCATGGTCGTATTTGGCACAATTTCGAATCAAGATAATATAGCTAATAAATTTTTTGGGAAAAAATCCAGTCACAGCTGCTGTTTCAGATGGACTACCATACGTTCTTTCTGTTCCTCTTGTGAACCAGCCCATGTCGAAGGAAACTGCTAAGCGTTCAATCTTATTATTAGAAATGTACACTCTAATAATTCCAGATATTTANTATAAAACATATATCTTTATGTAAGGTGACTTATAAGGACTTTACGTGCTATTAGAATACATACTAATAACATTGAAAAGTTATAAGGATAGTCCGCATAAGTACGATTTTGTCCTCATAATAACCTTTTTTTACCTTTATATAAATATATATTCCAGGTTTTCTGCAGTCGCATTAGAAAATAAGAAATCACTTTGGAGGTGTGAAGGTCTAGAAAGAGGGAAAGTAATTAGTGTAAAAATAGTTTTTTGTATTTAAATTAAACATCAAATAGCATAAAATGAATAGATGTGAATAAATATTTTGTAAAAGTAATTTGTACGGTTAATGATCTCAACAGAATTTTTAAAATACTTAAAACAGCCTTTGTATTGCAATCAAAGTACAACGTCTTTTTTGGACTTTCATGTTGTTTATCACAATATACTCTTTTGATTTTTTCGCATTTCCCCACTTGAGCCCAATCCCATGCGTTCTTTATTTTGTGTACCAACTAAGGAGAGTATAGACTAGCAATCACTATAACCTACAGTATTTGGAATCTCAATTGCTTTGGCTTTCTTGATACTGTTTACATCAATTTAAGTGTTAGGAGACTTAAATTTTCCATAATTTCCTCTCAAGTCTCTTGCAACTTGAAGTTGTTTTAGTTGATTTTGAAACGCTTTTTCCATCACTTTCTTGCCTTTCCAAAAAAAAACCTTTGGTCTGTGGCATTGTTATTAGACATTGGTTAAGAAGAAATAACACAGAAATTTGACTATCGTCTACACTACAGTCCAAACTTTTTTATTTGTTCCGTCTGCTTCACGAAGATTCAAAATAATCAAAATACGATGTTGCCACACATACATACCTCTAGAGTCAAGTGAGAAAAAATACACATTTGATTAACAAAGTACTGACAGTTCTACCTTAAGTACAATACATGTTAAGTCAAGGTGAATAATAAAGATTCAACATATCATTCAATGAAATTTCTGAATTTTTCAATTTATTAATATCTAATGCTTCTAATAAATTTATTTTTTTACTTATATTACATAAGTGCAAGATCTCAAATATTTTATTACAAATATTTCTATGCTTAATTAAATTTTTCGCATAACTAACAGTATCTGATCTCTTTTTATAAGGATTTTTTTATTCTGTTAGCCTGCATATTCCAATCACATAAGCTCAAATAAATCCTAGTAAACAAAAAGTAAGTGAAGCATCGAAGTAAAAAATATACGTAAAAAAAGAGCTTGGACAATTCGATCAGGATCTTTCCATTGACTTTAAAACATATCATATTATAGCAACCTTGCATTTAGCGCTTATGATTCTCAAGAAAAAGATGAGAAACAAATTTATTATTTGCTGTAATTAAACTTGCTTATTGACAAATTGTATTGCAGTGTTTATATATGTGTCTTAACTAAGTAAAACAATAACTCATAGTTTTAAAAATCTATTTTCGTAATACCTGCAATAAATTAGTAGAGTGTACTTTGTCACGCCAGCCATAGATTGCGTGTTGCGCATTTGCATATTGGTGCACAAGTAAGTAAGAAAATAATATATAAAAGTGTAAGCAGCCAATAAAAGCAAGTCATAAATAAACAGTCAAGTCAGTTAGTAAGTACTATCAAAAGAGAGTTATCTTAGGTGTAGTAAGAAGTGACAATATTATGCAGGATAAATAATTTCCCAACAATGTATGAGTCAGTAATTTTTTTCTTGTTATTGTTCATTCATCATAAACGACTTTAACCGAACGCCTTTATCGTAAAAAAAAAGAGAGATCTGTTACTTATGGTACACGCTTCGGGTGCACCCAGATGCGATGAATCCTAACTGTTATATCTCGTAAATATAACCTTTTTCCTAAGCTATTTAACCTTGGTCTTTTACCTTATCTTCTTATCATGTTTATTATTTTTTAGCTTGCCAATCTACCTTATTAATGGAATGCTGAGTTTTCTTATCGGAAATCAAGTACATGCATACATATCTTAGTTTAATGCGTTTTAATCAATCATCAGTTTTTTTTTTTAACAATACATCATTTACTTTTCTCTTCTCACTGCTTGTAGAGATACTACAACATCATCTAAAAATTTTAGGTTGTCAATCTCTGCACACTTATGATATCTGTGCTACTCTCGATTTTTGGTTTTAAAACGAAGTTAATGTAAGAAACTTTATTTTCAACAAAGTGGTTTTGTGCATTTCAGACCATCTCTTCATGTATGTAAATCGGTTACTGCAATGCAATGTTCATAGATTATTATATCTTAATTATTTGTGTAAAGCTGATATTTAAGAGTTCAATAAATATTAAGGCATAGTTTGTTATCCATTAGTTTTTTTTTTTTTTAAAAGTTGTCGATAATAAAGTCAGACTTAATTACAATAGAATTCCGTTTAACGGATAAACATTCAGAATATTACGTCTAAGTAATGTTAAGAAAAGGAGTAAAGTAAAGTGAAGTAAAGTAGAGTGGAAATGAGAGAGACAAAGAGAGAGAAAGAAGAGAGGGAGGCAGAGAAATAAGTTTATTGTAATACGTTTATCGATGCCAAGATCTTAAGAATTATATAGTGACACAAACTACAAAAAAGTACTATTTGTATCAACACATATAAAGTAAAGGATGACTTTTGTAAAAACATGCTAGCGAAGAGTCAAAAAAAGCCCGTATTTACCCGTCTAAAGGTCCTCTCAGGCCATTCGCTACAGAAAAAAGATCTCTCAAATGTTGGGAATTAGTTGTTACAAAGAGGCAAAACATTGCTTGATCCAGAAAAATTCTACCACGCGTTGCAATGGTTATTTAATTCAATCATCTGTTGTCAGGACACGATTTAGTATCTCATCCTATTTCAAAAATAAACCATAACACTATGTTACAAAGTCAGCACAATTTGACATCAAGGTACTTAGGTCAAAGTAGACCAGCAAAGCGTTATCGAAATAAGGCATAATAAAGGTAGTGACAAGCAATTTACTGTGTAGTATTAGCAAGACTGCAAATATTATTTTACAGTTCAGTAAAAGCCCCTAACACTTATTCTAGTGTATTCCAGCTTCGGTCACCATTTAGTTCATGTACTTTGTTCGGTATATCAATGAGACTAGTGTGTATAAAGTTGCAGATCATCTGCAAATAGCATAACCCTGCAGTGATAAAATCTTGATACCAATGAACTGATGAAATGCGATACAAAATAGGAAAACTTCATTGCTGAAATGCTTTCTGAAATGCTGGCAAGAGTTTTATGCCATCAATATTATCAAACACTTTTCTAAAATTAAATACTTCAGAGAAAGTTACCATCTCTTTATCTATACTCTCTCGAACATCATCCGAGACGGGTAATAATGCCGATTGTGTACAGAAATTGCGATGAATGCCTGACTGCAATGACAAAAGAAACGAAGAGGATGTAAAATATGTGCATTTAACAAACAAGGGATTGGACACCTCCGAAAAATGAAGCAAGTTCACAACAGGATGCGTGTCCACTCGTTCTCTTGAGATATACACCTTTAATAAAGGAATAATAGTACACAACTAATATAATGCTAAAATTTTCAACAATTATTTCAGGGTCAGAGAAGTAACATAAAAACACCACTGTTACTCAAACACCTGGTTTTCGCCATACAGTGCATCATACCTTGAAAAACTCTAACAACTAATACCAGAAAGTATACCATAAGAGACACTGTTAGTAACATTCTAAAGGCCAACAGAAAAGAGAAAGTATGCCAACAGGTCTGCAGGAAAATGTCCTGAGGGGACAAAGGGCCACTAAAATAAAGGTTAGAGCGCTTAAGCACCTACTAAGAATTTTCTGGCAAATAGTCCAAAACAACCGCTAAAACAATTGCTCACAGAGACAGCGTATTATCACCTAAAGATCTCTAGGAACCACCTTGTATTCACAAAATACATTAGGATTCCTAGTATGAGACGCATTTTTATACAGCCAATCACGATATTTTCATGTCTTCATAAGTTCACTAGTGAACCAGAGTGCGTGTACTCGATGATATTTATGCATGTCCAAGAGACCAACAGTCAACTTCTTGAAACCAGAAAGTGCAGCATCAACATCCTCGCCACACAACTCAGACATACACTCAACACCTGCAAGAATAACCGTAAAATAAGTTTAGATGCAAACTGCCTACAATCGCATGACCTGGCCGTTCGAAGTATCATTGATTCATGATAATCAAAATAAAACTAATTATATTTGCAAATAAACGGTGAGTCCGACTAATCGATATCAGACAGCCTCTTCAACAAGTCAGCTACAATTCGGTCAATCTAAAAAAAAGCATCCCCACGGTAGTGCGTGAAAGTAAACTCAACTAAGTCTATTAAATGATCATACAGAAGTCCGCGAAGATGGGCACAGTATTGGAGCTTTCACATCTTGAAAACCTAGACTTCAACTAGACTAAAACAGGCTCTCCCTATGGTCTTCAATAAGCCGCAGCAAGCAATACCATAAGTGATTTTTCGTAACTTATCTCAATAATTATAAACTCTGTTTCTTTAATAATTGTAATTTTCAACAAATGGTTTGCACCGAATCATTTTTCTAACATAACGTGCCACCATACCTTCTGAACAAAATACTCTTTTTTCAGTTGTTGATTTAAGGCATTTTATTTAAAAAAAAAATTGCACGACGGTATCTCGTATGAAGAAGATTTACGCGCAAGTGTGAGCTAGGACTCAGTATATATATAT
>NW_019384264.1:228290-257972 GCF_000648655.2 Copidosoma floridanum | reverse complement strand
TATATATATATATATATATATATATATATATATATATATATATGCGCGCGCGTGAGTGTGTGGTGTGTGTATAATATTTGTATATATACATATATACTGAATGCTGACATACACATATACACATACACGTGTTTAAGTTGCACAGCTTATTGTACGTTGAGGAAGCAATAATAGCATAACAGAAATTTTAGTTGAAAGTAATTTAAGAGTGCTTTTTTCAATGGAATCGATATAAACAATGTAAAAAGCCCAATAAAAAAAATAAAAAATAATTTTCACAAATATTGACCAAATTTTGAATTGGTTATGTTTTTCATGTTTTTCGTTGAATTTTAACGCGGGATACATTTCCTAATTATTATTAATACTAATTATAGTAACTGTTTAAGGGAGTTCCCTCGGCAAGAGACAGAAAGACCGATCTTAGGAAAAGACAGAGAACATCAAACTTTTTATGTGTAAGAAGTGTGTTAACGTTGAGCTTGGGAAGCAGACAAGAAATTGGAGCGGGCATCAGCTATCATACAGGTAAACAAACCAAACGTAGTGATTTATCATGCGAATAATTTCCTGTGTGAACATGTGAGCGTATTTCAATCAGTATGGAAACTAATTTATATAAATATTTCCTATACGCCCTCCAAAGCAGTGTTGTTTCTCGTTTTTAATTTTCAAATATCGTACTTAACGTATTTATGTCCTGTTCTTATTCATTTTTGTGAAGTATCATGGCCTCAGGTATTTTAACCTAACGCAACGTTGCCACATGTTCGTCAGTGAGAAAAATATCGACTGCTATCGCATCAAATATTTTACAGTATCAATAAATAATCGTTTATGAAGTTCTGAACCACTCTAAGAAAAATACACAAACGTTCTTGAGCAATTAATGAAAGACATATTTTAATTATTTTAAAATCTGATCTTTAGAAGTACCGTGAAAAAAAAAAAGGAAAGTATGAGGTTCGGTACGATTTCATGAATTCCCATAAAAGCACATGTTTAAAGATATGTTCATATCACAGCTCACAGGTTCTGAATCGGTCAGAAACTTTACTAGTCGTTTTGTACGCTATTAAATAAAATATTTGTTAGGTTTCATCTAAATGTGGTCATTTTCATTTTGAGAGGAAACTTTCTTAAATTAGTAGGCTTTTGCAAGGAATTAATTTTAGGATCAATATGATAACCCGTACCTACGCCGTATTTCGTCATGCTTTGTAATATGACAGTGCCATCTTATAGGATGCGGTAATTTAAATTTATTGGTTTTAAAAGTTCGTCATAAAGCAAAATGCAATAACAATACAAATCGATGAATAATAAAGCAAATGAGTCGATGATCGTTGCTCGAAAGTTTATAAGGTCACTAATTACGAATACCACGTAAGTGACTGTCTCCTTACTACCTAGAGCCCAGGAAGGACAGCATCTACGTCATCTTCTGGAATGGCAGGACAGTATCCAACATAAGAACTTTCTCGGGGGTTTTTGGGAACACGTATCAGAAATACCTCGCCATCGAGTATCTCTAAGTCACCTAGAGCCCATTTTAAGGTACACAGTATCTACGTTACCTCCTGAAGTTGCAGAAAAGTGTCAGTTGTAGGATAGCTGATCACAAATACCACGGCACTAAGTGTCTTCGGGGTACCAGGAGCCCAGGATAGACAGTATCTATGCCATCTCATGGAGTTGCAGGACAATGCCAGATATAGGTAATTTTTCGTGAGGTTTGTAGTGTAGCTGATCACAAGTACCACGGCACCAAGTGTCTTTGGGGTACCTGGAGTCTAGGGTAAAAAGTATCTATACCATCTCGTAGAGTTGCAGAACAATGCCCGACATAGGTACTTTTCTGTGGGGTTTTAAGTCCTCTGATTACGAATACCACACCAGCGAGTGTCTCCGATGTCAAATTTAAGTATTTCTGATCTTTCACTTTTTTTCGTCGTGCGACCTTATGAAGCAAATGTCTGATTTTTTTTATACGCTGAAAATGACGTCTACAAGTTACTGTAAAAAAAGGAAAACATTTTACAGATATAGTTTATTGGACACATTACAAAGGTACGTATTCACCCATAAGAATATGTTTAAGTGTGTTTTTATATTACTATACTTATAATTCAATTTCGTGATTACTGTCTAGCCACATACTTTTACTGCTAGAGACATATATGTTGTAACGGTAGGAGCTAGTAAACCTTAAAATTTTTAATTCTGCTCGTTTTTCAAGAGTAATAGTTTGAAACACCTGTTTCAAAATTTAACCTGTATTAAATTATTAAATTAATTATCTTCTTTTATTTGTTTTACAGAATGGTGTTTCTTCAAGTGGTGTTTGTAATATTAAAATCCCTATTTCGTAATCCTCCCTTCCTATCCACATTGTTCGATCAAGTTTAATTATTGTGCCATTTAATAGTATGTTATACTGTAATTTTTTTAGTAAACTTTGTTTTGTCTTATAACAAAGTTAATTTAATTTTCTTCTATTTTCAGATATTACTGTTGCCCATCATTCACAGCGACACCTGCGTTAACACAATAATACGTCAAGATATTTTGAAAATGTATGCATGTATAATAAGTGACACCTGAAACACCTGTTACTCAAAATAATTATCAAACGCTAAAAATAATCGAAGTTTAATATTTACAGATTCCGAGGAAAGCATAGTACCCTTATTTACCCAATTAAATTAGGTTTATAATTATATTGACTTTTGGAGCTTTATAGAACTTAAATTTTGTTTCATTTTAGTTTTTATCCATCTGTTTTTGTGATTACACTATTATATTTGAGATTATTTATAAGCTCCCAAAGTTTGACTGTTATGGTACGTATCGAATTATCAAAGCTGAAAAACCACCCGCGAAAAGACCAATTCAGTCCTGCTCAGGAGCAAGTTAAGACTTGTTCAACTTCTGATTGTGACTTAACTGGGACTTAGTTGGTATTTAAGTGGGACTTTACTGAGGCTTACTTATAACTATAGTAGGACTGATTTGATACTTATCCAGGACTTGGGATTTACAGGAGTAATTTATAAGTACTCGAGGTGCGAGAACCAGCGTGGTAGCTTATTCGAAGTCGAAATCTATTTGCAGAGTAATTTTTTGACGATTATTGTTTGAGTAAATAGATTTACATAAGGGCTCAATTTCAGCGTGTACTTGAGCGGCACTTAAGCAGCGGCATTTGGGCAACACTTTAGTAGCAGTAAAGAAGCGGTACATGGGTGGCACTGAAGCAACGGATCTTTGGTGGTACTTGGGCGGTACTTGTGTCGCATGACTCTGGCGGTAGTTCGGTGGCACTTGGATGGTACTTGGGCAGCATTAAGGCGGTTCTTGAGTAGTGTCATATCAGAGGCACTTGGGCGGTACTTGAAAAGCACTTAAGCAGCGGTACTTCAGCGGCACTGGAGCGGCTATTGTGTGGTGGTACTTAGGTAGCACTTTTTTAGCAAGACTTCAGAGGTAAAATAAACTCATAAAAACAATTTTGACATTTTCCGATTAATTAAAGAGTTTCTTTGTTTTTTTTCCGTAATCAGCGACCTTAAATACTTACATTGTCAAATAGCATTTTTGGACCATTAATCGTCTATTACAGATCTTTGTCAACTGGCCTACGGTGACTTCACACCACCGCCTCTCATGCAAAAAGTACCCGTTTTTTACTGATTGATGAAACATAGCTGGATATGTGAAACGGTCTAAAAATTTTTATATTGACAGTTTAACTCTTTCTTGACACGCTGAACCCAAGTTGAAACAATTTTTAAAATTTAAACCCCCTCTCAGTCTTATTCACACAAGGTTGCTTTTTTTGCAAATGTCGACGGTTTGCAAGAAATTTACAACATTTTGATCTGAAATTTTTTGCAGTTAGCGAGCGATACGCTAGTCCAATTTTCTTTATTATGGGCCTATTCTCTTTGTTTTTTTATCGTGCACATTTATTTTACAAAACTTTTTTTATATAGGCTATATTTTTTTATGTAGACGCAGAAATTTTTTTTTGACATTCTCTCCATTTTTCATTACTTTAGCTGAAATTATCGAGCTATTAAGAGTATCTCTATCTATTGGTATGACTTTCATTTCCCAAAAAAATTTTTCCACTTTTTCATTTTCCCGTTTATTTAGCTAACTCAATACGTTGAATAGAGATTGTCAATGATTTTCTATGAATGAAAATTACTCAGAGGCCTAGCAGACGATTGGAAGATGCTTCAAGGACTTGTCGGTGATCAAAAACTGCTCTTCAATTAGTAACAGACTTATCATGATTTCAGTATTACGTTTTATGTATGTTGAGGTTATCGTTATTTTTTTATTTAGGAGAAAATGTGCTTAAAATTTTTATCATTAATATATCAAACTATACCACCTAAAGTATGACTACAATTATTTATGCGATGGATAAAAAACGATCACATGAGTTCTATCAGGTTAAATATAATCGTTTGCTACTTGTTAATAATTTAAAAACAAGTATACGATGGTAAAAATTAAAAACCACAGTTAAAACAACTATAAATTAAGTTGCATATTATCTGCGAATCACGCGTACATAAGTGTAATTTTATTCATTTTTTTATGAGTGTTATATGATGTTTTACAAACTTGCAAACACGTAGTATTTTTTTACTTTTTCACGATGATGAAAACCATAAAATATTATTTTTTAAAGCCCTTTTTGAAGACTTATGTGTATCACCGTATATATGCCACTTATTTGAATGCTTTAAATTACAATAGACTTTATATTGTGTACAAAGTCTGTTTTTACGTTGATGTCGCTATGTTCTATATTTATGTCAACAAGAGCGTGCCTATAAAAATTTTTAAATTGACGTAGTACTTTTTTCCTTGATTTTAATTTTATTTTTTTATGGACATTGTCGAGTAGAGAAAGCACATCATTAGGCGCATTTTCGAGCGCGCAGTGGCTTGGTAGGCTACTAGTTTGTGGGTCAGCATAGGGGAGAATTCGGGTTCGATTCCCAGCCGATGCGCATTGCTCCTCCTAAAGGGATGGGCGACCTTCTCGCAGCAAAATGGCCTATCACTTACAATTAGATACTTCACATTCAAAGTGGGACATCATCACCACACTAACAAATGGAAAAAACTGCATTAACTAATGCAAACTGTGTAACAAATAATGTAACATGTAACCATTACTTGTACTATGTAACAAACATAATGTATAATGTGCCTTACTGTAACGAGGCTATGTGTACTCGTTTAGAATAAAGCCTACAAAATAAATATACTGCGTTAGAAGGTATTTATTTTTACAATATAAAAAGAAGGTACATTTTCGAAACCACAGTAGATGGAGTGAATAATTTTTGGTAGCCAGAAGATTATTCCAGCGGCGATATCCTGGAATTTACTGCCCATGATGCCAAACCTTTATAAGGTAAAATATTTCGTCCTTATCAGCTTGAAAGTTTGTGCATGAACTTAAAAAAAAAAAAAAAAAGAAACGACGGGGATATAAAAACTCGCAGAGGGAATAGGAAAAGTCGTGAAGCAATAGTTCTGTGCGTGTCTCGTGTCTATTTATCTGCATATCAAGAGCTAGCGCATTTCTAATATGAGGAACAAGCCAGTACCAGCGGCAGCCAACGCTTAAAAAAGAGCCACTCGTCAATTTCTATACTACCATATCTTACATTTGCTTCATGAAGCGAAAGCCATCTCATAGTCTTTTACAGCGCAAGGTTATGTTTATGTCGACTCAAGAGGAAATCAGAAAAAAATTGAAAGATGCGTCTTATTACGGTGATTTTACTACAGTTCGACATTTTGGCCAGAAGCGTGGCTAATGAAGAAATCCCCTATAGCCAAAGGAAAAATTTAGCTGATCAAAAAGTCATCCGATCTGTCACACGAGATAACCCGACCTTCATCGCGCGCGTGACAGGGTGAAGAAGCGCTGCTCTGTCTAGGAGAATATTTGCATAAAAGTGCAGATTTGGTCCATTTCCCGGAGCCAAGAAGAATGGGATTTCATCATATGTTTTTCATTATACGGCCACGGTAGCACAGTAATTTTGGCTGCAGTTTTTGTGGCTCGAAAGCTTGGTAACACATGCTCACGAGTTTAAGACTCGGCCTTTACTCACTTGGTTTGCACCTTTGAGAAGTTACTTACTTAGGTGCGTATTTTCAACTGTGGTCCAATGGATCGGAAGCTATGTAACATAAAATGTTGCCATTCCTGTGTAAGTGATTAATATAAGAACAAAATCTGAGGCGGCTTTTTAATGTACCAATGACAAAAGCATTTATACGCGAGAAAACACAACAATGCAGAGCTTTTATACGCACCGTTGGTCAAAATAGCTATGAAATAATTAAAAAAAATTTTTTTTAGTAGAAAAAACATTGGTTATTTCCCACATAATTTACCCAGAAATATAGGAATAATAGTTTGGTTCAAATCAAAAGTCGGCTTCATTGATTTGTTCAACAATTCGTGAACAAATAACTGTTTTTTTTTTAGTTGGTCAAAACATTGTATTTGATGTAAATAATGATAATCAACAAACAAATACTAATTTTTGCAGTTTTAGACGTTTTACTACGAAAAGTTAGGTTTTTCAATTCAAAAAATTGCAAACATCTTAGTCAATTTTGCAAATTTTTTTCCTTAGAAAACGGCATTGTATTCGTTATAAAAAAAGAAAAACAAATTCAATAACAAAAGTATGCCTTAGCTTACTCGGAAGCCGAGATACAAGAAGTAGTTTTATAATAACGGACTCATAACAACAAAATAATAACAACCTGACCGTTAATATAAAATTTTAATATCTACATAAATCAACCATTTGTCGATAGAATGTGTTATTATACCGCCCATAGAACCCTAAGGATATTAGAAGATAACAGTTGTGTTAACCCACCACGACAGCCAAGGCAAAGAAGAAACGGTGACACATTCATACGTAATAAATAGCACTAAGTTGTACTTATTTATTAAGTAGAGTGGCACTTAGGTTGGGCTTGAGTAGTACTCAGATGGGTCTTAAATATTTTGATGATATTTGTGATTACAAATACTTCCAGAAGCAAATAAGGAAGCAGTTCGTCTGATTGCCAAAGAAACGCAGTATCCGTATAAGATACGAAACGTTCAGGTAATGCATGAAGTTGACCCTGATAGGCAGTAGCTTTTGCACGGTGGAATTTACATGATGTGCATGAAGTCAAAAATCAACTCAGGTAAAGACTAGTTGTTTGGGCAGGAATATTTGGAGATTATATTTGAATGGCCTTACGTACAGCGATTTCCTACAAAATTATTTGCCTTAACTATGGGCCAATAATCCAGTTCCGATTCAAGAGATATGGTGTCAATAGCTCACAACCATCAGAGTAGGTTCTATAATATATTTAATAATTATTATTTATATAATTATTTTTATTATTTTGAGAGTAAAATATAAAAAAATTTAAGGAGAGCTTTGATGACTTAGTGTCACAAATCCTGTCACAAATTATCGAGATTGCGTTGACTATGGTTTTTTAGATAGGATGTGAACAGGATGCCGAAAAACTACTTATTTGGTTTGTAAAACAAATACTGGTTTTTTCTGATGATGTCTTGACTTCAAGGGGCCTTCTTTTCGAAGTAAAGCCAATACCTGACCAGCTTATCCGGTATAGACACTGTCCATTTCAAAAAAGTCGGTACAGCAAGTTAGACGGTTCATTGAAAAAGATTCTTCCACTCATCTCGAGAACAGCTGGGGTGTGCTTGAAACAACCACTGCACCCTGTAAATAGTACACAGTAGAATAGATAACCAAGTCGTCTGTGGGGAACTTTACAAGGGGCCCGCGTGAAAAACACGTATACTTGGGAAAATAGATGAGTAGTCACGGAAAAAAGTACCAGGAAAAAAAGGATTGTACATGAAATCTAAATACTTTTTACTATAAAATTTAATACTACTGTAAAACCATTGTACGAGCCACTAAATGTCTGGACCAGTACTTTCCTGGGAGATGGATTGGAACTCGGAGTTTAATAAGCTGATCAGCAAGGTCACCAGACCTTACGCCACTCGATTTTAACCTTTAGGGTTATCTTAAAGATCATTGCTACCATGAGCCACCAACTTTACCTGAAAATATGATGCAGAGGATACAGAAAAAATGGGCTGCAATAACGTCGCAGTATTTACGTAATGTAAGGCGTTCCATTACGAGGAGAATGTTGTGCGTTATTTAACAACAACAGTTATGTAGTTGACCAAGTATGTAGTAGTTGTTAGTTGGAGTTAAATGACTTATATTCTATTTGATAGAAATATTTAATCTATATCACTTTCTATACAGTAATCGTTAAGTACTCTACTTATTGAAAAAGGTACACAATCAATAACTCGTTCATGATTTATAAAAGTAATTTATGACCGTTTTTCAACAATTGAAACAAAAACTGTAACAAATTGATCCTCTTTAATCCTGAATAAGTTCCAGTCTACTCCTACTTAAATTCCAAATAAGTTGCAGTCAAGTCACACTTAAGTCTCAAATAAGTTCTAGTCTAGTCCCACTTATACTTCATTTTACTCCCATTCATATCCCAATTCAATTAAGCAGCAGCACATAAGTAGCGGTACTTGGGCAGTACTAGCATTTAGGTGGTAATTGAGCAGCATTAAAGCAGTGGTTCTTGGGCAGTACTTGAATGATACTTGAGCAGCAGACCTTCGGCAGCACTTGGGTGGTACTTGGGTAGCACTTTTGCTGGGGTACTTCGGCGTTACTTCGGCGTTACTTTGCCAATATTTCACCAGTACTTAGGCAGCGGTACTTAAGCAGCACATAAAGAAGGTACTTCGGTGGTACTTAAAAGGTACTTGGTAGAGATACTTAAGCGACAAATAAGGAAGGTACTTCAGCGGTACTTGCGCAGCATTTGACAGCAGTTCTCCAGCGGCACTTGGACAGCAGTACTAAAACGGCACTTAAGCAGCAGTACTTCGATGGTATTTGGGCAGTACAAGGACAACACTTGGGCAACGGTCCTTGGTTGGTATTTGGGGGGCACATGAGCAGCGGTACTTAAGGGGCACTTGAGCAGCGGTATTTGGGCGGTATAAGGGTGGTGAACCTTCAGCGGTACTTAAGCAGTAGTAGTTTAGCGGTACTTGGGCAGTACTTAAGTAGAGCTTGTGCAGAACCTCAGCGGTATTTGTGCAGTACTTTGGCAGTATTTGGACAGGACTTGGGTGGTACTTGTGCAGTGGTACTTTGGCAGCACTCAGGCATTGGTACTTAAGTGGCACTTGAGCAGCGGTACTTCGATTTTTTAGTCATAAAATAATTATGATGAACCAAAAAAATTAAATAAACTGTTTTTTCTAGATTTGGATCCACAGCTTTTAGTTGACGATCCATAACTGACAGTGAGTTTTTCGGTCTCTTTTACATTATAAAAAAAAAAAAAAAAAAAATTAAGTCGTAATCGTACACGCATAATGAGTGGATAAATAAACAATTCTAAAATCGTCCACTTATTGCACGTAAAAGTGCGCTCTTATAGCCGGTCTACAGACGCATTTTTCCCCATTGACCTAATGTATTGCTCTAGATCTGACTGGATATATATAGGTGATTCTCCCGTAAATGACTGAGATAGATTTGAAAAATTGAATATAAAAAGGTTGTTTGAAAATGTTTTTTCTATAATGAAATACGATTTTGAAAAGATTAAGTCTATCTCACCTTAATTAACCTAAAATTTTTCTTTTACATTACCATAACTTTTGATTGGTTGTACCAATTACAACTAATTTTTTTCAAATCAGTAGGTCTTCTTATCAGCTATCATTAGAGCCAAAACGAAAAATTTGTGAAAATTTCGTACAAGAATAAGAACATAAAGGTAGAAAGCAAGTTTGTACAGTAGTTGGCTCCTCTGATCTGATGGTAGATATCTAAAGAGCAATTCACAAACAAAGCTTTTATTTTTTAAAGGAAGTACAACAAAGTAAAAAATTCAATGTAAGGGTCGTTGTGGATGCGAAATACAAAGAGAAATGGCCGCTTGATAAACATTCCTAGCCAAGATATCAATGAGAAGTGGCCAAAAAGTATTAACAACTAGTGGTAAATAATCAATATATCTTTAACATCTTCAAACCTCAAAGTCTCACCTTCGCCGCTTGATTTGTTCTCAGACAAAAAATAGTATATATATGTAACTCGTTATTTAACACTGCTTCTGAACCAGGAAATAAAAAAGGGGGTGCTAATGCAGCCTTGATTATATTCCTCGTTCGTCTGGACTTCTGCTCCCAAAAAGGGGAATTTGCGTATGAATTCTCTCATTCTACGGGGAAAACTAATAAGTCAACATCAGGAGATCTTTTTGATTATATTTTTTATATTAAACGCTTATCCCTAATATACAGTATCTCTATCTTTACTTTATACTCTGTACACTACACTGCGCTTCACGTCGCTAGGAAAATGCTGCAGTGTCTCCACCTCGCACCAAGCGAGCCACGAGCGTGCATCCACTACGTCCTGCTTGTCCTGGACCAGAAGGGGCTTATGCTTTAACACGTACTGGTTCTCGTCACACAATAATATGCGCATACTATCATACATACTCTGACCACAATACCACGCTACTCTCCTCACTAGTCATCTCTCTCTCTCTCTCTCTCTCTCTCTCTCTCTCTCTCTCTCTCTCTCTCTCTCTCGTGTCTGCTTAGACGTGTTTTACTGTGCTCTGCANACACTGCGCTTCACGTCGCTAGGAAAATGCTGCAGTGTCTCCACCTCGCACCAAGCGAGCCACGAGCGTGCATCCACTACGTCCTGCTTGTCCTGGACCAGAAGGGGCTTATGCTTTAACACGTACTGGTTCTCGTCACACAATAATATGCGCATACTATACTTTTATACCTGAGGAAAGTCGCACGCTTCTCTGTCTCCTAGTCCTCTCTCTCTCTCTCTCTCTCTCTCTCTCTCTCTCTCTCTCTCTCTCTCTCCAGTAAGTGTCTGCTTAGACGTGTTTTACTGTGCTCTGCACTTTCATGGTCTGCATACCATGCTGATACCGCCTGTGGAAGTTCTCTATTTCAGGTTGGCTTGCACTGTGCCAAATTTGTGCCTTTTGCCTTCTGGCGCCTGGTATTTTTGTTTGTAAGGGAGCTGTGGGAACCTAACCTCAACACGTCTTGCTGAACTTAGTATCCTGATGCAGTTGGAGCTGATTCGTTGACTCCAGTGTTGGGCGAGCTGTTTTGATCGTGCGGCTTGGTAATTACTATCAACCTTGACGTGTAACTGCCTTTGACATTGGTAGTGGGGAACCGGAGGACCGGAGAAGACTTTTCTCCTGGGTGACTCCTGGGCTGATTGAGCGGGGTTGGGCCAAGTCCTACCTTGCCGACTTAAAAAGTTTACTATTAAATTTATTTTATTATTAAATGTGTCTGAAACAACATTTATGATAATGTATTTTTATTGGTTATTATAGAGTTTTATCCTGTTATTAGATATGAAAAATTAGTGTGTCGTAATACGTTAGTTTGTTAAGTTCATTGATTACCTGTTATAAATGTACAAGGCCTATAATTCATAAACGTAAGACTTGCTCTACCTGTCAGGAGTCGTTCTATTACCAGTGTATATTACCAGCGCTATTTGACGGTAATTTCAAGTAATAGTTGCTGTACGCGCTTATTTAGTGACACTGTTCGTCGGTCTAGGGACATACCTCAGCATGGCTCATTACAACCGCAGTTGGGATCACGTGCGCGCTTGTTTGGTAGCGTTCGTGGAGTTGACTTGGATTCTAGCGTACATTTGTTGGTTGATTCTGGGTTGCCAGTGAACTCCATGAATACGATGCCTAGTGGAGATGAGGGCAAATCGACTGGATCCATCGCTTCCAACACTGGTCCGCTGAACGACATTGAAATTAGCACTGATGGGTTACCTGTGGGTAGGATACGCTGTCGCGAGCTGAACACATGAATATGCTCTTTGAAGCCATCACAAAGTTAAGCGCCAAAACCAATGTACGATTACAGCCCATTGAGACTCAGGTTAACACTGATACGGATAAGTTAGTCCGGCTGCGCGACAAGAATGTGAAACTTAGGGCCACACTCCAGCTCGTGGTAAGATGCAGATGGATCCCGCGATTTCCTACCAACTTAAAATCAAATGTGTGCCGACACATTATAAAATAAATCTGTGTGAATTCGTGCAAAAAATGCTGTTTCTATTACAGCTGCAGGGATACCTTTTGGACGTACTAGATGTGTGCACATTCCCTAACAAAAGTAAAGCGACTCCACCAGAGACAGGTGTAGGTGGGGTGCATCATACTACTGGCACAGCAAGCTCTTATCAGATTACACTTAAATTGGGTCCAACTCGTCATTATAATTCTAAGGGCTTTTAAAAATTTTGGTAAATTAAGCTTTTCACAATTATACAATGATAATACTGGTGCTGATGTTATTAAACTATACGAACTTCTTCCACGCTCAACGCACTCTCTCCTAACGAAGGCTAAGTCTAAGGCAAAAAGCCTAAATTACAAGTTTGTTTGGGCACTAGGCTGTGAGGTTTATGTGCAGCGGAATGAAAAATTGGTGCAACAGAGTATCTCCACTAAGGCCGACTTAAAATCCTTGCAGTGACTATCACGTTCTTCGCATCGTACAGGTATTTATAGTTATCGACCTTTTCGCGTGGCTCACTCAAATATAAATTCCTTACGCGAGCATTTGAAAAGTATTCAGTATCTTCTCCATTGCTTCGACATCGACGTGCTGGCAATGTCTGAGACATGGCTTACCCCTGCTCAGTGTTCCTCTTTGTTCAACATACCATATGATAAACTTGTGCGTAACGATAGGGGTCTGAGGACGGCAGGACGACGATGTGAGTACGTTCAAGACGGTGGAGTCACGTGCTACGTGCATGAGTGTATTACTTGTAGTACAATGGGATCATCAAAAATTTCAAGGATAAATTAAACTGAATATTTTATGCTACATCTTACGGTGCGGGAGGGTTGCCGTCTTCTTTTCGTCTTAGTCTACCAGCACCCGAAGGGTAACGTGCTTACGGATTTTTTCATTACCCTCCAGGGTGCTGCCACCCGATTTTCAAGTATTATTTTTGCCAGAGATTCAAATTCAGACTTAATACGACGGGACTACTACTCGTCTCATCGACGTAACTTAATAGCTGAAAATTTGTTATACCTCGTTCTCTCTAGGCGACACACCATTGTGACATGACCCACACCTGGTTGGATGTGATCTTGGCGGACACGGATGGTAACGTCTGGTCCTCGTGGTAGCCTAACGCTCCCTTTATAAATGGCCTCGACTACCTGATTGTTGACTATAATATTTCCCGCGCTCGAAGGGCCATGCCTCGGATGGCCTAAGATTTTCGACACTTTTCCACAGTGGAATTCAACAGAGATGTCGCCAATCGTCAGTGGGGGTGGGCTGAACGGCTGCATGATGCTGGTGCTGATGAGGATGTCAACACCTGCCTTGGTGAAGTCCATAAAACGGTGATTGAGGCACTTGATGCTCATGAACCTATGAGAGAGCGTGGTTTGCATTGACGTCTACCCATGCTTTGGTTTGACTCGTTTTGAAGAGCAGATGTGAACAGCACGATCGCTTGTATAGGATGGCCTGTAGAACTGGTGATTTAACTAAGCATGTTGAGTATCGCCGTTTGCGTACCGAACTAAAGAAAGATATTGGCGTGATCCGTGATAGGTTCCTAGCGAGGGCTTTGGAGGGAGAAAGAAATCCATCCCGTTGCTGGCAGATCATGAACAGACACGGTCTTCTTTAGCAGACCCAAGGGTCACCGTTGCGCTCTCTGTCTGCTGATGCAATGGTGCACTACGTCTCCTCTGTGTCGTGTGTCTACCCTCCTTGTAGTGATCAAAAACTGCAGGAAATCTTGCTACGGCTGCCTGACGTTGTCACTGATTTTTCGTTTGCTTCGATAACGTGTGTCGAGATTAGCCAGGCTACCATTCAATGTTGCGGGAAAACCAGAGGTCACTGTTTTGGTGGTCTGTCATTCGCATATTTTCGTAAATCACTATCTTTTTTAAATCCTTTTTTGATCCACTTTCAATATGTCGTTTCTCACATTCACTTACCCAACGTTCTGGAAGAGGTCCTTGACCGTGCCTCTCTCTAAAATGTCTTATCCGGTTAGTCCATCTGACACTCGCCTGATTGTTAACTTTGCAAATTTGGCTCAAGTGCTGGATGTCTTGGTCACGCGGAGAGTATTCGATTACTTGGAGGAAAACTCCTTGATTTTATCAATGTAGTCGGGTTTTTGGGCGGGCTTCAGCACTCAGATGGTGTTGTGAAAGATTACTGAAGATATTCGCCTGGGCTTAGAACATGGCATGGTGACTCTTTTGATCATGTTTGACTTTCGAAAAGCTTTTGATTCTTTTAGCCACGTGCTACTACTACAAAATAATGGGTGACATAGGATTCTCAGTGGATACACTAAAATGGTTTCATTCATATCTGACAGGTCGCTCTCAGGTGGTGCTGAGGCTGGACGGAGGACACACTGTTTTCGTGCCAGCCTTTTCTGGAGTACCTCAGGGCACATCCCTGGGCTCAGATATATTTTTAATTTTTATAAATTCAATACTCTCCGTTCTTTACCACAGCACAGGTAAGATTTTTTCCGACTATTTGCAAATTTACATTTAATGCAAACCTTCTGACCTCCATCAGAAGATTGGTAAATTTAACGAGGATATTACGCGTATTTTGTTTTAGTCGGTGGTTCACGAAGATTTTGGCGACTCTTTTACATGCCAGCAGCTGATGCGCGTGGATGAAACACCTTTTCCCGCTATCCTGGTTGATGGAGGCGTGATTCCGTTGCATGGTAGAGTCAAGGACCTTGGCGTAATGATCTCAAGTGACCTATCTTGGAACGCCCACGTGTTTGCTATTTGCTCTCGAGTCCATGGTATTTTACACAGGTTGTGATACAAGGACCGTACTCTGTCCAGTAATATTAAATCGCCATCAAACTATATCGCCTGTGCAATACGGTGGTGAGGTATATATTTAACCTTCGTCGTGATGTTGCCATGTCGCCTTACTACGTAAGGTTGGATTGTTGCGCCACAGTAAAAGGCGAGACTACTTTTTGGGAGTAGCAACTTACAAAATCTTAACTACGCAAAGGCCACAATATCTGTTCAACCTGTTTCCAAAGATTTCTGATGAGCTACACCGGTCAGACTGAGCTGGTGATACCACACGCCACCCTCTCGTCCTATGCCTCATCATTTTCCCAACTGAAAATGAGATTTTGGGAAATCATTCCAGCTCCTATCCACCGAAAGGAAACTATCACAACATTTAAGACGGCTTTGTATAAGTATTTAATTTTGTTGCATCTAGATTAAAAATGGACTTTAACGTACTCAAAATTATGAGTAATTAATATCATTTTTAATTTGTAAATTAATCCTAATTTGTGTCAATACACTATAGATGACTTATTACTTTGGTGGTCTGTAATTGCTCTTGTATACGTAGGTTATGCTTACAGTTAGCTCGAAAATTGATGTGCTGTATTACGTAAATTGCTAACCTAAATTGTCATTTAAGGAACTTTTTAATGTAAAAACTCTGTTATAAACTATATATGCTTTTGCTATTCGGATATTTTATCCTTGGCATCAGTAAACTGTGTTTCAATTCAATTCAATTCAATTCTCTTTCTCTCTCACTCTTTCTCACTAACTGCCATATTCCTATTGGCTTTGTTTGCTCTTTTTCTTCCTCTCTCACATACTTTATTATCTCTCTTTCTCTCTCCCTCTCTGTCCCACCCTACTCCAACCTGCTCATCAAGTCTGTACAACTCTTTTGTTCTCACTCTCTCTCTCTCTCTTTCTCTCTGGAATAACATTTTGTAACTTGTGCATGTAATTATTTAATAAGAGTGCTTGCATGTGATCTGAGTGCTTTTGGTATTTTGTAAACTCACACCATTTTACTAAAATGATATATTGTAAACACGCTCCACCTTCATTATTAGTATTTAATTGTGCTCAAGATCTCGCCATCCCGGGAGAATACAGCAGCTACTAAACTCGCGTACACACTTCTCTCTTTTTTCCTCGCAATACTCTGTAAGCTTTACGTGCTTTCTCGAAAAACTCTCTTTCGATTTTTTCTGTAACACGCACCCTAAACAAACTAACGAAAATCACTGGTTCTCTCCATGTTTGTACTTAGGCGTCTAGCTCAAGACTGCCTTACAAAACAAGCTGTTGCTTATTTGGTTATAGCCGCTACCGTTGTTGCATATCTCCCATCGCACATACTTACCAATTTTTTCCGTCCTTTTTCGTTGGCACTGCTGTGTCTCTAGGGTCTTCAACCATGTTTTTCGTTAGCGTTCTCTTCTCTTCTCAGCGTATTTACACCTCCCGAAAACAAACAACTTCAGAGAAGCATAAAATTTCTGCTTCTTGTATATACGTTGCGCCAGCGAGAGCCTTTTGAGGTGCGAAGACCATATTTGCATTGTTACAGTTCTAAGACTTCCTTACGAACTTCGTTATGGCCCTCGTATTTGGCTTATGTCGTAATTCTCTCTTCGCAATCTCGTACGTAATTTACAAATTTCACACACTAGGTCGTAGCGTACGTAAAAGCCACTAAAACCAACAAGCTCACACCATACAACATACTATTACTCCCTCGATCTTCTATCTTCGAGCGCTGTAAAAAAAGATAAGAATTACTTAGAAAAAAATAACTCAATAAACTTTGATAAAATGTCCTTTTATAGGTAGCTCTTTCTTGTAATGTAATTCATTATGATTTTTAGAACGAAGTTCTTTATGTCGCGTACTGGGGGGGCTGGAATTTTAAAACCGACAGATTTGATGGAACGGAAGTGGCTTACCGAAAGTCACTTCCTCCTAAGTTTTCTCCCTTACCCCGTCACCCTCACCATCAGTTCCCCTCACCCCACCATATGCCTCTCAACCGTAACGCGCTACTCTCCTACACACCTTAGCCCACCATTCCCCTTCACACTTCCCAGCAATTAATTTTTAAACGAATTTTAATTTTATTTTCCCACAATAATTTTTGTTTCACTTTGGATTTTTTTTCTTTTACAATTCTTAAAAAAAAACACTTTCCAATAAAGAGATTCGAACCCTCGACCTCCTGCATGTGAATTGGGTACCTTATCCACTCTGCTACGAGCGCTGCCGATTATAAAATACAGTTTCTTGTACTTATCGTGTGGTTCGTAACTATAATATTTAATTTTCGTATGCATTCACTGATAATACATCCAATAAATGATACATTATTCATTTGTTTTCTAAATAATACATTTAAAAAACCAAAAATTTAATCAGCATAAATATGGTTATGTAGATTAAATTAAATAAGGCGCGTTATTACGCATTAAATATTTGTATTTTTTGCATTTAATGCATAAAATACCGACCGATTTTTTGAAACCTCATTTTTTTGGGCATTAAAATAATGCTAATAGTTACTGTTATAAACAAATCATTAAGATAAACATATACAATAGAGTTGAAGAACGTATCAATGGTTTTTAAAGGCGCTTATTTCGAATTCGACAAACAAATAACGTTACAATGTCACATAATTATATAGATATAGTAAATTATTAAATCAATAAAAAAAATTATGTAAGATCATTATATATGTATATTTCAAGTTACATATCATTTTAATGGTTTTTAAGGGCGCTTATTTTGAATTTGATAAACAAATAATGGCAAAATGTCGTAAAGTAATTGTATAAAAATAAAACAAAAATTGTATCAATTGGCTATACAATTGCAAAAAAATAAGTGAGAAAAAAAAAAAGAAAAATAAAATTAATGAAATGAAATATGAAAATAAAATGAAATGAAATCAAAAAAGACATCAATAAATACAATGGAATAAAAAAAAATTAAATAAAAAAGGGAATGAAAAAAAAAGATAAAATAAAAAAATAAAATTGTAATAAAATATGAAAAAAATAAAACAAGAAATGAAAAAAAAATAAATAAAACAAGAAATTGCAAAAAAATAAAACAAGAAATGAAAAAAAAAGCAAATAAAAAGAAACAAACCAGGGGGTATAAATGGGTCATGGGACCCACGGTAAGAACGAAGTTCTTTAAACATGACATGAGTATAAAGACACACAATTTCTCAGGTAACAAGAGGGTCGCCAGAACCATAAGAAGAACGAAGCTCTATAAGAATAAGTACTGCATTCTTGTAATTCACTGAAACAAAAACTTGAAAAACGAATTTATTTATGTATTTATGCATGACGTACTCACGAAGTTCAAATATCGTGAGTACTGAACTAAATTTTCTTATTATTTTTTATTCGTTTTTCAAATTTTTGTTTCAGTGAACTTCATGAATGCAGTACTTATTCTTATAGAGCTTCGTTCTTCTTATGGTTCTGGCGACCCTCTTGTTACCTGAGAAATTGTGTGTCTTTATACTCATGTCATGTTTAAAGAACTTCGTTCTTACCGTGGGTCCCATGACCCATTTATACCCCCTGGTTTGTTTCTTTTAATTTTTTATATTTATTTGTAGATGAAAAATGATACTTGCAACAGCTGTTTATCTTGCCTAGTGAAACTTCTGCTCATCCAGATGGCTCTGTACCAGGAATGGAAATCAATACTTATTTAAATTAAAAGTAAATTTGGACACAAGTGCAACTATCGTACCTGAAGCAAAGTAAAGTAATGTTTTTTTTTATTATAACATAAGCAATTTTTATTAGATAACTTGTCTTCACAGAAGGAGCCAAGAGAAAAAAATCGATAACAGATGATCTGGCGCAAAGTATATTTATTCACTTATTTTAATGCAACTAATACTGTGGACTATATTGTATTCTGATAAGTTGCATTTTTAAAGCTGAGAAACTTAATCGCACTGAACTAACCGCAAAAACAATGCTGGCTACGCAATCAACACAAAATAATAATTGTTTTTACATGTAAGTATTGATATTTATCATAATATCATGTATTTCGTATAATATTTGTATATTATTTCAGCTAATAAGTTTAGCTGTAAGTATTATTTTTCATCCCATAATTACCATCACGAACTAATTTATGGCCCAAGGGAGAAGCAGGGCCAAAGGATCCATAAGGTAGCTGCGGTTAAATGACGTTCAAATGTCGAGTCATCATATTTTTACCGATGATGCAGTAAACGTCTAAAGGTCTCAAAACACGCTTCGGGGTAGAAAATAGTATTTTTATTACCATGGATGCATGGTACACCTGAGCGAAAGTGTATACACCAATAACCCAATAACCTCTGTCGGGCCAAATCTAGGCAGATCATCTATTTCTTTATTTACTATTATGAGTGTAAATGATTATAATAACTATTAAATGATAAATATTTAATAACTTGATTAACACAATTTATATTACAGATGCTTCAACGTCTGATAAGGATGTTTTTTTTTTTATATCTGTAGTGATAAAGTTGGACAAAATAATGTAAGAATTGCTCATGATTAACAGATATAGTAGTGGTTACATAAGCGTCATCGACACCAGGGCTGTTTTGCGGCCCAATGTACCTACAAATAAAGGCTTGAGGGTATATAGCATGGGCCCGGTTGGATGGCGTTTATACGGCAAATCCTTTTTTTCGTACCGAGGGCATGGTCAACGGCCAAAGCTCTCGAAAAACGCCTTAAAGTAGAAAAGTTATTTTTCTTACTACTTCACCCAAAAAATCGGGTTTTGATGGCTGTGTACAGAGACGATAGCCAAAATTCTTTTCCTATTAATGTGACACCTGTATCGTGTAGAGGACTTAAGGTTAAAAAATTAATTGCTCCAACCTACGTAAATTCAGTCTATCAAGATCGACATCGTTGCACATTTTTAAATCAGTGAGAGAATATTTATGATTGTAGCACCGTCAGTTTTTCTATATCCTTATAAGCTTTTGTCAAACAAAGAGAAGGCTCTATGATACTAATCCCAATCTAGAGTAAAAGAAGGTAAAAGAGAGAGATATGGAAAGAAAGAGAGAGGGAGAGAGAGAAAGAGAGAGAGAGAGGAAGAGAGAGAGAGAGTGAGTAGCAGCTATAGTGTTAACATAAAGTATATTATACATTTGCTACGTTTATTAATATTTTTTTTTTTAAGTAAGTAAAGCTGCAAAGAAGCATGTACATGTCGGAACTTATTTATTTTAATTCACGGGCCTGTTGTCATCCACTAACCAACAACCCTGGCTTCACCCAGATCGTAAATGATAGAAAATGTATCAATCCCTTTAGTTTTGTCCTAAACACAATCTACTATAACCAACGATTACATAGATTTATATTAATTCTGATAGCTAATTAGCCACGAATTTTCAGCCAAAGCAATAGGATACATCGTATAGATTAGGTACTTAACGGTCCACTCATGGCCGTCTTCAATGATGGAAGTGGATCAGTGAATTTCTTCCCTTGTAATGTAATGTACTATTACATAGTAGGTGAAGCTGCTTGAAAATTGCTCAGTAAAAATTAACAAGGATAATTTAAAACAATTCTTAAAGAATAAATAGTAAAAGTCCACTGCGAAAAAATTGATAATGTTAATCATTGAACCAGACGACCTAAAGAATGTAACTACTACTGGCAAGGTTGGATTTCCAAAGATACTCACAAACGTATACAATACCATGTTTGGTAAGATACATACAAGTTTATAACTTAATATGCATAAGAAAAGATAATTAAAAACAAACAAAATTCTTACAAAATACTAAAACAAAAATAATAATAATGACAGTGATAAAGACCTTGCAAACTATCGAATAACATTAACAAAATGGTGTCATGGCTTAAGAAATCTAAAAGACCATTAAAATTTATATTATATACAATATAACAAATGTTTATTTAAACCTAAGATGAGTTTTCTAAATTAAATTAATTGCTTTAAAAAATTCTATTAAAAATTAAATTACAAAGATCTGAGATATATTTATTGCTTTCGCAAACAGTCGTAAGAAGCAATTCTACACATCTTCAAACCACCTAAAAATCACTTAAGTTTCGGCAAAAATCTACCTATTGCAAATTCAGTTCCACTTGAGAAAAATCAAAAAGCTACTGACTACAAAAACTTTAAATCCACCTAAGTTCTACCACCCAAGTACGGCCAAGTACTGCGGCTTCAGGGCCAAAAAAGTACCCCATAATTAGTGAAACCAAAGAACCACCCAAGTGCTACTAAAGTGCACCTTTTCAAGTGCCACCCAAGTACCACCGAAGTATCGCCAAAATTCTGCCATACAAGTACCGCCCAAGTACCACCAAAGAACCACTCCTCAAGTACCAACCAACAACTATTTCTTTAGTGCCACCAAAGAACCACCCAAGTTCCACTGCTTAAGAGCCGCCTAATAATCGTTTAACTGCCTCTTACGTACCACTGCTTAAGTGCCAACCAAGTGCTGCTGCTTAAGTGCCGATCAAGACCCACAAAAGAAGCACTGTTAAAGAGCCACTGAAGTGCCACTTCTCAAGTACCACCAAAGTACCACCTAAGGGTCACACAAATATCACCAAAGTGCAGCTACACAAGTGGCACTCAAGAGCAGCTGGAGTCTCACCACTCAAGTATCGACCAAGTACCACTGCTTAAGTGCTGACCAAGTACTGCCACGTTGCCACTGATATGACACCCCTTAAGTACCACTCAAGTGCTGCCCAAGTATCGCTCAAGGACAGCCACACAAGTGCCACCCAAGACCCGTCACACTTGTGCCGCTTAAATATCACCAAAGTACCACTGCTAAGAGTTGACAAAGTACCACTAACGTACCGCCACATAAGTGCCACCAAAGTTCCACAACACAAGTGCTGACTAAGAACCACCACACAAGTGCCACTCAAGTACCACCTAAAAGCCACCCAAGTACCACCGAAGTACCACCCAATATCTACAGCTTAAGAGCCACCGACGTATCAACCAAGTGATACTAATGTACAACGACTAAAGTACCACACAAGGCCTGCCCAAGTACCCCAGCAGTGTCATCCAAGTATCACCCTAGTGTCACCCAAGTATCACCCAAGAGCAGTTACACAAATGCCGCCCAAAAGCAGCTGAAGTCTCACTACCCTAGTACCACCAAAGAACCGTTATCTAAGTACGACCCAAGTGCCACTGCAGTGCCACTAAAGTTATGTTTCTTAAATACTGCTAAAGTACCGCCGAAGTCCCACCCAAGTATCACTAAAATACCAGGAAATGCACTAGGTAGGCATCAGGAAATCAGATCACCTTAGCAAATTCAGTGTTACCTTGTTGAGTCTTACCTGGGTTTCAGAGAAGGTTTATGGAGATGGATATTGATTAACTAACAACGGTGATTACTTTTGCCCGTACAGCAAAGTTTGTAGTTACATACTTGAGATTTTACAGAATTTACATAAAAGTTTACAAAATCTATTATTTTTAGATAGTAAAAATTAGTTACTTACATCAGGTTTCATATAACACGATACTTTATATGACAGTTTATAAACCTATTAGTATCAACAACTTTGACAAGACACATTATATACAAGACTTACTGTCAATTTTCAAGATGAATTAAAGCTAAATAATGAAGTTTTTTAACACAAATGTGTTTGCACAATTAAGCCGATCCTGTCTTGCGACTAGAGGGTAGGTAGAATTAAAATGAACAATCAATGATCTAACCACGGAAGTTTATTTAATTTTCACTTGTGCGAGTCAATTTAACATGCAAGACAATCTCAGTAACAAGCTATTTATATTTATAATTACAATTTCCGTATTACTTAGGCTTGTATGTATATCAATACAATATCAATCAATGAAATACTTTTACTTATGTCAACAATAGAAACATCAGTGTGTCCCAAAATCCTAACGCTGATAACGTAAAGGATAGCTAATACGCAGCTGAGGTAGCAGCAGGATTGTTTACTGCGAAGAACGCATAGCATGCCAATGTACGCATTTCTCCAGTATCAAAGAAAAAATTTCCACAAGTATTCTGGTTTACCTGTCGTTAAAATGCGGTTTATCTTTACGGCTAAAAACTTACTTTCTCTACACCAATGACCGTCGCAATCCAAGTATTTTATAGAAAGGCTGGAGTGCCGCATCCTGTCACAAATGATAGATATACTTCGCAACAATGTTCATTAAATATCACAGCTTACTCTCCAAGCAGTCCAACAGAACATTGTATGTGAAAAAACAGTACTCGAAATGAGTTGTAATCAAATAAAAATCAGGTGCCCATTCCAAATCATATTCTTATTAAAAACAACACCCAGACTTGTAACACTACTTGAAAGGGAGACACTGCTTTCCCTCAAAAGTATATAAGGCCTATTAGTGCCTTAATATCACCATTTAGAAATAGAATAGTTCTGCTCAGAGAAGTTGATCACGTTTGTGAGAATCAATAAGTGGATGGAGCCTAGCGAGGAACTTTCTAGGACACTAGATGTACTCAACCTGGCTTCCAATAAGTCATCACTTAAGCACAGAATCGTCTGAAAACTATCATCAATGTAAGAGTGCAGTCATTTAATTGCTGACGCAGAAAATTTAATATCTACTAGTGACTGCAGTATGGTCGTATGACTAATAGTGTTTGAGGCTCATTTAAATTTAACATAGGCCGACAATTTTACCATACGTTTATCGAATATCATCTGACATCCTGAGGAAAGCCGCCTGCGTGCAATAACCACGTCTAAAACTTGAATAAGATGGTGATAATAAACTACGTTTCTCAAAATAATTATAGATCTGCTTCGTAATAAGGTAATCAAAGCGTTTGCTAAATATTGTTTATTCGCAACGAGGAAAGTTTCTAGTACTTTTTGGGTCTGGCTTTTTAGTGGTACTATTGTCTATAATTTTCAGATATTAGGATCAACACATAAGATACAGGATACGTTATACATATAGAAGCACCAGATACTGGGTTAAAGCTGATAACGTCCCTTCAAAGTACTACAGGGATATGCCATCATTAATATGACTCTCCCAAATGCGTTTATAGTGAAAAAGAGACTGTCGCATCTCAATGACAGTAAGCAAATAAAAACTAAACGTAGTACTCAATCTGAAAGCCAAGGCAAAAATATATTTCACCTGTAGAGAACTGCATGATGGGAGTGCACACGTAACTGACTCGCAGTAATGTAAAAGTTCAGTAGGGGACAAAGTATAAGGGGATAATTGAGCCGTAGCTGCTGTTAAGCTAAAGTAATTAGGAATTCATCAGCATTTTAATTTATTTTCAGCGCTTCCAAGTATATATCCAAGGTAGTTTTCTCGAGATCACGTAATAGTAGCCTCACCTGAACCTGGAGAACCTTATATTCAGAAAATAATCCCAGATAACGTAGTTGTCGGAAAGTTTTATACAATCCGTCTCTTCGCTTAGATTGAGCACGTATTTTATCAGTGACCTGTGGTGCTAGCAGTCTACGTAATTTTTTACCATAAGACAAGTATCTAAAAGCTCAACCACAACATCACGCAAAACAGACAAAGACAAACTCACATCCACAGAATTTAGTGACTCAGCAGCACCCGACATCATCTTATATGAGGCCTCGGAAAACATTCCCTCGGAAAGTGTATAAAGTGTCTAAAGCGCAGCACCGATTTCCCCAGCAGTTTCATCTCACATCGGTAATCAATATATTAATAATGATAACCCACTATAAATGAAGCAAGCGATTTGGCCACATATCTTAACTTGCCAGATGAGTCAACAATCATGACATCAAGTCATGGATACGAGTTACCAAAATGATTAGTGGCTCTGAAGGGTACCAAAAGCAACGAGTATTAAGAAGTAAGATTAAAAAAATCAATGGAGTAGTCAGTTTCCAATAAATTATCATTCAAATTACCAGCTGTGACCAAACTTATGCGAAAATTGCAACACTGCAAGGTTTCAAACAATCTAGTTAATACTTCAACCTTGGGCCTACTAGAATTGAGAGACCTTCTAATTCGGGGAGATTCAAAAATGTTTGTCGTATTTTATTTTGGCGAAGAGTTTTGTTGATATTTTAGAAGTGCCATAAGGCCAATTTATATACTGGCCGCAACCTCAACTGATGGATGGAGAATAAAAAGTTATCACAGACTGTAGCGATTTGCGGCAAGATTACAATTAATTTACTACCCAGAAATCGACTTCTAAAAAATTGGCGCTCTAATCGTAGTTCAGCGTTAGATAAGCGATGCAGATTTTAAATTTTGACAAAATAAAGGACAGTTTTCTCTCTGCACTGGATCTAAAAACTTTCTGCCATAACTTTAATTTTTATGATAAATTATTGTAAAAAAACGATTGGCAGAGTTTCAGCAGGTTTTGTTTTTGTGTGGGGATATCAATGTTCTTTAGAAGTGAATTTTTGGGTAATAAATAAATTTTAATCTGGCAGAAAAAGGCACTTTTCAGTTATAGTTTTTTTATCTTTATCCATCGGTTTAGGTTACAGTTGGTACATAGTACTGACCACATAGCACATGTTGGGATAGGTAGTGACTGATGGGACAAATTTTAGTCAGACTATTTTAGAGATCTGGCTCGAATTCTATGGATATACACTTGGTCTCATTTTTCCTACGAAAATATTTATGAACGCGTCAAAGAAGGTGTGGTTAGTACCCAGTAAAATACCAATGACTCTCAGCTTTGAACATCCAATTTATTGCTTTTTAAAGTTCAACTTTTATAGGCACACTATGTGTGAAAGTAAATCAACGACTTCAGGTTGGTGATCTCGGAAAAAAGTGTGACACAAGTAGATTTAAGATGTAACTTTCCTTTCGGCCCACCCCCTTTGCCATACTTCCGGTCCCCTCCGCATCACACAATGCCACCAAATCACACCACACATTTGGAATTTTATGAACTTTTTCTTCTTTAAACCAATTCTAAAAAAATGAAAATTTGAGCGGTTCCTATTAAAAAAATTTGATTACTGCATGTTATCTTGTAGTTCGTAACTTATTTTTGATGTAAATTATTAATCACTGTATATTAATTCATTTAAGTTGATCATTTAAGTCACTATTAAGGTGATTTTTTGACTTAAGGACGTTCTTCACATAGTAACCAGGGACAAAGTTCAGAGAGGTAAGAAGAGCGCAAATATATGCAGCAATGCTGGATATTGTTTTTCACTTGTAGATATATTTACATACGTGCTTTAACGCATACTTGGTCCCCTCTTTCCAATTTTATTTAAAAATAAACTGTAAATCTATTTAAAAATTTAGTAGGTTTCTCTAAAAGTAATCTTTCATACCAAAAAAATTGGGAGATTTTTACAGATCATATAAATGCAATTTTACGTGATTTGTCCATAAGGTTACATATGACATTGCGATTTTTTTAAATTAAGTATGTAAAAAAGGATACAGTTAAACGATCTGCAACTTTTCGTGGGTATTTTTTATGCTATCATGAATTTTTGTTGTTAATAATGCCTGTCCAAAAAACCTATGTGTGGTGAGCGTGTTGAAGAGACATTTCCTGGCACGTAATACTACTCTATTCAAAAAAGCGGTACTGCAGGATGGTTTTTCTTAATTTTTTAGATACAATTATATTTTAGGTATTCAATATGGACTAGGAATAAGTGTGTAAGCGTATGTGACAAATGTGAGCATGAGATGGAGTTGTTTTGAAATTGTCTGAAGGTTCGATAAAAGCGCACGGTCTCGTACTAGCCAGCCTACATACTATTTATTTTTCATTGTGCCGTAATATATTGTTTATAATCGTTAATGTAGTAAGTATCAAAATTAATTTAAGCCATACCTAATTAACGTAGGTATACTCATTCCTACTATAATTGCACCACCTTCGTACACAATATTGTTTTACTGAAAATATTTTTGTACTCAGAATTAGTGAATATTGTTTGACATATAATTTCATAAAAGTATAAATTCATACTTAAATACCCAAGCTCACACTGTTTACCGGTTTAACTCATCTACCTTGAGTGCAACCATATAAATTCTAATTTGTAGCAAAACCGAATGTTTTGCAAAAATATTGAGTCCTAAGTTATTCTTTAACATAAGTTTAAACAATGCCACAAGTATATGGTTGCTACTAAAGGTCTCCTAACCAGCCAGTATTTCGCGGTCCTAGCTCAATACAGGCTCATTAATGTTTCCAAAAGCGTACCTAACATTAAACTCTGTCCCACAATTAGTTCTCACTCTATACGGTGTGAATTCCATCTAATGTGGCAGATATGACCCTATTAGCATGGTATGTGCAAAACTATTAGGCAGGAAAGTAGTAGGCTGAGACATTGCAATGTTAACCCGGTACACATATTGTTGCTGTGTACTATGCAATAAAATTCGCACCGGTGAGAACTGTATTTTTTCATTGCCAGCCATAATAACATTTTTTAGTTCCCAAGCCACATCAAAACTACTTAAACACGATGCTGATTTTGAGAAAATCGTGCCCTATGTACCCACATTACCATCAGTATTATTCATAGCACAACAGTAGGAACCACTGACACGACAATATAGCAGTCAATGGGCATTCCCAAATTTTCTTACAATGTAGCGTATGCCAAGATGCAGCCAGGGTAGAAATCTTAATGACAGACCAAAGAATTCTATAAAGCATTAACACCACGTCTATTACACTTTTCACATTTTGTCATTCCTAAATTAACCGGATCTACAAACGCGATTTCTGCCTATACTGTAGCTCCGGATGAGCGACTATTAGAGATAAAGCACACATTTAACTTATTTAAAAAAGTATCATTAATTTATGAACCAGTATATACAATACATAAGCATACAAGACAGAATGATTTTTAAATAAAATTACCAGCAAGTTGTTTACAGAGGAAACGTAACTAACGCTGATGAATTTGTAAGTTAGTTTGCTCTATACAGAATCACCTCTTTGCGATTATAGTATTAACTATCTTATGCCATGCCTAGGAAAGCTACACTAATACTACTGTAAGGTAAGCAACAACGTTAGTGATAAAAAAGCCTATTGAAGTGCTGACAATAACTTAACCAACCAATAAAGAAAAACAATGTTACTCGCCAACCACAAATAACAAGGCCAGGTGGCATCGTCGTCGCCAGCAGCAAATCGGACACAAAGATGTGTGCCTGTCTGCTCAATATTTTCAGGGAATACAAGGAGCCCACAGAAGCGCTCGGTCCCGTCCATGAGCGATCAACTGGTAGATATAGTTTGGATTAGGCACAACGTAGTTATCACCCACACTAGACAGCACCAGCACTGATGGTAGAACGGCAGACAGCAGTCAGAGATATTCCCAGGAGTGAAGAATAATACAGCATCTAGTCAGATAGCACTCCTAGATTAGGGCATCAGAGCCGGCATAACAAAAGCTTCAGCTCCAAGCTCCAGGAGTCCAGAAGTAACAAACACAAAGTGAGAGCCTACCAGGCTCCTAAGATAAACGCACCTGCCAATTAAAACTCCAATGGAGGTATAAATTATAGATCAAAGCAGGAGATATAAAAAAAACTCAGCTATCAGATGTGCATCTATATCGGAGAGCGAGAGAGGGAAAAAGAGAGAAAAAAAGAAAATTATATTTTTGATACTACAAGGGCTCAGGGGCCTTGTAGAGAATGTGATAATATTGTTAGTAACAAGTGTAAGCGCACCAAGATTACAGTGTAACAAATTTAAAAAACAAAGAAAAAGAAAAAAAATTGATGATAATATTATTTTAAATGATTATAAATAGGCATTATAATCATAGAAAACACTAATAAACTTTTTTTTTAAACAGTTTTGTATACTTTAATACAAAAATAATAAACCAGGGTCTGTGAACACATATAATGGGAGTCCATAGGAATATTTAATTAGATAACGTACACACTTATTAACCCACCAGTATCCGTATAACATATTATTTTTTCCGACCTAATATCACTTTTTGTAGGAAATTGTATAATGTTCTAGATATTTAGCAAAAATATCCTAAAAAAGAGAGAGAGCAAATAAAATTTTAATAGTTACAAGTATCTTTGTATGAAAGAAGTAGATCAAGATTTTTTAAAATTAATCGAGGAAATCTTCAAAAAAAATTACTTACACATATAAGATCACACATTTAAACATACCGCAAAAGTTATGTGTGATACATTATATAATTGTATAATTTTTCATCCATTATAAATCTTCCTTTATAAAAAAGAAAAACTGTGCAACTGAGGTACATTTACCTTCAAAAATAAAAACAGAAACAACTTTTCAGCATAAAACAGTAAAAATATTTTAATTCGCATTTAAACATAATAAGAGTGATATAATCAATAAATAAAAGATTAATAAAAGTGAACGCGCACGTCCATAATAAAAAACGTTTATAAGTGAAATAAGAGGAATTTGTTAAAATGTAACAAAAAATTTAATTGAAATAATGCATTTAATAACATAAAATAAAAAGAGTTATAGGTGTTTAAAAATTTTGTTTGCTATTCACAATTTTATGCTATTAC
>NW_019384264.1:185119-216795 GCF_000648655.2 Copidosoma floridanum | reverse complement strand
ATCATCGTTACGGTCAACTTTGTAAGTTCTTGCGATTGCGTGCGCGCAAGCAACGGCTAAACAACGAGTATAGAAGTAAGTTAAGTTAAGAAAAACTGTAAATTGTATAAACATTGTTAATGCGAATCTGAAACTTTATTATTTATACTATTTGTAAGATTAACTATTTCCGGCTTTTCTAAATTTAATAAATCATCAGATAAGACATAACTTAGTTGTTGATTAAATAACTTTCTTAATCCAAAAATATTCCAATATCTCAATTATTTGAAATATTTTAAGATTCAATATTCTAATTGATTGACACATAATTATTACCTTGATGAATAAATTTAATATCGAGGAAAAATTAAATAGACAACGCATGACAAAGATCTTTACAAAGACGTGAGATAAAAAGACGAATAAGATAGCTACTACCGTATGACATAAGGCATAAACTCAAACAGTAAGTCAACGCCAGCTCGGCGTACACCACTCCATACATATTACCTGGTGAAACCTAACACCACAACGCCGAGTCAACGATTTCAAAGAAAAGTATACTGTGAGTAAAAGCAAATAAGGCCTTTGGGTCGACGGCTGGTTCCTGATGAATAAAAATTAAATTTATTCGTTTGTATAACGAATCTACGAGTTCCGCCCTTTACTTATAGAAGTTCGGACGTAACAATGTAAAAAAGAAATCCTCCGCAGGTGAGATTTAAATCCAAGGGTGCTTTAAGTGAAAGTATACGGTGCGGTACTTAGATACCTCAACTACTAACGCACTCTGTCTCATAGAACTCGAAATGACCTATGCTCATAGTGAAGCTTCAGGGTTGAAGTTTAAGTATTAGTATTTTCTTTATATTCATAATTCTGTTGAAGTTTTACTGACTGATAAGTAGAATTATTATGTTCCTATATATTTTTACTTTATTCTTTATTGGAAAAGTTACATGCATTGAAGAATGATATTTTGATTCCAGAAGTCATTCCTTATTAAATAAATGTAAGAATAAAAGCGAAGAGTATGTAAATTATGGGGATACTTTTAATGTGCAAAATATTTATTAATAAATTCATATTTTCTTACGTAACAGTATGTATTTATTAATTATGTAAGTTTTTTTGCGTAACTGTTACAACATAAATTATTCAAGTTAATCGCTTTTAAGGGAACATTACATCATGAGTAAGTATAGGTATACGTGCATGTGAGAGTTGAGCTACGAGAGTCAAGAGCTCAAGTAGGAGGCAGCTAGTGTACCTTCTAAATAAATGTGCAGCTATATATAGCTATATTTATGTATACGCACATATTCCTGCCCCCTCTAGTAAGTACTTGTCGTACGCACATTTTAATATTTTTCCTTACAGCTCAAAATGTGTGCAATGACCTCAAAAGTACTATCTGAGTAGTGATGTATAGTGATATATACTGTTTAGTGATGTGTGCAGTACAATTTATTTTTATGTTAACTTTATATTGAAGGTGTGCTTTTTTCATGTACTAAAGATATTTTAGAATCATTGGATTCTTGAAATAAATTACAAATATTGACAGAACAATTTTTTTTAATGCTTACTAGTACTCAATTTTTAATAATCCTGCAAATATGGAAAGCTTGAGTCAGCATCACTCGCATTAAAATTTTAAGCGTGTACTGCGGCTTGTTGCTTTCAGATAATTTCAATGATTTAAAGATACTATTATTACATAGCTGGATCAAGTGAGATGCATTTGGATATAATAAACATAGTATAATACGCGTATTAACGCAAAAATCATGTAATGCCTTACTTATGTGTGACCTACGCTCATCAAACAGTAGCACGACTGGAAACTCGATGGCACGTTTAACAAGAATTTCATAAAATCCATTTATCATACAACTATTGTATAAATCTATATTCATTCAGTCACATGCTGAGTGTCCGATCACAAAATAATCATTCACAGATGCTGCAACATTTTGAGGTGAAAACCTTGTGTGTGGTTACTTTACCATCAGGGCAGCTTTTTTTTTCATTAGCAACATAGCAACACAAAACAGTTATGTTTTCTGTTTTATTGAACACAACGGGAATAACTAAACGTTATGATTGTGCTTCTTACCTACGGCATACGGTCGGAAAAATGAAAAACCGTGTTAAATTTGAATCGTCTGCCATCACATTTTTTATTTTTATATTGGAGCTCCAAACTAGGTCATCAAATTTGGGCTAATAATCTTTGAATTACCCGTTATTTATTGTGTAGGATTTATGTTTATTAAAAAGTCAAGCAATTTCTACAACTTATTCATGTTCACAACCCAAGAAGACCATACAAATTCAGTGCAAGTCATGTCTACTGCCCATAAACAATTATTGTATGTATTATGGCTGACAATGATTTACATTATTAATAATACTAGCTTTGATACCTTAAGTATTTACGCTTAAGATGCATGGAGTTTAGAATTATTGAAACATGTTAATTTTATTTCAGTTATATGATTTTGATATATGTATTTGAATGTAAAATATCTGTAGCCAATATCTCACCATTGGCATCACTTTTCATTCTACCTACAGCATTTACCAATACTATAATATACAGAGCGAAGAAGTTGTCGGATATGGAGGCCAAAAGCAATACAGTGACCAATATTAAGCTATTATGTGTCATGGTTAGGGCTGTATATTGACCGTCTTTTTTTTTAATCGGTCCGTCTTTGAGAAAAAAGTATTAGTATTTTGCATATCACTTTCAAATTTTAAATTTTAAGTACATGTTTAGTCGAGATAGAATTTAGATGTTAAAAAAAAAAAAAATTTTTAACCACTTGGGCTAGACCAAAAAAAATTTTTCGAAAACAGTGAAAGTCTAAAAGATAATAGAAAGTTGTAAAATTCTAAGAAGTACAACTGATTATTATATTAACTTATTTTTTATGAATCATCTTTATGCTTTGAAAATGAAAAAAAAAAAAAAAACTTAAAAAGAATTTTAAAATTCACAATCTTCAATATAACTTTATAAGTAACAATGCAGACCTAAGAGTCACTGACAATATGTGTTAATCTAATTACAATAAAACTTTATAGTACAAAAACATATTTTTGTATAAAAAGATCCTCGTAATCAATTAAGCGAAAATTATTAAAAATAACAATCAAAGTGTTTTTTTCATATTTTAGTTGTAAGTTGATATTTTTTTACATAGTGTGGGCTTAGAAGTTCTAAATCTTAAAAATACAAACTAAGAACTTATGAACCTAGCACTCTAAAAATATATAATTAGAGATGACAGCAAGATAACTAGAGTCCAGAACTCGATGGCAGTAAAAAGAGTTGTCATTGTTTCAAATCAGCAAAAGAATGTTTTAATGTCAAATTGACAAGTCAAGACGTCTATAGTGACAGGAGACAGCAAAAGAAAAAGCTGGCAACTTGACATGCAGACAAAAGCAATCGTAACTGTGGCTAAGTCGGTATTGTTAGTATCGAATCTTTCACGGGCGCGAAACTTTAAATTTAAGCTACCGTAAAATGCATTATAGTGTATCATTTATGCTTTTGCTATAGTTTATGAATACTTTATTATTCAATATCAAACAGTATTAAGCAAAGTTTTAGAAATTTTATAATATTACCATTTAAGATAACAAAACCAACACAAAACCGCAGGGCAATTAAAATAAAAATATAGATCTAATACATTATTATCAAAAATTGCTTCTTACATCAGTGATAAAGTCATATTAACCCTTTAATATCTAAATTACGATAAGCGGGAAATTATTCTCCAAATATACCTTAAGATATGAAATTTAAGCAATGGTAAGAAACAGCTCAGCTAAAAATTTATTTCCATCTAAACTTACAGTACGTATGAATACAAATCTCTTCCAAAGCTCAAATTAGAAAGCAACTATGTAGTAAACAGGGGAGGTAGTATGTTCAATCAACTACCAGGATAAATTCTTTTTATTCTTGCAAATAGTTTGAAATTTTTTTTAACATATAATTTTCTATCAACTTATCACGACTAACAGTGCTTAGAAGAGCATATCTATCTATATAAAAGCCAATTAATATGATGATCATATAAGTATGAAAAATTGTCTTCTTTACCAGTTATAAAGTCAAATCAAACTTCTTATATCTAAATTATCAACAAACGGGAAATTATTTTCCAATCACACCTTAAGATTTAAAAATAAGAATAATTTTAGACAATTAAATTAAGTTAAAACTGTATTTTAATAAAACAAAAAATTTGTTTAAACGCCGACACTGACTTATTCTACTGCCCAGAGAGCTAGATTTAAAAAAATTGTCGCGAGCAGCGAGGGTCAGACCTTAATTCTCTACTTTTTTTAAGTTACCCGTATACATCTGACAATAGGTGATATATTTCGCTTTTATATCTTGACAAGACGAAATAGTATCTGTGATTGATTTGCAACATTACATGTTCATCAGATTTGGTAGAAAGGGCAAAGTATCTAAAAATGTAGGTATTTTAACAAATATCTATCTATGATTTGATTATTCACACAGGATCACATGAGTTCAATGTGATGCCATGATAGCTAGCGAAAACATGACTCCATCCTGATGATTAACACTTCAACTCTACGTTCTAGTTCCGGACCTCGCTTGGGCACTAAACCGGTCAGTTTAATAACTGTTTGTTTACAATTCGATATGATTCAAAGTATCGACGAATAAAAATTAAAACTTTATTCAACATGTTAATATTTAAATTATTGTTTAATTTAAATCAGTGAAAAAGCATTCTTAAAGTAACATACGCAAACTTATGTAGATGTACATGAAAATCAAGAGTCAGAACACAAAACTAAATCTTTTAATTAGAACGCAGGGCAGTATTTCTGTCTGTAACAATCATCAATAATGGATATTAGAATCATACCTTATGCTCTAGCAAAAAACGAACAGTTGAGCCTTGCATTTCAGGGCTTATTAATTTAGCCGCTCAAAAATGTATCCCTTTATGCGTGCTTTTAAAGTATCTTAACATCAGAATGTTTCTTTACAAATAACTCTATCGTACAGTCACTGAAAATACTAACGCATCTATTTTAATTTAATTATTCTCCAAATATATGTTGGATACATTTTTGTTCAGTTCGTCTTCCTCAATAATATTTTTAGTGGTATATGACTAACGTCAAACTCAAATATTATATCATGATCACTTTACTTCTCTCTTTTTATTCGTTTGATTAATAATTTTGTGTTTGTACATGGTTCTTCAAAATACTTATAAATTTTACAATAGTTTTTTTTTTTTTTTTTTCGTTTCAGTAACAATTTCCTTAACAGGGTCTGTCGTTGATTTAAAAGTTTCTTTGGGCATCCTTACAATCTTATTTTCCTCAACTTTTAATAATCTATACTTCTTTTGGACCACTTCTTTCGCTTTTTCAAGTTGACTAAGGTCGTCTTTTTCTTGCTCATACAAGATCACGCTGTAACGTTTTATTGTAGATCAATGACAGTGTGCTTTGAACGAGTAATATTTGTAAAAAAATTGTCAAAGCCTTTTTTATTCATAAATCACGATTTATTAGTCTATCTTTATGAATTATAACGAATCCATGTTTATCATCATGACAGTAGTTAGAAAACACATCTTCAACATATATATTATAATAATAGTATAACTTTTTTGCCTCAAATTTCCAGTAGATTAGTTGTTTGGACTTTGTTGATCTTATAGGACGAAATAAAAACTTGATGTTGAGTAAAAACGAGAAAAATATCCTCCATGAGTGTGGATCGACGCACAACCTCCTGTTCACTAGACAGTTGCTCTACCACTTAAGCTACCGAGGAGCCGTAGGTAGGAGGAGCCGAGGATATTTTTTTCATTCTTACTTAACATTAAGTTTTATTTTACCCTATAAGATCAACAAAGTCCAAACAATTCATCTATTCAAAATTCGGGGCAAAAAGATTATACTATTATTATTATATATCATTGAGTCTATGATCTAGATATGGCTCAGTACTATACATTTGTTATGAAAAAGATGACATGGATGGTTTTAAGAGTGCTCATATAAAGGTGCCGCCATCTGTATATGTGCCGATGCTATGATAAATGTGTAATATTAAATTTTTTACTTATCTAAAATATTGAAATCATTTTCTAAAGTATCTATTAAAAATCCAGTTGGAGGTAAAAACAGCTTAAATTAAGAGCGAGAGCTTATCCAAACCTACGGTGCGAATGAATGTACGGCTTTTTGGTAGTTCAACTGGTAGAGCAACTGTCTAGTAAACAGAAGGTTGTGCGTTCCATTCGCACTCAGGGAAGATATTTTTAGCGTTCTTACTTAACACCAAGTTTTTATTTTGCCCTGTAAGATCAACAAAGTCCAAACAATTAAGATCTTTAACATGTTATAGGACATTATATATCAGAGTTCACGTGATCATCATAAACATGTCTTAGATTATCTCTTTTAAGGTATTGTTATACTTGTGCATATCGCTGACAAAGATAAAACAAGGCTACATTTTCATGTCTTTCAATACAGTAGAAAGATCTTATATTGTTCTGTTTTCTACATGCTACATCATCAAAAATTATAAAAAAATTAAGTTGGATTATTTGGAAATACTACTGCTTTATATTCAGTGGTGGGGAAGTACTGCACACCCTTTATGGACTTTAACAGCTCTTTCAAAAACTCATATTTTGGTGAGTTGAAAACATGTAGCGGAAAACCTTTTAATTTGTTAAGCCTCTTCAAAAGTTATTTTTTCAGTACCTTTATCTCATACTATATGAGATCGATCGCACCCCCGTATAATAAAACTTTTCGTGAGAATACCAGACTAAAAGACCGATTGTGTAATTCCATAAGGGAAGTAAGATTGGATTTCTTTGATCAAAACTCGTGGCCACTTTAATAATGAGTCCATAATCTCGTAATATACCATGGTTATCAAGAAAATGGCTCAAATACCTGATTCTTGCACTTTTTCTTTCTGCATTATTATGGGTGAGAGGTTAAGACTCATTGGACTAGTTATATCATAGACTTTTTAGTCTTGCCAATTTCAGCAATTTTTAAGTCACTTATAAATTTATATGGCTTTAAAAAGGTTACCTGAAAGGTATATGGGGCTTAAGGCACCAATTCATTCCAAGCAAGCTTACTCTTTCAACATGACTACGTGATTATCTTGGATATAAAAAAGTTACCAGGCCCAAAAAACCAAGAGGATGAAAAATTTTAGCTATTTTGGATAGAACAAATCTTTTCATAATTTTTCGTGCTGAATTACTTGAATTCACAAAAAACAAAAATTTATCAGAAATCGGGTTTCAAGAGATTCCTCAAGGTTTTGAACCCTTTCGGTTTATTTCAAGCCTATTTACTTATTTAAAAACTATCTTCTACCAGAATCTAGACAACTTCGTCATAAACGTATTAAAGTTAGTCAACAGAATTGTCCCTGATAAAAAATTACCAACATAAAAATTTCGTATCAAAGCCTTTGCTCCAACTAGAACTTTGGAATCTTCATCATGGGCAAATTGATTATAAGCTCATTTAATGGTATGTCTTCAGTTATTTTCACTGATACATCAAATACAACACGCGTTTTCGAGATTGAACAGCGTAATTTAATCACCGCTAAATCAGGAATGAAATAATAATTTTCTATTGGTCAACTAGTAACATTATATGACCGAGACAAATGTGCTCATCTATTGATTGTGTTAATTTTTTTACGACTTGGATCGTTATTCACTTTTTTCAATAAATTAATAAATCAACAATAAGTAAATACAAGAGATTTACATTTCATGCATACTGCTTTTTTGCTTCGAGCAACCACAATTTTCCGGTTGTTTTTTGTAATTTGGTAAAATAGTGACGACCTTACTGATTATCTTCTTGATCAGACACTCACCTGCCCACCCTAAATGAGTCTTTCACAAAAACAGATCGATACTATTGTCGACAAGTTTATTTAACTGCAGTTTTTTAAACAAGGCTCTTAATAATTTACCAGTGTAACTTCACATACTAGGCTATTAGTATGGTGGTCCAGGAACTAAATTAGTCAAAGGTCTAGCGAGAGGGGATCTGGAAATAAATTTATTAAAAGTAAATCTGCATTATTATTCTGACTGCCAGAGAAGTATAACCTTATACTTGGATACCCAGGACTAAAAATAAAGGACCACGGTAGAAAATCAAAAGCATTTTCTTACTTTTTTTTTTTTTTATTGTTTTTAACACGGCAGGGACTTTAAACATTTAGTCCTCTGTCATTTTTTTTGATTCTATTCAACATTGTGAGATTCATGCTCATCACCATACGCATTCTCAACTTATGGTAACAGTAGTGAAATTCGTGTAGCAATCTAACACCAAAACTTGTGCTTGTAACCATCCCTACATACTTATGAAAGATCAGGTATGGCAAATAGTACTACAGTATTGACTAGTACAAAATTGGCCAACAACTTTATCTGTCATTTATTTAAATAAATCTGAAGTGAATTAAACGCTAAAGAGATAAATAAATGTAAAAATTTAGTTTTAACTAGGCTTATTACAAATTGGGTAGCACTTCCTCATTTATTAAGTTCATTGACTTAGAACCCTGGTTTGATTTATAAAGAAGAAACTGAAGATTAAGCAATAACTGTGTGATCCAATAATCTAAAATAATAAACCTTACTATCCTATCTCGCATTACTTTTCTGAAACCGATAATCCCAGAGAAAATTATTCAATTTTTTAATCAACTAACTTTTCCGTACCTATTTTGACACCCTTACTCAACCTTCCAAAATGGTCCTGCCCCTCCCCCATACCCAGAGCACCCACAGAGTCTATCCCCAGATTCTGAGGTGCAGAGGCAGACAAGAGATTTGATAACGAATTCCAGTCGAATTAATCTTTGAAGAAGTTTGAAGAAGAACCTGACCGGAAATCAAATCCTTGTCCTACTAAAAAAGCCATATCTTATATTGACGTCTAATCAATTGAGCTACAATCGTTCCAGATAATGGCTACTTTGTTGTTTCAATTCCTGTCAGTATAGTATTAGATTCTGCTAGAAACTATAGTAAGACATTACTTTACTTAAAACATAAAATTCCGCTCACAAGATCTATAAATCATTTAAATATAGTCTTGTGGACACAAATTCCTGCTACAAGTGCAAATGATGCACTTCAAAAAAATTGAAGATATTGATATTAAAGCTGGAATCGTTTATGCTCTACTTCATGATGTTGAATTTTTGTAAAATTTGGTTATTCAACCACCTTAAAAAAAGATAAACTAGTGGACAGTAGATGCTTGGGTATCCAAGTATGAAGTTATAATTTTATGAATTCATATGGCAGATAAATATAACTATAAGTATAAATATACTTTTTATACAACGATATTATGTACAAAGGTTGAGCAGTTGTCGTTAAAGTGAGTATATCAACGTTGATTCGGTGTGGTTTCAGTGAATGTTTTAATATTTAATAAATAAACGATAAGCAATAAATTACGGCACAATGCAACCTAAAAAATATGTACGCTGGCCAGTATAAGACTATGCACTTTCATCGAATCTTCCAATCATTTCCAGGGAACTTCCTACCACCTACGCTGATACATCTCTAACTTCATGCTTACATCTGTCACATACGATCACACACTTATTTGTGGTCCATATTTAATACCAAAAATATAATTGCATCTAAAAGGTTAAGATTAACCATCCTGTAGTACCACTTTCTTTAAAAGGGTAGTATTATATACCAGTGAATGTCTCTTCAGGGCGCTCATCACACATGGGCTTTTTTGACAGATAACATTAGAACATGAAACGTGTATTCGAAATAGCATAAAAAATACCCAAAAAAATTGAAGCTTGGTCAACTTTATATATATATATTTCCTTTTAAAAAAACTCAATTTTACATGTGACATTAAGGAAGAATCACGTAAAATTTCATGAATATGATCTGTAGAAATCTCCCAATTGTTTGGGTAAGAAAAATTACTTTTAGATAAACCTTATACATTTTCAAAAAGATGCACAAGTTCGTTTTTAAATAAATTTAGAAAGAGATGATCAAGTATGCATAAAAGCGTGTACGTTAGTACCATTCATATAAGGAAAAAAAATTGCCATCGTCGTTGCATAAATTTGTGCTCCTCTCACTTTTCTGAACTTTGTCCACGCTAAATATGATGAACGTCCTTAAGCTAAAAAGTCAGATTACGTGTGAATGGAAGAATTGTGAAAGAATAAAGCGAAAAAAAACTTTATTAATGTATNTTAACAGCACGTAAAGTCTTCGTAACTCACTTCTACTAAACACACACACGCACACACACATACACACACTCTAGTGTGGCTTCACCTCCTGCGCACTCGACGCAGAAATTCACAACATGCTACATATAACATTGAACTGTAACAAATGAGTTAAAGTAATGTTAAAAAAAAATCATTTAACAAAAAAGTTAGTACGTTAAATGAATAACTTATTTAATAATGCAATTCATAATCAAACTAAATCAGTTAATAAATAATAAATAAATATTTACATTAAAAGTAAGTTACGAACCATACCATGACAATATAATCAAATTTCCAGTTTCTAATTTCAGGACCGCGTATAAAAGAGTTGGTAAGAGACTCGGTTTGAGTGAAAGAGGTTGGAAGTTTGTTTTTCATCGGAATTGGTTGAAAAAAAAATAAAATAAAATTCAAAATGTGTTGTTTGGTAGTGTGGTGTGGAGGAAATCGGCGCGGGGCCGTACGACAACGATGTGTGGTGTGATGTGGAGGGGAAAAGGTGAGGGGAGCAGGGCAAAGGGAGAGTAACATGCAAAATTTACTTCCGTCACACATTTTTTTGAGGTCACCAATTTAAAATCGTTGATTAACTCTCGCGGAAAACGCGCCATGTATTATTTTAGCTATTTAAAATAATCTTAAAAATCAGAGAGCGATTATTGATAGTGACTTTGATCACAGCTATACAAAAAATGTTAAATTCTATTTTCGCAATTACGTGCTTTTAGTCGTTTTAATCTTGATGTAGGACATAATCAGTATGCATTATTGTATTATACGTACGCAAACTTTTTTAATTCATATTTTAGTAGTAATTGTATACCTGTGTTAAACAAATATCAATTTGTAACTAATATACTCTTCACTCTCATTGATTTACCTGCATAACAAAATTCTGGAAAATACTTCAGTAGATGACAATTTAGAAATGGAATCTCCCAAAAACTTCCCTAGTAACGCATTGATTAACCAATCGCTTGATTCGATACAAACGCATTACTAAGTATAGTCTAATGAGTCAGAAAGAATTTAGATAGCAAAAAATCTGATCCTGAACAAAAATGTTATGAAAAATTTCAAAAAATAAATCAGATAGTTCATATACAGGGCTTTAAATAGCCTGCCAACGACTTTATGTTGAAAGAGTGAGCCATAGTTTCATTTTTCAACCATTATATTGTGGGTTTGCACTTACATTTATTTAATTGAGTTCTCACACCAAGTAATACACTCGTTGAACATTTAACTTTCAGAATTACACATATAACCGCAGATGCAATTAACTTTGCGCAGTTGCAATTACCACATGCATTACATGATAATAGTAAGCACTGTATGCCTTTCCTCAACAGTAATATTATATCGGTGGTTGTAATTATGGTAGGATATTAGTTTTTTTTACTGTTAGATTAGGATCGGGGGAACTTTTGCAATTGAGAAAAATTGAAAAAAAGCTTTTTTATAGTTTTCAGTTAGGGTTTTTAGTATTATTAAGTTTGGTTATCCACTAATAGATAAAATAAAACTCCTTACGGTTTACGAAAACAACAACCAGTTATATTAATCTATGAACCAACAGGGTTTTATTTGACGTCAAGCTATTTAAACTCTATATTTTAGCAATATACTCCATGGGTTGGAAGTAAACATGTCATAAAGGGTTAAAACAGTGGCTGCATCTCACAGGTGACAGCATAGTGAGTGTTTTCATAAATTTTGAGAAAGTAGAGTCTCTGTTGAAACATATTTAACAGCAGCAAAACATTTTGAACATCAACACAAAATTAGTTTTGCTGTGGCTTGGAAGCAACGTGTACGCATGCCGGTCAAAAATAGGTTTAATTACTACAGGGAACAAGTAGGCCAATGGCTTAGAAGTTTGAATACTATAGGGAGAGTACTAATACTTGTTTAATCATTGGAGAATTTTTGGCTTTTTTAAATAAAATTAATAAAGTAATAATCAAATCGTATCTGTTCTATAATTTTTGACAATAATAAAAATTCTTCAGATAGTAAAGTAACTTTAACATATTATTATGAATCTACATATTTATTGTAATATAACACTTAAAAACCGATGGCTGCGTACGATGCAACGCATTTTAGTGTAGATAATACAACCTATAAAGAAGTCGATAGAACTAATGACGATATTTATTTAAAATTTTTGAATAAAATACTTAAACACAGTTTACAAAAGTCTTCTTTCTCGCGAATGAAGTTTTAAAGTTAATTCTATCATTATATTCAAAAGAAATTAATGTTATCAATGTAATAAATTAATACTAAAAATAATAAACATATTAAAATATTAAGGCTGGAATTGTTACTGCTGAGAAAATTATCATCATATTATCCCAAGAATAACTGTTTAGGAACGGGGCAAATCAACAGGATTCGCGATCAATTATCGAGAAATAAGATACTAGAATTAGATGCACTTGACAATTACAATTTTCTTTATTCTAATACAATTCAGTTTACTTCCTTTCAGCACAGTCACTATTTTACAACTTATTATCATCTTGATGAATTACAAACAATATTTAGAAATTACTTAATGCTTGAACGTGGAAGCAAGTTTACAATAAATTATTACGAGGTGGCGAGACTCAAGTTACTACGATAGAATATTTTATGACCTTCAAATGTAAGCTCGTTGCCTTTGGTTATTTGTCAGTATATTTTCTATATACTTCCGAGGTACTTAACAAGAAAGTTCTTACTAAAAAGCCAAACTTTGTTTTCTTAATACTTGTTAATTACAGCGTTATCATTCATTTTTTTTATTTTAGTTCTTAAAAACAAAAATAAATGTTGTGAGAAATTTTTCCATCATTGCGTTTGTTACAATTCAGGGTCAAAAGTAAAAGGAGTATAGCAAGCATAACGTATCTATGAGCGCGCGCGCGCGTGTGTGTGTGTGTGTGTGTTGATAAAAGGTGACTTATGCAGACAATTATATGTCTAGGAGGGAGGGAGGTAATTATGCAGTCAAATTAGGAATGCGGAATGTTTAAAATTAGGAATTCTACTATGATATTAATATATACCTTAACAGCACGTAAAGTCTTCGTAACTCACTTCTACTAAACACACACACGCACACACACATACACACACTCTAGTGTGGCTTCACCTCCTGCGCACTCGACGCAGAAATTCACAACATGCTACATATAACATTGAACTGTAACAAATGAGTTAAAGTAATCATATCTAGATCAAGTACCGAGTACTAAAACAGTGAGGCAGGGAAAAAACGTAGTATTTTTGCACACTTTTTTGGCTACGCGCATGTGAATAAGTTTGTTGGAGTGGTGGAACACCTCAATTGTTTTACAAGTAATTTGTTACATTGTCAACAGCTTTAATGCTTTTAAAATTCTTCTGATTACTTTTTTTATCATGTTGCAGTTTTGTAACTCCACTGTATTGGTTTATGTGTTGAAAGATAATTTAGGTAAACAAATGTTTACTATTTAAAGTTCAAATGAAATATGTGAACAAAATACTAGAGCAAATGACCTTTACCAATACAAAGCACTATTCAATCAGATAGTCTGATAATCTTATAAGACCGAGGTTGCTGCAGCAGAAGGATGCGGAATACAACATGGACATCACAATTAACAAGAACATGTATGAAACAAAGAGCTAAGGGCCAAAAAATGATAGAAATTAATACCAGCCGCAACTTTCACGGAAATCACGAAACCTCATGATTCGTAGAGATCCTATATATTTTTGTCATATTACATTGTGGTAAAGAGTATTTTTAGAATGCAAATAGTTCCATGTGGTCAATACTATATATCTACCAGCCACAATCTAAACCAATGGATAGAGAATAAAAAGTTGTTCCAGAAAGGTATCATTTGCGGCATGATGAGAATTCGATAACTAACCAAAAATTGACCTCCAAAAAATGAACACGATAATCTAATCTATGATTTTAGATAAAAATTAATAGATAAGATTAGCATAAAATAAGCAGTGCTAATTTCGAATTCTGACAAAAGAAAGGTCAATTTTCCCCTTTTATTAAATCTAAAAATAACCGCAACTCTAGTTCCTGTTGAAAATATTGTAAAAAAATAGGCAAAGTTGCAGCAGGTAATGTTTTTGTGTGGTAGCGTCAACGTTTTTGGGAGTCGATTTTCTCGTAGTAAGTAAATTGTTATCTTGCTGCAAATCGGACGTTTTGAGCACTTTAAGAGGACTTCCAGACTTTTAAATTATCACCAAAATCGATTACTGTCTATGTATGTACGAAACAAGTCTTGAAATGGCAGGGTGGTTGCGGGGCCGCACAGAACGGGGCGGTAAGGAGCAGGATACAGCAATGTGGAGCAGGGCTGGGCGGGATGGTTGATTACTTTTATTTTCAGAATGACGTGAAAACAAGCAGCATTTTACGTGATTTTTTGGGGTAGTCACCAGGCGGCAATGAGCGGCACTGATAGAGCGGTGCGGTTGGTAGGCATGGCCCTAAAAACGACTAAACATTATAGAAAAGTTTTATATTTGTTGCTTAAAGAAGACTTATACAGATATTATTGGAAAAAAAACATCCAAAAAATTATTGTAGGGGCTAAGACAGTCTACATAAGTTTCCAATGTTATAAGTATTTATCTAAACAGTACGTTGAGTCTGCATAAGTCACCTTTTATTAACACACAAACCCTACATGTACGTATCTACATAGAATGGGACTTATGCAGACATTACGCGCTTTAAGCATACATACCAATAACATAGAGAATTATTCTGACTGTCAGTTAAGTGAGTTTATTAAATAAACTATAGTTCAACATTTTCACGTAACTGTAGCCGTTGTGTATGTAGTATATGATTATAAAACTAAATTAAGTGCATACGTGTAATTATATATCTTCATTTATTTTTACACTACGTCTAAGAATCTTAACGTTTAAAGGAAATCATGACTTTATGAGGAGTTATTTTAACAGACAGAAGAAAAACAAATTTGCTTCATTATACGGGGAACTGAAAGGAGAGAAAGATAAAATGAGAAGATAGTGAGTGGGGGACAAACGAGGTGAAGAAGCTAACGAAAATCAAGTAGGGTAAGTTTTACAGAGAAATAAAAGGAATTTTGCCTTATTTTAAGAGGAGCTGAGAGGGACACGAGGGCGCTAGAATGTAGAAAAGGGGATTTGAACAGCCCCTTTTAAATAACTGTATAATACAGGAAAATATATATTTATACATCTTCCTATGTTAAATAGTTATTTTAAGGGGATTCAGCCTCTAACCCCCCTCCAATCCCCACCCATCCCACGCAATTTAAACCATTTTGTGGTCAAGGGTTTTTCCCGAAGTTAGTTCAGTTATCTTGGAATCTATTTAATTATGTAGAGGAGAATTGCATGTACAGTTAAACCACAGTTCCAGAGGTCAAGAGAGGTTTTAAGGGCTTAACAGTTTGAGAAACGATTGCATTTCGTTTAGTAGTTGATTTGACTGTGCCAATGAATTCAAATGTTACACAAGAGACTTTGATATATTTTTAAGAAATCGTAGACTTGTATGATAGTAAAATTTTGTATAACAATATCCTATTATAATAAAAAAAAAATATTTATGTACCAAAATAACAATTTAATTGACAAGCAACATATAATTGTCGATGAGAACATAAAGGTTCCCTAAGATATAATCCTACATAATCGAAACTTAAACTTCGAAACTTAAACTGACTTTAAACTTTGTTAATAGTCATCGGAAAAGCTAATACAAAAAAAAATTGTTTTATATACAAAATAAAAGGAAGTGACGATAAACTTCTTGTGCCTAATGTTATTTTCGGTATACAAACTTTACATTTTTTTCTGTCACCCGTAATTATTTCTTCTTCTATGTTAAATTTAAGTAATTTTGTTATTTCTAACCTTGTACCATTACAAAGGCCATCAGAAATATTTAAGAAAGTCGTACTCGAATATTATTTAAGAATTTTACTGGGAAGCTTATGAAAATATTATCGTCTGTTATATCAACTTTTTTATAAGTATTATGGTCCACGCTATGATAAGTTATTTTTTCTTCTTTCATGTTTTATAAAATTTTATTGTTTAAAAAGTAAGTGTATTTATTATAGGACGTTAATATTTTATTATTTATTAAAGAACTATTACTATTACTAAAAATTTTCGAACACATATGCTTTGTTTTCCATTGTTCAGGTATTTTTAAACAATCAATTTTTCTATTACCGATATTCACTAAAAACAAAAAAAAATTTTTGTCTTTTGATATAATACTTGTTTTTAAATGTAAGTTTCAAAATAGATGCCAAATTTTTTAGTTTTAATAGTCTCTTCTATTGTGTTAAGTTTATTACCAATTTTAACGACATGCAGAATTTGACAAAACCCACCTTCTAAATTAATTAATTTGTTTCCAAATGGTGTGTTAGTATTATACAAATCTCTTGAAGTTTTATCAACTATTTCTAAGGCTTTTTTAAGTTATACTGCTATAGGCGCGTTATGCGCGAGGGAAAATCAACGATTTCAGATTTTGACCTTGAGAAAAAGTGTAACTGAAGTGGATTTTGCTTGATTCTAGAATTTGGGCATGTGGTAATTCTCTTTTTCAAAATTTAATTACACAATCCAATGACATTGAAAAGTTATGCGGACCGTCCACATAAGTACAATTTTGTCGTCATAGTAATCTCTTTTCTACCCTATAATGTCCAAATAAGTCACCACTAATAAAGAAATATACATATACATACACACACACATATATATATATATATATACATGTATATACGTTGATTTGTACGTTTAATGTATTTTTTGTGGTTCGACTGTCAGTCACTCTTTTTTAAAGATTGTTTACATATTGTTTTCTTATCCATAATATTGAACTTTTTCAAAAATACCAAAAAAAAGGTTACTTATGCATAAAGCCTTTTAGGGAGAAAACTCAATATACAAGATCAGAAAAACGATATGTAAATAATCTTTAAGAAAGAGTGACTGACAGACGAACAACAAAAAATACATTCAACGTATATATCAATGCCTGAGATGAAGACTACAACTTGCTTCGAAGCCTGTTAGAAACTATGCCATTTAGAGATCAGACAAAGACTATGACTTTTTCTTAAGCTTGGACAAATACTAGCATGATTTACGATAAATGCCTATATTTAATGGCTGGTTTTTGAAAATAGAAACAAAATAGTTGAAATATGTCACTAGATAAATATGTTTACAGCAGTAAAACACACATATTTATGTTTTTTGACTGATTATAAATTTACTATGTTAACTTTTCAATTAAATTGATTTAAAATCAGTATTTACTAACAATATTCTGAAAATACCTTAAAAAAATTTTAACTATGAGTGAAGTTTAATTGAAATATTCATATACATAGTAAAAAATTTGTCAGAAAAAGGGCATTATTTTTGTCTGGACTCGAAAAAAGTCATGTTACTTATCTGACCTGAGAAAAAATGGCATATTTTTTATCCAGACACCAAACAAGGACATATATTTCATCCAGACTTAAGAAAAAAGTATAGCGTTTGTCCAGATTTGAAAAAAAGGCATAGTTACTACCTAGGCTCAAAAAAAATCATACTCTACATCTGGGACCAAGAAAAGGCAAAGTTATCGTCCAGGCTCAAGAAAAAGGCATAGTTACCACATGGGATCAAAAGGAAGCTTAGTTTACTTCTGAGACCAAAAAAGGATATAGTTTTGTCCAGACTAAAAACAAGGACATAATCTTTGCCTAGGCCAAAAAGGGAATAGACTCAGTCTGATGCATCGATATCAAGCTGTCCGAATTATTTAAATGCAGATTAAGTTTATCTCCAGCGCAGCTTAATTGCAGAGTTTCTTTTTTTTAAACGCATTTTACCACCCCACAGAAAAAAAGTTGCTCAAATTCGCTAAATATAAAATCAATTGAAAATCAGATTTAAAAAATAAGAAACTGATATCATTATGAGGGATGGCACATTAATGATATAAAAAAGCTTTAGAAAATACTGATTACACATTCAGAGTCTGGCCCCATGATAACAATCCATTCGGTAACGTGTTAATAATTTTAGGTGGTCATCTTTAACAAATTCTACGGATTGTGAAAAATATAAGTAAAAATATGACGGTTATAGAAACTATAATTTGGCATTTCTATAAAATTTATATCTGTATAAATATATAAAAATAGATATCTGTGGCATTTCTATAAGATTTCAAAATAAGAAACTAACTCAAGATCATTTGGAAAAATTTTTTATCATTACGGTCAAAATTAGAAGATAAAATAAAATCATTTAAATCAAAGAGAAAAAAATTTTTTTTCAATGTAAGCTTAGTAATTTTTAGGAACATAAACGATTTTTAAATAAAGAACGTTGTTTCAATACCTCATGAGAAAGTAAAGAATTTTATATACAATAAAATTTTACGGTTGTGACAGCAGAAAGCAAGACTTATTACAGCATAGATTATGCAACTTTTAAAGACGTGGGCTTATCTGACAACAATATTTATGTGAATTTTTCAATCGAATCTTTGAATTTTTATTAGAAAAGGTATATTACCACATTACAAAGAAAATTTAGAAATTAATAACATTGTGACGTTCATGAAAAATTTCTGTGTAACAGAAAGACTGTGGTATAATGCTAGAATAGAAATAACTAAGCAATTCGAGTGAGCGGCGTTAGTTCAGTGGTAAGCGTGCTTGTTACTGAGACAACGCTGTTCTAGGGATAGTGAGTTCGATTCCCGGTGAATGCAGATTTTTTCAAAAACCGTTTTCATCGGGAAAAGTTCCTATGTAACTCCGGCTGTTTCGGGGCGGGTTTTTCCGTGGAATTTTCCTTCAGAGTAATTCCAGGTTTTTTTTCCTTGCCCCACAGGTCTTCGGGCCTAGGTAAATGTGAAACAGTGTTAGGGCTATAAGGTAGGGGTTAGCGGATCCGATGCGCTAGGCAGGGATCGCTGGCCTTACCGGTGAGGAGTAGTCCCTGAAACATGGGGCTTCTCCGGGGATGCTAATTAGCCTGGATCCGATGTTTTGGCAGAGAGCGAGGAGTGGACGTCCTAAAATATGGAGTTCTCTTCGGGGAAAGGCTACACAGTGGCAAGTGGACCCGATGCATCACTGACGCAGAGAGTGCCAGCTTAACTGGGAAGGTGTTTCACCGGACATACTCGCACTGTGCCCATAGATTAGGTATAACAGCAGTAACAGAGTTGGAAATGGCTGCGGCAATATACCCCCACACATAGGTGGTGAGTGGATGGCCCTGGCAACTAGGCCAGTTCACAGTTGCGGTAATCCGGTAGATAAAAAGAAGAAACTAAACAATTCGAGTAAAAACCGGAAGTTAAACTAGTTTACTTGTAAGAAAATGGGAAGAAAATTTTCATTTCCAGAATAATATTAATTATAGGATCCTTATCATCTTTACCTTTTATTTTTTATATTTTACAGAAAACAATTTCCATTACAGTTTCTATTTTCTATGATTATTATTAAGTAACTAAGTCAAAGTTGTTATATTAAGATTTATATTTAAGAAAATCTTTGTTTTTTTCTGGACAACTATACATTACTCCTTTTAGATAAAAAAACACTAAATGAATTTATACTTAAAATAAATTAAAAAATTTTTTAGAAATAGAAAATCAAATAAGATAAAATTTTTATAATAATAAAAATAAATTATCATACAATGTTTTTTATTTTATATACATTCATAGCAGGATTGCGATGTAAATATCATAAAATATTATTATTGCAAGATGTTCCTACGCTTCTTTAATTAGTTAGTAAAAGATAAAACTTTTTTCTCTATATTTTTTTCAAAATAAGTTCACTATAGCCAAGTACCCTATCAAGTCTGCTACAAACGATTTCTAGTTTGTTACTTATCTCTAATTTTCATATATTTATTTACTGATAAATAATTAATTAAGTTTAAATGTACATTATATCAATTGATAAATTATGTATTTTATAAAACAAACTTTTTTTTTAAATAATGTCAGTTTGACGACTCTCAAACTTAGCCGACTACGTGCGGTGGTCTCGACCAACAGCTGTAGCCGGCCGAGCTGGTACGCGTTACGAACAACGTGCCTCAAGAAGAGCCAGTCACTGATTAACTATGCTGCGCCATAGTCGCACTCGCTCTATTATTATTCACACACGTTGTTACAAATTATCAGCAAATACCGACAATTTGTGTTGATTCAGGTAAAAGCTACTGTGTAGTGATATAAGTTGTATGTAACTAGATAATAAGTATTTTTTGTATTACAGTACTTCACTGCAATAGCATTTGTTGGTTCATTCAACCTTACTCCAAATCCACTCTCTTTATGAGTCTCTATGTTAGAGGCCTATAAATCAACACAATTACGGGTGATTTAAAGGCAAGATTTCACTTCGTATCAGAAGCTACAACCTCCAAAACTACGGTGGTTAAGGTTAAGACAATACAACTAGTCAACCAGCAGGAAGTCTATGAATTTCCGGCCGACCAACAAACAAGTAATCATCACAAAAAACTTTTTGAACATGCAGTGGTGGAAGAAGTCGTTAAAAGTCTCAAACAACGTAATATTTGGAAATGTGAAAATCACTTTAACAAAGGAAGGGCTTAGCGACGAGTATCTAGACGAGGAAGGTAATGTTGTTTTTAACAACTATTACTTGGAGATCGTCACGGACATTATCTACCTACCATCCCTCCAACCACTACATTCTTCTACCAAAAAATCAAATCAATCAATATGGCAAAAAATTTGGTCTTAGAAAAGTTTAATGGGAAAAATTTTAACGCGTATGCTTGGTTGAAAATTTTTATAGACGAATGTACACGCCTCAACATACACGAGAATAAATACGCTGAAATCTTGAGATTATTTTTAGAAGGTAGTGCACTTGACTGACACGCGATATTTTTAAAAACAAACTCTTTAACTTACGAATAGGAATTTTGAAATAACTCTTATATAGAAACGTTTAATCAAAAATAATTGTCTGAAATTGAATATGCGTACACGTATAAATATTTACATGGAGAATTTTTTGAATTTGCACTAAAAAAACGAAATCTATTAATCGATGCAGATCCTGATTTATCAATGAATTCCCAAATAAATTTGATTGTAATTGCCTTACCAAATAACGTTAGATCAAAACTCAACGGTTAAATAGAAACAGTGGAAAATTTAATGGCTAGTTCGAAAAGAATAGAGCCTATGATAAATAAGCTTAAGAATTTAAGTGTAGAGGACGGTAAACAAAAACAAAGCAAGCAAAACGAGAGACAGGAAAACGATAAATCCCCCTGCAAGTATTGTATAGGCTATAAAAGTATAGGCTACCCAAACCGGTATCATCGGGAAAATTTATGTCGATTAAAATTAAGATAAAACAATGAGACAATAAAAATCACGCATAATACTGAATTGGAAAATGTTCAGTTTTGAAAATCTTTATTGAATATTGATCTAGTGCCTAGTACAGAGTTGCAGACAATTATATCACTTCTGTAGATATGATCTCTCTCAGCTCTTTCTTCCTTGGGTCCTCGATCGTCAGTCAGTGAGCCCGCGCTCGGCTCGGCAGCTCAGCAGGAGCAGTACGCGCGCAGAACGAAGGAGGGCGCGCGTGCCGTCATCTTGTCGGACCTTGATCGCGGGAAACGAGCCGAACAATCCGCGCGCATCGCTCCTGGAGCGACATACTAGTCGCCGCCCACCCAGGCAGGTCGGCCTTCTTGACCTTCAGGGAGTGGCGTTGGTGGACTGGGGTTCGCTACGGGGAGTAAGGCCAGTTTGACAATCGGTCGCACGTACTCGCCAGTCGCTGTCTTCACGGTGACCACGCGCACCAATCCATCAGGACCAGGCTGGGCGCGAATGATGCGACCTAGCAGCCAACGACCGCTCGATTGGAGGAGGGTGGCATCCAGTAGGATGACGAAGTCGCCGACGGAAAAACTTCGGCAAGCACGGTCCACTTCGGCCTCTGCTGGAGTGTATTCAGGCACTCTCGGCTCCAGCGTGACCAGAACTGAGCCCGAATGGCTCTCACGAGGTCCCAATGCGAGAGAGCGTCCAAGTTCTCAGTGGGAGGCCTGGGCTGGATGATGGAATCGGGGCTCCAACAAGGAAGTGGCTTGGTGTAAGTACCTCGAGGTCGGAAGGGTCGCCAGAGAGCGGTGTCAAGGGCCTTCCGTTGAGCACCATCTCAATCCCAACTAGTATGGTGGAGAATTCCTCGTAGGTCAGGTGACGGGAGCCCATTACGCGTCGGAGGTGGCCTTTGACTGACTTGACGGCGGCTTCCCAGAGTCCGCCGATATGTGGAGCTCCAGGGGGGATGAAGTGCCAAGCAAAACCTTGCGAAGCGAGAGAGCCGGCAACGAGGTCCCAGTCGATCTCCACAATTTGTAACGCCTCACGCAGCTCCAGATCAGCGTGGCGAAAGCAAGTGGCATTGTCGCTCCAGAGTTCAGAGGGTCGACTGCGACGACCGGTGAACCGAGCGAGAGCGCCCAGGAAGGCGGCTGTGGAGAGATCACCGACGAGCTCGAGGTGTAGGGCCTTCGTCATCATGCACACGAAGACGGCAATGTAACCCTTCGTAGTGCGTATGCCTCGTCCTTTTAACGCAAGTACTGAAAAAGGCCCGGCGTAGTCAACACCCGTGCGGCCAAAAGCGCGGGAAGGTGTGACTCGTGAAGCTGGTAAGGGGGCCATCATCTGGGTCGCGGAGCGGGCCTGGAGTCGGGAGCATACGACGCACCGCCACAATTGAGCCTTGATTCTGCGTGGGCCGTGCACGCTTGGCCACGTAGGCGCTAGTGACCCTGTATCCACCGTGAAGAGCTCGAGTATGGGCCCAAGAAAGGACCAGCGAGGCGAGCGATGAGGCTCCGCTAAGGATTGGTGGATGCCGCTCTTCATAAGGTAGCGAGGAGAAACTCAGCCGCCCGCCGACGCACAGAACGCCGTTGGTGTCGAGGAAAGCCGCAAGAGAAGTCAAGGGGTTCCCTTTTAGCAATCGCTCACCGTTCTGCAAACGCGCGCGCTCTTCGCCGAACGTTTCTGATTGGCTCTAACGGACGCAGGCCAGGAAGGCACCTTGAAGCTCGGCGGGGGTAAGTGGTGAGAGCACCGGCAGGACAGGTGGGCGACGCAACTGGCGCCAGACCCACCGACGAGTGCGCACGAGAACGACGAGTAGATTGTGAAGCTTGGAATATCGTTCAAGTATGCTAGGCTCAGCCAGATGGGTGGCATTGCAGGCCAACGGCAAGGGTGTCACCTCTTAAAGTGCTTCCTGGGGCCAGGCTCAGTCGTTGTCGGTGAGCCACGGCGGACCGTCCCACCACAGGAGTTGTTGTCTGAGACCGGACATGTCCGCGCTTCGAGTGGCCACGTCGGCTGGATTGGACTACGACGGCACGTACCGCCAGGCGCTCGAGGGCAGCGTATCCTGTATCTGGGCCACGTAGTTGTCAACGAGGGCGTTGTTGGTTGGCTGATCGGAGTGAACCCAGTGCAGCACAATTTGCGAGTCGCACCAGGTGTGACAGCGCTCAATCGGAACTGCTAGTTCTTCGGCCGTCGAGCGCAGAAGCTTAGCAGCCAGCAGGGCGGCGCGGAGCTCCAAGCGGGGAATGGTCATCCGGGCCCTGGGGGCGGCCATTGGCTTAAGAGCGCGGATAGGCGCCAGCTTCGTGCGAGCGAGAAGGATGTGGCAGCGGACAGAACCATCCGTGGCCTGGAGTCTAGAGTACAGGACAGCAGCCATCGCATGGCAGCTGGCATCGAAAAATACGTGCAGGTGAATGTCCGCTGACGCGATCGTTCCAATGCAACGAGGCAGGGATAGACCGGAGATGGCTTGGAGCTTGGCGGCAAAGGCAGTCCACCTTTTAATCATGGACGACGGAGCAGACACGTCCCAGTCCAGGTTGGCTCGCCATAAGTCTTGCAGCAGGAGTTTGGCGTTCAGCACGATCGGCGCAAGCCAATCTTATTGATCAAACAGGCCTGCGAGCGCTGCGAGCATGGTCCTCTTGGTGGTTTGGTGCTGAATGAGGGGAGGTGTTAGCAGGAAGCAATCTGACGGTGGGTCCCAGCTCACACCGAGCTCACTGACGAGACCTTCAGCGCCAATGACACCAAGTGGGCCGCAGGCGCACGTTGTCGGGGAGGTCGTCCAGCTGCTCGGGCACATTGGCTACCTACTTGCGCAGAGGAAACCCGCCGGCTTGCAGAAGTTCGATTAGCTGGTCACGAATATGTCAGGCCGTGGCGATGTCGTCGGCACCGGAGAGTATGTCGTCGACGTAGCGGTCGTTCATCACCACGGGAACTGCCTCGGGCCAACGGTGTCCTTCGTCCTCGTACAGCTGCTGCACAGTGCGTAAGGAGAGGTACGGTGAGCACGAAGCGCCGTAGGTGACTGTTAACAGCTGGTAGTGCGTGGGCGGTTGGTTTGGATCAGGGATCCACAAGATACGCTGTAGGTCGACGTCACGCTTGTCAATCCAGATCTGACAAAACATCATGCGAGCGTCGCTGCATAAGGCAATTCGGTGTCGTCGCCAGCGTAGGAGCACGCTGGGGAGCACGGTCTGCAGCCTAGGGCCCGCGAAGAGGACGTCGTTGAACACGACGCGAAACCTGCAGCCCTTATCGCTGCTCTGCCAGATGCCGTGATGTTGGATATAGGGCACTGGTCCGGGCGATGCCGTGCGCAGATCGTCAGGCAGCGGCCTCATGTGAGCCAGAGCGATGTACTCTGCCATAAATTGCACATACTCAGCACCCATCGCTGGGGTCCGCTAGAGGCGACGATGCAACGAGTGAAGGGTGGCCGTGGTACTCTGCAGGCTGTTGCTGAGCAGCCGCTCACTGTCGCTCTTCAACGGCAGACGAACGACATAGCGGCCATCCGAAGCACGATGGTGATCGAGGAAGATGCGCTCGCACCCAATGTCCTCTGAAGCGCGGCGGCTGACTTGCGGTACTTCCTCGAGCTCCCGAAAGCGCTGCAGCAGCGCAGCCAGCTCGCGATGCCAAGACGGTGCACCATCCATGTGCAGTGTTGAGCCAACAGTAAAAGCTGCTGGCTGCAGGCCAGGAGCACGGCCGACGAGGGTCCAGCCGAAGATCGTGTGCTGACCGATAATGTCGCCCCGCCGGACGGATTCCGCCCTAAATATGCGGCTGTAGACGTCGGCACCGAGGAGCAGGTCCACACGACTAGGTGTACCGAATGCGGGGTCGGCCAGAGGCTGAAGATCAAGCCACTGCTCGGCCACGGATGGGTGCAGAGGAGCGGACGACGATACAAGCCCGAGCTGAGGTAAGCAGAGTGCCGCCAAGGTGATCGGCAGCGCATCTCTGCCCGGGTTGATGTGCAGATGGGCCCGAGTTCTTGAGCGGACGACCGACTCACCTCCTACTCCGGAAATGCTCGCATTGGTGTGCTCCAGAGTGGCGTTGAGTCATCGCGCCAGGTTCGCTGAGACGATCGTGACCTCGGAGCACGCATCGAGGAGGGCTCGGACTGTCGCGCGCCGGCCGGACAGACCACTCAGCTGGACGAGAGCGGTCGGTAGCACGGCGAGTCAGGAAGAGGGCAACGGGCATTGCACAAGAGATCGACCAGTCATCCCACTGGAGGACAGGACGGCCCAAAGCTTGTAACTGGTCCCGATGGCTACCCAGCGTATCAAGAAGGCTCCGCAGACCTCTGGCCGACTCGTCCCTTAAGGGGTGATGTTGTTCATGTTGCGTAGTGCCGTTAGATGGCCATGTACTAGGAAACGGCGGTGTTCAAACCGTGCCTCGAGCGCGGCCCAAGCGGTCGAGTAGTTGGCGCCTACGATCTGGATCGCGTCGAGGGCTGTTTTGGCATCTCCCTCCACGAGAGACTTTAAGTAAAATAGTCGCTCGACATCGGTGAGCTGTTGATCGTCATGCACTAGCGCTCGAAAGAGATCCCGGAAGCTCTCCCAGTCTTCTCTTTTCCCGGAGAAGGCGGGAATACGAATTCGGGGCAGGCAGGGTCCACAATTCGATGTAGCGCGCCCAGGGCCCGCGCCATCGTTGCCAGGGGGTGGTGCGAGGGTGCTCCTCGCGTTGTAGAGGTGTGCGCGTGACTCTATGTACTTAGCCTCCGATGTCGAGTACATTTGGTTTAGTGACTCCTGCTTCTCGGGAGGGGGCGTCTCGATGAGCTTCAGATGATTGACTTAAAAGTTAAGGGGTAATATAAAAACACTATCGGGGATTTCCAAATCGGAAGGTATAGTCTCAGTAGAAATGAAAATTTTTGTTATCAAGAAAAATTTTAAATTCCTAATAATAGAAAGTGAGATAGTATTGAAGAATTGAAGTTATGTCAAAACGAACATTTAAAAATAAGCTAAAATAGTGAAAAATCAAAAATAAATCTAATCAAAAACACATTAATATCAAATTTCAAAACATTAAAAGAAACTGATCCTCTAATCAAAATAAAAAATAAGTACAATAAAGTATTTGCAAAAGAAAAATTTGATGTGCGTACGGTACAAAATTTTGAAGCTACAGTAAAACTAACGGAAAATAAGTACATAGTTAAAAAACCATATAAATGTTCATTAGAAGATAAGACCGAAATAGAAAACCAAATCATTGAATTATTAAAGAGAATTAGAATTAGAATTAGAAGAGAATTAGAATTAGAAGAAGGAAAAAAGTATCGATAATGTATTGATTATCGAGAGCTTAATAAAATAATCGTGCCAGAAAGTAAGCCATTCCCACGAATAGATAAATTAGTGTTACAAACAAGAAATAGCAAATATTTCACGAAACTCGACGTGATCTCGGCGTTTTGGTCGATCCCACTACGTGCTAAAGATAGATACAAAACGGCTTTTGTAACTCAGCATGGACATTGGCAATGTTGTTGTTTACCGTTTGGGTTAAAAACCTCACCGGCAATTTTTCAAAGATTTCTATCTAGCAAAATAAGAAAACACGCTTAGAAAAATTTGCCATGAACTATATCGATGATCTTCTTATCTATTCAGAAAATTACGAAGATCATCTGAAACGTATTGAATTAGTCTTAGAAATGTTGTTAAAAGTTGGTTTTAAGTTAAACTTATCAAAATGTTTATTTGCAAAAAATAAAGTAAGATATTAAGGGCACAAAATACAATTTAACTGCATCAAGCCACTAAACGATAATGTAATTGCAATTAAGAACTTTCCTACTCCTAAAACTAAAAAAAATGTAAGACACTTTTTAAGAAAAATTAATTTTTATTTACAGTACATACCTCGAGCTTCAATAATACTAGAACCATTACATAATTTACTGAGGAAAAACGTGGAATTGAAATAATCGGAAAATTGTCAAGAAACTTTTAAAAAAATAAAAAATTATTTAACTTTAAAACCAGTATTAGCTATTTTTGATCCAAATATTCAAATATATACTAACACTTCGTTACAAGGTATAGGTGCGATCCTAAAACAACCACAGGAGAACAAAACAATAAAGTCTGTATTTTATTTTTCTAGAAAACTAACTGAACGACAAAAAACAAAAAAAGCTATATACATAGAATGTCTGGCAATCAAAGAAGCTATATTATACTGGCAATATTACTTAATAGGAAATAAATTTATTATTTATACAGATCATAAGCCGTTGGAATACTTTAATATCAAAAATTGTAACGATCCAGAATTACGAGAAATCTTGAATTACATATCACAATTTGACTTCGAAATAATTTATGACCCGAGTAGAGAAAATTTAGAGGCAGATTGCTTATCGAGAAACCAGTTCTACAGGAACGGGAACAGGATTGTGAAAATTCAATATTTAAAATTGTTAATTTTATTAATGTAATAGATATAATTAATGATCAAAAATAATTAAAAATAGATGGAAAATGTGATATTGAAAAAGGCGTAATATATAAAAACTTAAATAAAAAAGGAAGATTTGGGTAACCGAAGAATATAGTATTAATTTAATAAAAACCGTGCACGAAAAACAGGGACATGTAGGAGTAAAGCAGTTAACGCTAACAATAACGAGAAAATTTTATTTCAAAAATATGCATAAAAATATGAAAGAGACATGCCGCATATGTGAATCATGCATAAAAAATAAGTCTAGAATAGTAAATCACAAAGCTCCACTTTCACAATTAGGACCAGCGAAAAAACCATTCGAAATAATTTCCCTCTACAATAAGTATTTTTTGTATTACAGTATTTCACTGCAACAGCATTTGTTGGTCCATTCAACCTTACTCTAAATCCACTCTTTATGAGTCTCTACGTTAGAGACTTATAGTAATTAAATAATTCTTTCCAAAACTCAGATATAAGTATTTTAAGTAGCTGCTTTTCTATATAATAATAAATATTTACTTATAGTATGGATTAATGAATGACTGCTAAACAATTTTATCATTTTTTCATAATTTTCAAAAAATTTTCGAACAATTTATAATTTTTGTATAGTTTTTATATCAATGGTTATTTATACAAGGTTTTATTAATACATGAATTGATTTTTATTTTATTTTATTTGATCTTCTACGCGGCACTTAAATGATTTTTTTACTAAAGGACGTTCATTACAGTTAGCAGGATTAATGTTCAGAGAGGTGAGAAGAGCGTAAATATGCAGCAAGGCTGGCAATTACTTGTGTCATAAGGATATACCTCGATGTATACTTTTATGTATACTCGACCCCTCTTATTTTATCGAAATAACCACTTGTGAATCCATTTAAGAATGTGATGAGTTCATTTGAATGTAATTTATCATACCGAAGAATTGCGAAGTTTCTATGAATCATTTCCTTATAAATGCAATTTTATGTGATTCTTTCATAAAGTTACATTTTAAATTAAGGTCTTATTAAATTTACCTCACAATTTTTTTACTAAAAAAAATTTTTTTAAATGGTACAGTTAAACAATGTACAATTTTTTTTGGATATATTTTACGCTACAGCGAATAAAAGTTAGATGTTTCAATAATATCTATCAAAAACCTACGTGCGATAAGCTTCCTGAAGTGACATTGACTGTCATGTCATATTATTCTATTAAAGATAAAGCGGACCTACAGGATGATTATTCAAAGACTTTTATATATACAAGCAGGGTGTCGCCAATCTTCATACTTCGCACGCCTACCCCCCCCCCCCTTAAATAGATTTTTAATTGTGCCTTGAAAGAGATCCCGGAAGCTCTCCCAGTCTTCTCTTTTCCCGGAGAAGGCGGGAATACGAATTCGGGGCAGGCAGGGTCCACAATTCGATGTAGCGCGCCCAGGGCCCGCGCCATCGTTGCCAGGGGGTGGTGCGAGGGTGCTCCTCGCGTTGTAGAGGTGTGCGCGTGACTCTATGTACTTAGCCTCCGATGTCGAGTACATTTGGTTTAGTGACTCCTGCTTCTCGGGAGGGGGCGTCTCGATGAGCTTCAGATGATTGACTTAAAAGTTAAGGGGTAATATAAAAACACTATCGGGGATTTCCAAATCGGAAGGTATAGTCTCAGTAGAAATGAAAATTTTTGTTATCAAGAAAAATTTTAAATTCCTAATAATAGAAAGTGAGATAGTATTGAAGAATTGAAGTTATGTCAAAACGAACATTTAAAAATAAGCTAAAATAGTGAAAAATCAAAAATAAATCTAATCAAAAACACATTAATATCAAATTTCAAAACATTAAAAGAAACTGATCCTCTAATCAAAATAAAAAATAAGTACAATAAAGTATTTGCAAAAGAAAAATTTGATGTGCGTACGGTACAAAATTTTGAAGCTACAGTAAAACTAACGGAAAATAAGTACATAGTTAAAAAACCATATAAATGTTCATTAGAAGATAAGACCGAAATAGAAAACCAAATCATTGAATTATTAAAGAGAATTAGAATTAGAATTAGAAGAGAATTAGAATTAGAAGAAGGAAAAAAGTATCGATAATGTATTGATTATCGAGAGCTTAATAAAATAATCGTGCCAGAAAGTAAGCCATTCCCACGAATAGATAAATTAGTGTTACAAACAAGAAATAGCAAATATTTCACGAAACTCGACGTGATCTCGGCGTTTTGGTCGATCCCACTACGTGCTAAAGATAGATACAAAACGGCTTTTGTAACTCAGCATGGACATTGGCAATGTTGTTGTTTACCGTTTGGGTTAAAAACCTCACCGGCAATTTTTCAAAGATTTCTATCTAGCAAAATAAGAAAACACGCTTAGAAAAATTTGCCATGAACTATATCGATGATCTTCTTATCTATTCAGAAAATTACGAAGATCATCTGAAACGTATTGAATTAGTCTTAGAAATGTTGTTAAAAGTTGGTTTTAAGTTAAACTTATCAAAATGTTTATTTGCAAAAAATAAAGTAAGATATTAAGGGCACAAAATACAATTTAACTGCATCAAGCCACTAAACGATAATGTAATTGCAATTAAGAACTTTCCTACTCCTAAAACTAAAAAAAATGTAAGACACTTTTTAAGAAAAATTAATTTTTATTTACAGTACATACCTCGAGCTTCAATAATACTAGAACCATTACATAATTTACTGAGGAAAAACGTGGAATTGAAATAATCGGAAAATTGTCAAGAAACTTTTAAAAAAATAAAAAATTATTTAACTTTAAAACCAGTATTAGCTATTTTTGATCCAAATATTCAAATATATACTAACACTTCGTTACAAGGTATAGGTGCGATCCTAAAACAACCACAGGAGAACAAAACAATAAAGTCTGTATTTTATTTTTCTAGAAAACTAACTGAACGACAAAAAACAAAAAAAGCTATATACATAGAATGTCTGGCAATCAAAGAAGCTATATTATACTGGCAATATTACTTAATAGGAAATAAATTTATTATTTATACAGATCATAAGCCGTTGGAATACTTTAATATCAAAAATTGTAACGATCCAGAATTACGAGAAATCTTGAATTACATATCACAATTTGACTTCGAAATAATTTATGACCCGAGTAGAGAAAATTTAGAGGCAGATTGCTTATCGAGAAACCAGTTCTACAGGAACGGGAACAGGATTGTGAAAATTCAATATTTAAAATTGTTAATTTTATTAATGTAATAGATATAATTAATGATCAAAAATAATTAAAAATAGATGGAAAATGTGATATTGAAAAAGGCGTAATATATAAAAACTTAAATAACAAAAGGAAGATTTGGGTAACCGAAGAATATAGCCTGAACTTTTATT
>NW_019384264.1:162096-180453 GCF_000648655.2 Copidosoma floridanum | reverse complement strand
TCTTATGGCAAGTAATATATATATATGATAGGTACACATTGACATTTACTCAAAATAGTTCAATCTGTGTTCTGAATCAAGTAACATAATTATGTATCAAACAGTGTTACAATCGTTGATAATTACTAACGCGATATTGAAATCCTGGATTTTCTCTTTTATAAACTTTAATATAATGACTTTTTAATGCATCTTTTCTTGAAAAATTTTTTTCCGCAATATTTATAAATTTCATTGTGTTCCGGGTTATGTACATGTAAATGACGCAATGGATGTACTGCTCTTTTAAATTTTTGGACACAGATAAGCCAACGTGTAATTTCACCGTACGTATACTCTTTTACGTAGCGTACGTAATTTTTTTTTATGATTAAACTGCATGAACTACATGAAAGAAATTTGTTGTCATGTTTTTTGTTTTTTTTTAATGAATTTTTAATTTTTCCGTAATTCCAAAAACATATGGGTACTATTCGCACTAAAGTTAGCTTATCGACCTTAAATTATTAAATAAATAGCTGAAACTTTGAATTTTTTTTCTAAACATTTTATATTATAAGAAAAAAATTTTACTAATCAATCTCATTACAGAGAGCGACCCTGTTTGTTACTGAAACTATGTTTAGTACATACGTTTAGTACAGGCTTGTTTATTATCTATCCTTCTCATCCATTCTAAGTCAATAATGGAAGTGCATTGAAATAGTAAAAAAATCGTGTGGGGGCGGTGGGGGGCAAGAAAAATCGTATAAAAGAACAGTGGAGGAGGGATAGGAGGCAGTGAAGGGGTGGTGGGGGGCCCGATCCGATATTTATTGGATTAAAATAACATAGAAAAAAGACAAATTTTACCTTAACTTTTAGGGGGTGGAGGAGTAGTAGGGGGTCTTTTGGGAGGCAGTGGGGGGTTATGTGGAACGCCCCACACATTTAACTATATAATATAGGAGGATACATCTAAATACCGCATAATAGGTAGAAGCCTATCAGACGCCTGGTATTTATTACAGGCAAACCAGACTTATTAGACCCAAGTATCATAGAGGAATTTTTAACATGCCTGCCTACTATAGGGTGTATATACAAGGCAATGATACATCTCATGTATTTCAGAGATGCATCCGGATGGCAAGAGGTATTCTGGGCCTTTTAGTGGTACAGAGTCTCCTAGTATAGTCCGAATTGACCTTAAATGGACGGGGCAGTAATATGGGGGTGGTACGAAATTAAAAATTTTATAACTAAGCAACCAGATGAAAAGGCGGTTGCTTAAAAGGTGATACCGTAGCATACAATAAAATTCTGATGTCAGTCGAAACACGTGGGCCGTTTTGACATTGACATTGCTCACGAACGCAGTTCTCAGAATATACTGTTTTAGTTCTTATTTGCCTGGCGGTAACTGACAAGCATTATATTTTTTGATATGTTTAAAAACTGATTTTGTTTCAACCCATACATTTTTTGAAATATCGTATACCGCACATCATTCACATCATTATTATCCTTGTATGAGTACAACTAAGGAACGAATCTCTCGAGTACACCAAATATTCTATTTTTGTTTAATACCATAAGATTACCCAAATCTATAAAGGCCTTTTGATAAACGGGCGAAGACATGAATTTCCTTCAGCTAGCGGTATCCCTTTTCGATAAAATGATGGTGTCAAATAAGAAAAGGCATTCAATTCTGGCAAAGCTCGAGCCATATTAGCTGCTAGTTCTTTATACATATTAGTTAATTGTAAAATATTAGTAACACATATAAATCGAAAAGTTGTTCTGCCACCGAGAAGCATGAAATTTTTTAAATTTTTATTCAGCATGTTATGCATGTTGCCTAGCATAATAACGATAATATCTGTCACAATCTAGTTAATAAAAACTTCAGATTTTTCAAGACTTTTATTGTTGCAAATATGCAAGGCAATTTTCATGTCTGTCTCCAGCTAATTTGTACTAAAGCTGTAGACAATTTCTCTTTTTATGTCAAAGGCCCATCTCCGTTTTCCTGTGTATAATACTTATAACATTTATCGTAATTAACGTATAGAGTAATACTTTTTCTTTTTGTGCAAAAGAAACACACTTCTTCCGATTGTACCCAGTCTTTAATAAAAAAAGTTAACTAATTGCTGTTTGAACGAAACATTATTTTGGTCTTTCTGTAACGACTGGCTTGTCTTCTGCAGCCAGCTAAGTATTGTACAGATTTCATGGGTACTATGTCGAGTCCTCTGATTATAATCCTTGATAGTAGGGCCGTCAGAGTACTAATTAAGAATTAGATTAACATACTTAGCTTATTATTTCGGGTTGCCATATTTTAAACAGATCGGATAATTCACTATACATTACGGGAGCTAGCTCAAACTTATGGAGGAGATTAAAGCCGTCATAAACTACATGGGTAGAGTCGTTGCTCGTGATATTAAAGTTCTGCGCTTTACTGGCTGATATTTTTTCCAAGTATTCAGCAAAGGGTGGCTTCGCCGTCTTAGATATTTTTCCGTTTAAGCGACAAAACACATATAAAAACGGGCTTAGAGGGTATCTTATGGCAAGTATAATATCGACATCGTTTTTGACATGGCTAGCAAAGTGCTCCATACATCATGTTGTACGATTTCATTTTTCACGTTTGAGCCTATTTCACATATTTTTATTACTTTTTCAGTCACAAACATTTTACTTTAACGAATTTTCGCGATTTTTCAAACCAATTTGCATCTTTAGAACACTGAACAATGGTTGATAATAAGTTTATCGTATCTGGATTCGTACCTTTACCTATTTAAATATCGAATGAAACATTTTTATCAAGAAATGGACAAAATGGATTAATATTTTTTAGTATTTCAGATCTGAGGCTTTCAATCATCTTACTGTTGACGAGTGAGGTTCCGCTTTGAAGCTCAGCTGTGACATCCTGCATTTTTTTTTGAAGTCCACCGACAGAATCGGTAGAATTGGAAACACTAACGATACTGACCGCGTCAGCATTTTATTCTCCTGTGACGAAATCTGTTGGTTATCCTGAAAATTTTTTGTTTGTGCACCTTACACTAGATGATTCCTTTTCAAAATATGTCTCCCTCAAACCGGGATAACTTTCATCACTATTGAAAAAGTTATTGTGGAAAGCGGTCAATCATAGTGCGTAATTGAATAAGTTTAACGAGAAAAAAATATCATTAATATAAAGTAGTATATGTAGGTACAAAGTGTAATCATCAGTACAAATGCTTCTTGACAACATAAAGTTATAATTTATCAGTTTTAAAAATATAGCATAGTAGCGGGCAGGCACACAAAACTCCTTGATACACGCTTTCCTCAAATTTAGCCAAATCGTTTGAAAGACCGAGAATATCTTCATTTTAGATAATACATGTAACCTTTTTTTCTTTTAGCACTCCAAATTTGAGTAAATACTCCTTTTTAATATTTAAAATATTTTCAAATAAGTATCGATTGATTAACAGTGATGGGAGTACAAGCACGCATATAGTAAAAAAGCCTTTTGCATCGGTTAAAATGTTTGCCAGCGATGAAGCCGTTAACAGATCCACTTGCTATCAACTGAGCGTTTATTACGAAGTCCATTAGTCCGCAGTTTTCAATATACTTTCCGATAGCATTAAAATAAGCTATCATAATATTAAATGCCCCACAGTGGATAAGAACTTTATTAAGATAAGGAATTTTGAGAACTTTTATAAATATAGCTAAGTTAACTGTCACCTTAATGTTTTCTTTTCTAGTTTCATTTATGATATGTCAACAATTTTGAAGGGCCACCTTGATAACTTCATTGTTTATTGGTGATTTATTTATCAACATCAAAAACTTAACCCTGTTTTTAGGAAATTCATTTCGATAAATGCGATTATTATAGCCAACCCCCATCGGTGTATTATCTTCGTCAAAGTAGTACGAAAATGCAAAAGTAGGATCAAATATTTTAGAATTTTCAAACACGCGTACTGAACTTTCGAGTTCAGTTTCAAAAACTTCTGCTGGCAAAAGCTTTAAGTTGTACTTCAACTGCCTATCTGTGAATTTGGTAGTGGCACAATCTTCGAAATCTTGTTCAGCTTCGTGATAAGATGTTTTAGGGATTGCACAAGCTTCAGGATGAACTTCATGAAAACCTGCCCTAGAAGAGTGTAACTCGTCATCGAAACTCTTTTTACGGCTGCTACAACCTAATAACTTGACTTGATGAATATTTTTGCCAGATCCTCCTCCACTCTTTTTGTAGCTAGTACTAGCTTCTAATTAAACTTCATGAAGCTTCTCCTCAGCAGCTTTTAATGTATGGCCAATGTATCTTTCGGATTCAGACAGTGCCTGCTTTGTTGTTTGATTCAACAATTCCCCTACGGTCAAAGTCGTCTTCTGGAAGAATGGTTTGCACAATGTAACCTACAGTATCGTGTACTGTATCTTTCCCCAGTCAGGCCTTGCTTTCAAATTTTAAGTCATTATTGTCGGTTAAAATCCTGGCTAAACTTCATGGACATTTGCCAACTTCAATACCTGTTGGAAGAAAAGGGGACTTTGACAAAGATGTGTAAGCTACTACCGTCTCCAATTCTTCTAAAACTGAATATGACAGAATATTCCCGAATTCATTTAACACATTATTTATTGTCTACTACTAGTATACGAAAACAAATTCATCGACGGTGTCCTGTTTTTAGTTTCACCAGAGGTGCTGGGGTCAGTTTGTTATCGATTTTTACTATTATTGCTTGAAGTGCTGGGGCTGATTTGTTCCTCGTTTTTGAGTTTTTTTTCAAACCCCTTCAAATATTTATTTCCAAGAGAGTGAACATTCTTACAAAATTCTGAGTGATAACATAAGCCATCTTGAAACTTCTTTGGCAATATTATCTAACCATACGCTAACTCTGATGTTGATCGTATATGAACGGCTTAATTTATTTTATTTAAAAAACGATACTAGAGCATCGCCGTTGTTTCGTTACATCCTCGAAACACACTAAATACTTTTTGTCCTTAAGAGAGTTAATTGCATTAAGTGATCAGTAAGACACAAGATACATAAATAATTGTACAAGATTGACACATGGATACTGACAGTTTTATTATTATACATACCTTATGATTTCATACCAAAATTTTCGAAATTTTTAATCCAAAAAGAGCTGGAATCTTTGCGAATATATTTGAAATTCAACGAGCAACTACATTGAAGTACTCATAATTGGAACTAACTGAACTCACCTGTTGAAAGCTGTGCTCCATATGATGCATGCTTCAGTTCATGAGGCTAATAGGTAAAATTTGTGTTCCAACCAGCTCAGCTACAATGCCAAAACTCTGGTCTCTGACCACTATACAAGTAGGTACAGCTACTGACTGTAGGGGGTCACTAGTAATTCACAAATATATAGCAATTCACACCAAGTTAACTTAAATAGAATTCTTTAATTAGTTTCTGTTATTAGGCATTTCATTTTATAGCTGCGACAAATAACTAGACACTATGCTAATCCAGAATAGTATTCTGTAACTCGCACTATCAAGTTTCAGAGTAAGAGCTATACCGTAGAGATTAGACACTCATAAAATATACCACAGGAGTCCCATGACACTTTAATATTTAACCACGCATAGAGCTGTACAAGAACGTCCTTCTATACAACATACTACAGATGAGCTCGTGGGGCTCATTCTTGTGCACGGTATCTCAAACGCAGGCGTTGTAGTGTGGTGCACGCAGGTGCTCATGTATACTACAAACCGTTCACTGTGCACAAGCATGGGTCCATCTTTAAGAGTCGTGGCCACTATTTCCAGACCATAATTTTTTCCGTGTTGGATACTAAATACCCAATTACCTAATTTTTAAGGCAATTAGTACATTTTTTTAGATCAAGTCTTACATTCATTCTCAGTCCACGTTTAATACTCAAAATATGAGTATCTTAAAGGTTAACAAAAACTATCCTGTAGTACTACTTTCTTCAATAGGGTAGTATTACATGCCAGTGAAAGTCCCCTCACGACGTTCATCACACATAAGTTAATTTGACAGATATCATTTAAACATTGAATGTGTATTTGAAATAGCATAAAAAATATCTCAAAAAACTGTAGATCGTTAAGCTATACCCTTCTTCACATGTTGAATTTCAAAAATTGGCAATTTAACATGTAACCTTACGGAAAAGTCGCTTTCACCCTTATTATTTTTATTTCCATATTCATCCCAAAAATTTACCAAACAATATTCTGGAACATACATATTTTGTTAAGTTATTTCACTTTGTGGTTCCAATGGTAGTTCCTTTGCTGTTTTCATCTAGATGTATAAGTTGGAGGACTAATACAAATAAAAATTACAATTACAAATAAAATAAAGCTCTATAATCATTTATACAGATTGTGTTTCATGAAAAACATTTTGATTCTTTATTGTATACATTATGACAGAACGTAATCGTGTGAATTATTTTTGTTGTATTAAATATTATTGAGGTTGACTAGATCATAATATAAACAGTGCTACAAATATTTCCAAAAATTATGAGAAAAACGAGAAATTAAAAAAATATTTTTGTGTAATCAATAACTTATATTGCAACTTGGATGCAATGGCAGTTTTAGAAACTGTGGTTAACCCGATTTATTTGTAACTGTGACATATACGCAATATTTTTCTTAAATTATTTCATACAGAATAATAACTCGTTTTGGACATCATTAAAAAAGAGTATAGTTAGAAAAATTTCATCTTACGTTCATACGACTAAATTTCAAAAGAAGGGGTTACTACTACTCACTCATATTTTAATAAATATGCATTCTAATTTACTAGCTATAATTAAAGTTTAAAACCATTAAAAGATTTTTATTTACTATTACCCAATTTACTTAAAAGAATTAAAGTAACAGTCCTACTTCTTTACTAAACTTCGGTAAGTTGGCTAAGTCAATTAACTACAGGTAATGTGTTCAATTTATGGTAAAGATTTTTACTTTTACTTTTACATCACAAATAATACTTGAGGATACTCGAATAATCATTACTTGTTTTTAAGTGATACATAGAAGATTTTTGGCATGTATAGAAAATTTAAGTAAAAGAAAATAATTAATAAAAATTTTAAACCTTTGATACAATCTAAACAGGAATATTCATACACATTCTTATTTAAAAAAAAATAAATTTAAGTGTACCAATACTGAATTAGATGTTTCAATTATTCTTTAAACTAATTATGAATACAGCAGTACAAAAAATATTAAGTATTAGTTTTATAATGCTATAATATTGTAGAGTGTTTTAAGTAAACTTTCGTTATTACTAAATAAAATTTTATAATTATTACAATAAATTTAACACACCTGCTGGACGAGTGCTGGGAGTGTAAGCTTCCAGAAGTTTGCGATGTTATTTGATTACGTATGTTTGTTGAATGAAATGTTACTCCAGTTAAATTGCGAGGACTTTGAGCTCTTTCTAGTGTCGTTTGAAACGTTCCTCCATTACATGAATCTAAAGCTAAAAAATTAAACAAATTTTAGTAATATATTCGAAAGTAATTATAAAAAAAAAGTTTTTTATGTTTTCACTAAACCAAAGAGATTTTTTACCCTTTTTATGTGTTGAAGATATAATTTATGACCCTGAAAGAAATTGTTATCAGCGTTTTTTGAGATTTCATGAGCATTTTGCAGTGTTCTGCTATGACTAATTTAATAACAGCTTCTTGTAAAGAGGAAGTCCAATTTAATAAAAATCTCTCTCCAACAAAAGCAAAAGCTTCGGAAAGTTGAATGAGTGAGACTTATACGTATACATGTTTTCTCATAAAAAAAGCAAAAACTAAAATAGTGATACTAAAAGTGTTAGTAACAATTTGATATTAAATAAATTTCATGTGATTATTTCATACGATGCGGCCAGTATTATATTTTTGCAAAAATTTAATGTAATGTACTAAATTTTTCGAACGTCATCTATGAACGGATTTTTAAAATTTAGAGCTTTGTCTCTCTCAATGGGACACCAGAAAAGATATACAAATGGAAATTTTACCTGAAAATCGTCAATACGCAAAAGGTTTTTAAATCTGTACTAAATTTTCCAAAAAATAATTTTAACATTTCTTTTACCCCCGTAAATGAAGGCTAAAGTAGCGTGTGCTTTAACCATAGTATAATAAGTACAAGTTTGCAAAGGCTTCAATTTACGAACCAAGAGGTTTACGGCACGAGCCGAAGACGAGGGCTGTAACAAAGTTCGTAAAGAAGCCTTTTCGAACGAGTTTCATATACTATTTTTCCGCCTGAGCACCCAAAATCAAGCGGCGAAGGTGCTATTTTGATGTTAGAAGGCGGAAAAATATCATACTTATTTAAAACTCACAATAATTTGTCTAACAAACGTACTAATAAAATAATTTTGAAAAATCCTCCCAACTTTATAAACTTTTTTTTGCTATACTAAATAACCTCAACAGTAATAGCTTCACTTCTAAAATATACCACTGCAATAGTTTATCGCTTACTGACACGAGTGTGACTGAATTTTACGGTTTACCAAAGATTTATGAAGTCCATACATCTTTGAATCTACTTGTCTATCTCATCCATAGTTCTACACATTTACTCGCAAAAAGAATCCATCAGCAACTTTTAACATTTGTTGATAGTCCAAAATTAAATGTTGAGTATTGCTTTTAACAAAGAAATAATTTTTTTTAATATTTAACGACGCAAAGACCACCAAAATATTTATATCGATACAAACTTATTTTTCACGAATGTACTAATAGATCTTGTTAAATACTTATTCCCAAAACTCCAGAGACTTGTAAAAAGATGGAGATTGGTAACAATTAAAAAGATAAAGACTGTATCGCTGCAAGAGCTCAAGACTATATCAAAAAGAGCTTACGAGAAGTGCTTCGAGAATTGGAAAAAATGTTGGCACAAAATAGATTTTTTTCAGTACAGTAGAGCCCCTGAATCATAATATAATAAGATTTTAACTTATAGCTTTTTTTTTTTAAAGATATTTAACCAATTACTTTATTTTCTGCAGTTTCACAAAAGTTTTTATATAATGCTGTATCGAAACAAAAGGTAGGTATTAATGAAGCACCAACAGTTAATCTTTTTTTTTCGTGGAATATGACAAAAGTATAAGTAAAAAAATATCTACGTTTAAGACCGATTAACAAAATAATTTTTACTTTCTGCACTATGTTGCAAGGATACAAAAAATTTTATGTTATTATATAACCTTCAGAAAAAGCATTCTTCTTAACATTGATGTATACAGAGGATGACTTGAAATAACTATTTCTAACTATGTATTGAATTAAAATGTTTTGTAATAATTTTTTGTTTTATTAAGTTTAGGTATTTCACAATATAGATAACAACTTAAACAAAAAAATAAACAGGTAGTGCTCTAGACTAGAAGAAGTAGACTGTATAAATTTGTGTGAATTCCAGATTGAGAGGAGAAAAATATTGATGAACAAATGACATATAAAATATAAACTTTCAACATAACAGTTCACACTATTAGCAAATAAATCAAAAGACATTAAGGCATTAAATATACGAATTTATGATAACATGGGAAATAAATGTACGTAGAGAATATGTGCATGACAAAGCGGGATTTCAGTGTTAATATTATTATGACAAATAGGATAGAAAAGTGTTATAAGAATAATGTATGATAGCATATGTATGGACAGTAACACAGCATTTTAAGGCCTATGGGGCATAGTTCTCAGAAATGACTGTAATATATACATATATCTTCCTACATCACGTAGTTTTAAGAGGGGGGCTTTCCACACTACTCCCCCGCGTCCCCCGCAGCCGCGCCACCACCCTGCCACAACATCCCCACATCCCCACAAAATAAGGGAAAATTCGATTACTGTCGATAATATTTTAACCTAACAAAATAATAGCCGAAGAACCATTAAGCCCCTCCTAGCATTCCGCAGGCAACCACACAATTTTCGAAGCCCCACGTGACCCCCCGCAGCCACCCCTAGCCCCTACAAAATAAGGGAAAATTCCGTTAATTTCATTGTTATTTTGACCCATTATTAATGTCCCTTATTTTCTTGTAAGCCCCACCGCACTCCCCGCAGCCCATCCCCACCCATTTTTAAGTGCTCCTCCCTGTCGCCCCTCCACCGACCACCCACGGCCGCCTCACTGTTAGTTGGTAATCCAGCCTCTCTTGAAATATGAGGGATGACTTTACAGATTAATAGTAGCTCAGTCTATAGTACATCGATAGGCTGTTGTATAGACAAACTGTACTTAAGCTGAAACTAGATGTAACCAGCAATTGAAAGCGGTAGCTCCTACAGCTTAAGGTAAACGAGCTCTTAGCTATATATAGTTATCTTTTTTTTACACACCACCCAGGAGGCAAATAGTCGATTTTATACTTAGTAACAAGTACAAAAAACATCCAATATAGTTATTACTTTATATATATTATAAGTGTAAAATCTGAGGGGCATTGATTTTTTTTGTACTTCTTTCGTAAATAGAGTTTTGAATCAATACGATCAATACGTGTAATCGTATGATATAATACGATCACAAATTAATACTGAAACTCAAGTGATAAAAAAATAATAAAAACTGTGGTAGATAGCGCCAGTTGCCTTATAAAACCACAAAGCGACAGAGCTCCCCGATGTTTGATTTAAGTGAAAAAAAAAACCATTAATTAATATAGTAATCAAATAATAGTTTATTTATACTTCGTTGCACTTACTACTAGCTTTTTTTTAAAAAACCCGTCTGTCTTAAACCTACTACTTTTTATGCACACAAATTAAAAAATAACTGTATAATACGGAAAAATAATTATTTAATACTTAACTTTAATTTTTATAAGATAAGATNCGAAGTAGTCACAAAAATAAACCAATTTTTCTAAAGTAGTTCAAAAGAAGGATCTTATTTGGCAAAATGTTACAAATAGTTATCCTGAATAAAAACTTAAACTTCAATGATTTCTAACAAATCGTAACATAATGAAACATAAACATATCGTGTCATTTGCTACTACTAAATAATGTTGATTGAATTTATGTGATAACCTTCAATTCGTCGGTTTTTTTCGAAAAGTGTCTCTTTATCGGAAATTTCTTCCCAAACAACATTTTCTAAATCCTGATTTTTTTTACGTTCAATTTGCATAAATATCCGATCTTGAGTTTTGCATCTTGATAACGATACGTATAGTTGTGTATGAAAAAATACAGGTTTTTTAAGTATATACTGGCTTTATCGAAACTTTTCCTTGAGGTTTGTCCATTGTCATAAAGAATGCGAACACTAAAGGAAATTGCTTTCTGTAAAGTATGAAAAGTAACGACGAGGTATTTACCTGTATTTAAAGTGATTTTCGATATAAATTCCCTATTTCCAAGTTTTTCTCCTGTGATAATTTAAGCTTCAATATTATACTTAAATAATTTTTTTATTTCTATTTGTGAGTCGTTGTAAAAATCGTCTGCTATACAAATTTCTTTTCAAAGTAACTATTGCTCTAACATTCAAATTTAGTTAATGCGGTGGCAAACCTTTACAAATGTTTGTTAAATATCTCAATAGGGAAATTTATGTTAATGTTATCATCCGATTTATCGACACCTTTGTACGTGGCATGATCCATGCTATAATGAGTTGTCGTATTTACTTTCATTAGATTTAATCATGAGAAGTCAGAATAATACTATTTAATAAAGATTGGTAATTTTTACTAAATATTTAAACATACATTAATGACCTTCCATTTTTCGGAAATGATCAGTGATTTTAGTTTTCTGTCTTCAATTTCTAAAAGTCATTTAGAAAAACTTTTATCAACCGAACGAATGTTTGTATTTAATTTTAAAATATAAAAAAAACTTCAAAGATATGATCACTTAATAGTGTCTGATATAACTATACTTCTATAACCATTGATATAACAAAAAGTGTTAGACGGAAATCTCCTCCCAAAATTATTAATTAACTTTCAAAATGTACGTGTGTATTGCATACATCACGTTAAGTTCTGTCTACTTTCTCTCAATCTCTTTTCAGAATCATAGAAGCCTCATCTCAAATTATCAAATCGATTTCACGTAATTCTTTTTTTTAGATTTGATTTAAAAAAATGCAGGCTCAACATTATTGAAATCCAAAGGTAAGCGAAAACTTTTATGACTGGTTATACCTTCCGGTAGTAGTACTGACGCAATTCCAGCTCATGCCATTGACAAAATTTTTTTTTCTTTGTGATTTGAAGTAATGAATTTATGTTTAACATAAAAAAGTTTTTCTTGATCCTTCAGGGCCGTGTATAAAATGAATCTTCCCAACGTTCTTACATACAATTCAAAAAACTTTTTTTTGTTCATTGTTTAGCTGAGCATACATCGAATCGAACGTATTTTCACAGAATGCAACTTCCTCTGCGTTATCATTGTTTTGTAAGTCAATTTTAAACGGTACAGGTGAATCGAATGATTCACATGAATAATTTTCAAGTTCAAAAATTTCGTTGATGTGCAGAAAAGCATAATTTTCTTTATTACGAATGAAATCTTCACAAAAATAGTTTTTATGCTTATTTTAAATTTCATCTCCTTGTGTACTCTCTGATAATAAGAACCTTGCCAAAAATTATCTTAATTGATAGGAAAGCATGCAAGTACCAGCTTCTTGAAAAATATTGTCAATCTGTGAATCATACTTAATTAAACCCATGGCCATCGTAGTATCTTTAAATGTTTCATATTTTACATCTTTATATGTATGTGTTTGACATTTTTGTTATTATCTTTCCAATTTTGCTTTTTTAGAAAATTAATTTTTGTTCAGTCTCGAGGTGCACAGCAAGATTTACAACCTTATGACTCCTACCACAAATTGCATATTCTTGTAACCTCCATGCTGCTCTTATGGGACTGAAATATCTACCGTTAACATAGTTTTTTATTTTATCTAGAATTTCATCATCAGAATAACTTCAATAAAAGCTCTATCACTACCGTTATAAATGTAGTCGTTTACGTATTTTATGCTTTGAATAGATGCACAATATTCAACCTTCATGTGGCATTTATATTTCGTTAACAAAATTTTATCATACGCTACAACCATTGTCAACTCTGATTTCATGTTTATTTTTAGTCTTTTTCTGTACGTGATTATCAAAAATATTATTTTTCTGATATGCTCAGGATAACCATTTTTTAAGGATGGTGTATCAGCAAATGATTTAGAAAAATTTTTGAAACATTTGTTATTGAATGAGNCTTGTTACAAAATTATGTCAGTTTTTAGAAAATCAAAAGTATTAATTGAACAATAAGAAGTCGTGTGTGTGTATGTGTTTGTAATTAACAATATAGTGCGTTATAATAAACCTCAGTGGGAAGACCACTGTCCCACGTATATTTATAACTATAATCGGTGTACAATTTCTGATCCCGTCCTACGCAGCAGGCAGACCTCGATATGCTCAGGATAACCATTTTTTAAGGATGGTGTATCAGCAAATGATTTAGAAAAATTTTTGAAACATTTGTTATTGAATGTACTAAAACATGGGCTTTTTTAAGTACCAGAACCGTGAAGTAGGTTTTTAATAACCAATTTGGCAAGTTTCTTATTATTTGAAAGTATTTTAGCTGATATAATTTTATTAATGTATTCAGGTAAAATTATTTCATTGTTAGGTTGTAGTATTACAAGAAGATGTGCATGTGGTGAACTACGTTTTTCAAATTCTATAGTATAAACATAGGTTTTTTAAAAAGGATATATTCAGCTCCCAACATTCGCGTATCGCATAACACACAACGTTTTTGAACTTAACTATGATCGGGTAATGGAGAATCAGCGCAGTAAGTGCGCAGGAGAGTGAAAAAAGTATAGTTGTATGATTTTAACTAAGCTCACCCTAAGTGTGTTTTATTTTTTTTACCAGTTTAATTTAACCGAATTAAAATAGGGTGATTAACCTCTAAAAAAACCTTCTAAAAAAACAACAAGTCAACAACCTACCTTATTCTATAAACAAAAAGATCCCATGGATCAAACTAATAATTTAATTTTCACCATATAAACACAATAGTGCATTGTTAATTTGGCTTTATAACGGCTTTAAAGAAAAGCATGAAAAATCTTTGCCAGTTGCCTTATAAAACCACAAAGCGACAGAGCTCCCCGATGTTTGATTTAAGTGAAAAAAAAAACCATTAATTAATATAGTAATCAAATAATAGTTTATTTATACTTCGTTGCAGTTATTTGATTACGTATGTTTGTTGAATGAAATGTTACTCCAGTTAAATTGCGAGGACTTTGAGCTCTTTCTAGTGTCGTTTGAAACGTTCCTCCATTACATGAATCTAAAGCTAAAAAATTAAACAAATTTTAGTAATATATTCGAAAGTAATTATAAAAAAAAAGTTTTTTATGTTTTCACTAAACCAAAGAGATTTTTTACCCTTTTTATGTGTTGAAGATATAATTTATGACCCTGAAAGAAATTGTTTGTAAGCTACTACCGTCTCCANAGAAATGAAGAAGATAAAACAAAAGAAGCATAAAAAAAGCATTTAAAAACGTAGAGAACTAAATATACATGAAGATGGTAACGGAGAAGAAACTTAAGTGTATGACAAGATAGAAATAAAAATACAAAATAAAAAAAAAATGAAGCAGAGCATTTGATAAGAGGCGAATAAGGTTTGAAGGAGACATCTAACAATAAATAATGAAGAGAAATGAAGATATTTGTTGAATATGTTTCACTCATAGATATCCTAGCTTTGGTTGTGGAGATAAGTCTTTTATTGTAATTTGGTTAGTGGATGAGAATCTCTAATAAATTCTTAACCGAAACAAGGATCATGCTGAAGTTATTTGGAATAAACCTATGACTGTATGTTTTTACTGTTATTGTAATTCATTTATAAATATGTTTAAGTTATGACTTTCATGAAATACAAAGCTAGAAGCTGAGAACTTGAAATTGCTAGTCTTAAAAATAATATAGCAACACTAAATAGAAAAAAAATTAAGCGTGAGGAGTCTCGGAACCCCTGATCGAAGCGGAGCTGCCTTATTTATGTGGCAACAAAACGTTATCCGAAATTAATTACACTGATAATTTCTGCAGATACACACATACATATACATGCCAAAGTATACGTATGCTAAAGTATACACACACACTCAGACATACATATTTCTAGCACAAATATACAACAGTTTAGTGTTAAATATGTAAGTAGATATTTTTTGCTAAGAAAAAACTAAATAAAAATAATAAAATTTTAAAAATGTACAGCTGATAGGAGAAACACAGAGAGAAATCTGTATAGAAGACGTTCAGTAAGATACATATTTCTATTATGACCACAAATTTCATCATACTCGCTTCTTCAACTTTTTTTCTTAATTGTGAGCTTTAATAAAAGAAATTTTGGTTTCTACAGGTGCGCTATACATTTACAATTATTATTCTTTTTTTTAATATGGTACTTAATTGTAGAATTACTTTGTTTATAGAAATATTATAAGACCAAAATGTACATAATTATGAAACATTGTACCTATTGTTTTAGAACTATGTTCATATTTACGAAAATTTTTTTAAATATGAATTTAGTATAGTATTTTTAGACAGTTGAAGTTTTTTTCACTCATATGACACTATTGTATACAACAGAAATCGTAAAAACGTTTATTCAATCATTATTTTTTTTAAGTATGGTTTGTAAGTGTGGAATTACTTTGTTTATAAAAACATTATACGACCAAAATGTTCACAATTATAAAACACTGTACCTATTGTTTTAGAATTATGTTCATATTTACGAAAATTTTTCAAAATATGAATTCAGTGTAATATTTCGAGACAGTTAAAGTTTTTTTTACTTGTATGACACTATTTTGTACAACAAAAATAATTTTAACGTTTATTTCTTCAGTAAAGTTGTATAAATTACTCGTTGAAGCTTAGTACCATAATATCTACAGTTCTAAAGATAGGTTATGTTCAACTTCGTTACTATTTATGGAATAATTCTTAAAATTGGTCATTCATCGTATGTATCATAAAACTTTTCTTGCGAACCCATTAAGATAAACGAAATATACAACTATCATAGTTTTTCATCAAATATATTGCACAATAAAACCATAAATTTTTATGTTCCATAAATAGGGAAACGTTCCACGAATAGGAAAATATAAATACGATATAGTAGTATAGCTGAGCCAAGCTCTGTCTACTCCCACGCCGTCGAACAGACGCTATACGGCGATACATACCATTATACAGGTACTATGGATACATTTACACGTGATTGCCCGTGCATGCACGCGTTTGAAGACGCATCAGGATATTTTGATTCAATAATTCTGCGACAGATTTGTCTCCGTGTAGTTATAGACTTGTTACCAGTAAGATTAAACAATAAAGCTGCAGTAGCTATTGCTGCATGCATATGTATACACGTATGCACGGGTCGGCTCAGTTATGAATATAAGTGTATTATATATATAATATAGAGGCCAGATCGGCGAACTGTTCGCAAGCCAGCAGCACTGTACTGTAAATGTATAAGTACAATTTACAGCAGTTGGAGCTCAGAGAGAGAGACCACGTGACCTTGTTACAAAATTATGTCAGTTTTTAGAAAATCAAAAGTATTAATTGAACAATAAGAAGTCGTGTGTGTGTATGTGTTTGTAATTAACAATATAGTGCGTTATAATAAACCTCAGTGGGAAGACCACTGTCCCACGTATATTTATAACTATAATCGGTGTACAATTTCTGATCCCGTCCTACGCAGCAGGCAGACCTCGCGAGCTTATACATAAACCTTGCACAATTAATGAGGAGCGGACTTACTTTATTTCCCGACGGCTACAGAGTGTGAAGTCAAAGTCAAAATGTGCATCCTGAAAATGTGAGAACTAGTGGGCGACCCCACCAGCCAAGTATCCTTTCAGATTCGGTTAGTAGCGCTGACCCGGGTGACTCAATACCCAATACCGGCAACGCTTCTCCTCACTGTTTAGACTTCTGGTGACACGTTCATCTAGGCCCCTACCCTCTTCGCGCCTTTCACCGATTCCCAACTCTCTTCGCACGTCCAGCTCGCTCGCAATCTCCAGCTGGTCTTTCTAACTCATCGCTCTCTTTTCGCTCCACCACGTTCCCTCTCTTTTCTACCAAAACTCCCACGAACCCCAAACGGCGGCGCCGTTACAACATTGATCTAGGATGTTTCAGAACTAAAGAAAACAATATTATAAAAATTATAATAAGTGGATTTAATGCATAAGCATTAAGAAGACAAAATGGAATTAGGAAAGCAAGGCGTTAAAAAAAGTATTGATTGTAATTATGTACATCAGTTAGTTTTAGAATGACATAAGAATGAAAGAAATTGAGAGAGCTGTGAAGTAAAGTCCTTAAATAATTGGTGCTAATTACCAGTTTCCAAAAGAATAAAAAAAAACAAGGCGAGATTAAAAGTTAAAAGGACACAAAAATGTAAGACGAAGTACGACGCAATAATACTAAATGAGTATCAGATTACAATTAAACGAAGCAGACATTTTGTGTAGTAATTAAAACAATACACAAATGATGAATATTTTTAACAAAAAAGTTGTAGAAAATAGACAAAAACTTTAATATCATCAAATCTCACGTAAAGAAACACAAAATCTAAGTTTCTGGGGTGAGAAACAAAAATAAAAAACCAGATGTGTGTGTCGGGATTCCCAGCAGAAATAAAACTTCCAACTAGTGAATTATTAAACTCGGTATTTTGAAAATCGTAAATTGTTAGGTATACTTTTTATAAATTTCATCATTTAAACAGTAGGTATTTTAAAAAAAGCCTGACAAGTAAATCACTTTCATTTATTTAATTTATTTTATATGTGGTAACGCTATCATAATTACAATTGTTAGGGGCTGATGGCGCAAAACTTAAATTTTAAATGTAAAGACACCGCGGTCCATCCGTAGAGTCGTATTTTTTTTATACTTATTACACACAATTGAATTTCTAAAGATAAAAGCTATGCTTTTTTTATGTTAACTTAACAAAGATTGAGAATGAAATTTTCGTAAAGACGACAAAGATAAATAAGAATTAGAAAATAGTGAGAATCTTTATAAAAGTCAACATAAAGTAACAAATTTTGAGCAAGTATTATAATAAAAATATTTTGTATATATGTGTTTCATATAGTTTTATAAAGAAAAATACATGTACCATTAAAGAAAAAAAAAAAAAAAAA
>NW_019384264.1:112678-162061 GCF_000648655.2 Copidosoma floridanum | reverse complement strand
AAAAAACAATTCGATTAAATAGGACATATATTTCATTACTATACAATATCAAATACTAGTAGATGGTCCGATTTAATACCTTTAAAACCTTTTCTAACTCTCGACCGTCCTCACCAACTTTGTACGATTTGCTCATCTTATCACCACTATTTTGTTATTCGTCGATGCGGAAACATATATTACCTGCAATAACGAAACATACCTGTGTACATTGTATGTGCGTAGCGTTATTGTCTGGCATTTATTTTAATATTTTCGATGTAAGTGACTCATGACTAGGAGATGAAAAAATTTTAAACTAATGATAATGCCTATATATTTTCCTGTATTATACAGCTGTTCGTGTAGAAAAATCCACACAAACAACCTTTAGCACCCCATTAACCTCTGTTGAACTACTACCGCCACCACTCCCCCCCACACAAAATAGATAAAATTCCATCATTTCCTTTCTTATGGTTTAGCTTACTTTTTGTCCAGATCCCCACAGCACCCAATGCACTGGTCCGTACATACATCTCACCACCCCTCGCAGAATTTTTCTTGACCTACCACCTCTGATACCATTTTTGAGAAATTTAACTGAAACCTTACTTACCATCATGGACCCTGACACCTACCTGCATACATATATTTATACATATTATTTAATTAAAAAATTTATTTTATTAGAAAATTCCGATAGGATATGAACTTTCAATACAACTAATTTATACATACATATAAGTTAGTGGGTATTATTTGCTGCTACTATGTATACATATATTAATAACATGGAAAATATCTGAACGTCGTTTCCGTTATTCTGTATCATATAATTTTTTTTTTAAACACCCTACCGCTTTTCAATGTCTTCATACGCACTTGAAAATTAACTTTTGAATACATATTTTTATGTATTCTACACAGCCCATAACGCAAATAAATAAACATTGTACAAATAAACAATTAATACTTAAGTTATTTGTACAACTTTAAGTAAGGTCATTAACAAATTTATATCTATTTTAATTTATGTTAAAGTATAATGTTCTTTGTGCGTTTAGTTTTTTTTGTAATGTTGGTGATGAAATAAGTAAAAATTTGTTATTTGTTTATGTAGGATATGATACTAATACGTACATTTATTCAAATAATACTTAATAAAACAATAATACAATTTATGGAAGTATTGCCCTATTAAGGAGGTCAACTTACATGACCAGTTAGGTAATTTAAATAACATTTATTGTGCTGTGAGAAGTATACATGTTTTTAAGGAAGTTTTGTTATCATTTATATTTCCAGAAGAATATTATAAAAGTAAAACAGTTTTAGCTTCTTAAGTTTAAGAAATTAAAAACATGTGTATAAAGCTAGAAGCAGTAAGTTCATTGAAATACAATTGGCTCTTATCTCTATCAGAATTTTATCAAGAACAAGAAAATTCTTCTTAATACTGAGTCTATTATTAAATATGGAAAGAGAATGGGAATAAAGAATGCTTTTCATACTATCACAAAAAGAATATCAGGATTCAGAAAAGTTATGAAAATGGGAGGTATGCGCAAACAGTTGCAACTTTCAGGAAACTCATGTAATATTAAAATTATACTAAATAACTTTATCGTAATTTAAATCAACATCAATAAATTACCTAATTTATTGTAAGTCAATGTTTTCTAATTAAAAAAAAATCATTGATAAGAAATTCATATCGATTAAATGAAAAATTTTATATTTCGCACTATTATCGAGCCCTAAAACTGTCAATCTGTCCATTATTGAGTCCCTATTGTCAAACCCGTTTGAGTTGGATACTATCTTCCTTAAAATATTTGTATAAGAAATTGTGTCAATTATTATGAAAAAATGATAAGTTTTCTTCAAAGTAGTAGATACGTACATCAATTGATAGTATCAAAAATAAAGTCAAACGAAAAATCCCTACCGATTCCCAATCGCCCTCATACGATTTTTCTTGAACTCTAACTAACTTTCCACATACTCAGAATAATTTCAATTTTTTGGAAGGGGGGGGGGTGGGGAGCGAAAGCCTTGCCACTGATTCCACTAGGGGTTGCCACTCCCGGATCTCACACAACTTTTCTTGCAGAACAAATACCGATTACATTACTTTGATACTTTCATCTTTAAATAACGAAAAAAATTAACGATATTTATTACTTACAATGTATAGCTTAAATAAATATAAATCATACATAATTCTCAAGAAATATACTTAGAATACTAAAAAAAAACTCTAAAAAAGTAATGATTAAAAATTTTTTCATTTATTTTTCTACCACTCAGGAGTAAACTGATGTACTTGAAATTTATTATTGTAAGAGATAGAAAGAATAATCATCGTGAAAAGTTTGTTAATTAAATATTATTTTATAGTACTAAGTATTCGCGTTATTTTTACAAACGCTTTTTATTTTATTCGTTAGTATTAAGTTCTCAATAATTCAATTTTGTTTTAATTTTAAATAACAACTCTGTAAAATTTAAGTTTGTTACATGTATTTTTATGACATAATAAATTAACATGTATGAATTTTGGTTTTACATTGTCATTAAATAATAGAAGTACTGAAAACTTCGCTATATTAATATGGCTTTTGTATAAGCCATCTTAAAGAGCTCTATTAACCACAAATATACAAATATAACTTTCCTTTTCCCTATTTTAATTCGAAAAATAATGTAAAATTAAATTTTCTAATCAAAAGAGTCCACCTGTCTTTTACCTTATCCTTTTCCACATGCGTGTTATACAATTTTAAAATATAGAATTAAATGTATAGAATTTTTTAAATTATGTTAAGTTATATTTATAAATAAGAAAGTATTTTTCAAAGTATTTCAAATTTTAAATAAAAAATTGAAAGACTTTAATACTATTTGATAACACGTATATCAAGTTATCATATTAATATTATATTTTGTTTAAAACAATACTTTTATCAAAATGTTTTTATCATAAAATAATAACACATTACATCACATGCGATTATTACATAATAAATGCACTATATGTTGCAAGGTGTAGGTGCGCACACACGCGAGCTAAGTCACATGGGACCTCTTCCTCTCCTTTTCCTTTCCTTTTGAAAGAGGGAATTGCGCAAGTTGTAAGTGCGCAGGTTGGCCGCAGGTACACCGCCGGAAAAAAAATAGAGGCAAAGGGGGAAGCAAAAGTAAAGGGGTCGAGGCTGAGCCAAGGAGAGTTAGTTAGTCACGGGACGCCCAAGCGGAATCGAAAAAAATCGGGAGCTCAGCGTCGGAGAGCCAGTGAGTAGGAGCTACCCGTTGGAAAGCGAGGCAGTGAGTCCAGCACTCACACGATTAAGGGGGTACTCCCTGGCTCATGGTTGTCTAATAATCAACCAAGTAGTGCCCTTCGATCTGCTTAGCTCGAACGACGGAGCTTTCCTTGGTTTTTTACATAGCGTCTTGGTTGTTGTTCTCTTTTTTGTTTTCTTTCTCTTTCTTTGTTTAAGTTACCGGCTTGTAATTGTTTCTTCTCTGCGTTTTCCGTGTGATTCTTGCTCCGTGTCCTTTTTTCCGTTAATGCGCTCATTAGCTGTGTGTCTCTACACCCGTGTGGTTACGATCTGACGATTATTTTGTGTGCGTTCCGTAATTTAGTTAGTCTGCTCGATTTTTTATTCTAAGGGCCGCTGTGCATTATAATTGCGTTATAACATTTTGTTTTTTGCGTCGCCGAACCGGCCAAGAAGACAGTGTGTGCCTTGTTTAATTTATTGTTAAGACCTTAAGTGATTTTTCTTTTGTTTGTTTACGAATATCTTGAAAGCACCGACACGTTAGAGCGCCTGGTTATTTTATAAGGATCTCGTTTCCAGGAGTAAACCCGTAAACGCGGCGTGTGTTGGATTTGATTTTCCTTTTTTTTTTTTTGTGTCACGCAGACATCGTCACGCACTTATTCATTATTTTCTTTTGGTTGATTTAACGAGCAGCGGCGCTGACTTTGTACGTATTGTTTTAGCATACGCCGGATCATAACAATATCAAGTTCACCTTACAGCCGTTGTCATACGCGAAAAGTTTATACTTAAATTCTCGGAACTCACCTCCGACGACTATTATTATTTTCTTTTGCGTTCAGCCATGCGACCTACCGGAAACTAGTCCCGCGCCGTATTTACTATAATATTTGTATTTCTGCGTATTCTTCTTTTTTTTGCGTGTAGGTACTTTTCAGCCTCATTATATTACGTTCGACAGGCCATATATCTCTCATCTTTCTCTAGCGTGAACACATTGATAAGCTGGCTATCACGTTTTGACAACTGCATACGATTTAATCGAATAACGAATTCACGTAAATTTTTGCTATTATTTTTATTATTTTTGTTTCTTGTATATTTTCATATTTTGAGTGTAGATACGTTTTTTACCGCACTCTATTATGCGTTACAGGCCATATGCCTCTTGTTTTTTTCTAGCGCGGCGATTTCGTTAACTGGCCGTAACGTTTTGATATTTGTATGCGATTTATTCGAATGATGAATTAACACACATTGTTGCTATTATTTTTATTATTTTTGTCATAAATTATATTTGAATCGTATTTATTCCTTTTTTGTTGTGATACTATATGTGAACCTCTGTCCTTACCACCCACACTACTTTCTCATTTAAAAAAGACCCTTTCGATGTAAAGCAAAATTTAAAAGAAAGGCACATACATGGAAGAAAAATCAGAGCATCATAAAATTTGTCCTGAATGTAATAAACAATTTTTAAGAAAATGTGCATTACAAAGACATTTTCAGACATTTCACGAAAAATAGAAAGTTTATGATTCTGTAATAGATAGCTCAAGTATGTTAAGATGAAGTAGTTTTTTATTAACGTTTCCATAAAGAATTGGTGTTATAATTTAAAATAACCTTTTCGTTTTGTCTGAAATAATTATAAAACCTTCAACAAACAAACAAAAATTAAACAAAAAGTTTTAACGACAAGTTTTTTTTTAATTAAAAAACATAGTAAATATTTTAACTTTTCGTAAGAGTTCTAGGATTTGGCACCCAAAGCACACAGGGGGGCCGAGCCTATTTAGTAATTCAATATAAATCTTTTTATATTATAAAATTCTTAGGGCAGGGCTTTCCACAGTCCCCCTCTCCCCGTTACCACCCTCACAACACTCTCATACCCACTACACAATAAGGAAAAATTCGAGTGCTATCAATGTCATTCTAATCTAATAAAATAATTTACGATGCCGATCTCCACCGTGCTCCCTTCGCTGACTCCCGAAAATTTTAAACTGCCACTCACACCCTCTTCAACACCTTTCAACAGCCACGCTGCACTATATTTTCAACTCACGCAACCAGCACCCCTTGCAATAAATGGGAGAACTGCACAGATTTATTCGTAATTTAAACCTAATAAAGTATTCCTGTATTTTTTTCATGTTTCACCCTCTGCAATAAATTTAAAACCACTTTTATCCTTACGGAAAAATTAATAGTGAGCAGTTGGAACTGCCACTGGCTACAGCTAGCAGCATCAAGCGTTAGCCAACCAAAGATGGTAGCGGCTGGCTGCGGAGAAAAGTGGCTAACCACAGTCTTATGTATAGTTTTTGCTATACAGTAGGCTATGCATAAACTATAGATTAAGCTGCTGCTGGTTACATCCAGCAACTTCCTCGAAAGTTCTGTGATTAGCTGCCACTAGCTTTAGCCAGCAGTGACCAAAAGCAGCTTCTACTGCTCATTCGAAACAATCACTTAGCTGTATATTGTTACATATTTTATCAGCTTCACCCAGGAGGCAAACAGTGTATACTACATACATTAAGGCTGTAGTCACGAGAGTATGTTATAACATAGTTTAACCCATGTAGAGCTAGAAACCACGATTAAAAGACAACGTGGTATGCTCACTTAATGAACTAATTTTAGAAATGTTCACACATATGTAAAAGATAAACTGCTAATTATTAGCAGGGGCTCTTAGCAAGGGCACTGAAGCTCACTTAAAAAGAAGTTGAGAAAATATAGACAGTCAGTCTCTCTCTCTAGTACTCTTACAGAATAAGAGTATTGAGGAGACCTGCACTGCGCAAACGAGGCCAGCAGTGTCCAACTTCGCCTGGAATCTAAAAACCTCATGATTTACGGGGATCCAAAATGCTTTCCTTATATTCTATTTCCATGTTAAGTTTTTTTGATATAAAAAAAAACGATACTGACAGTGAATTTCTTAGTTTGGGGTACTGGTATCACATTTTATTAATTGTTGCTTGGTTCTACTAATACAAACGCACTTTCAGTCTGCATTATTAATTATGCGAGTGTTGTTAACATTTTCGTTCACTTTTCCATTTCAGTAAAATCAAGCTACAATTGTGAGTAAAAATACCAGCACGTTTAAATCATTATAAGAAACTCATTACTGATATCATTTTAAAACGTAAAAATGAATTGTAACTACAAGACTTAAAAAAATTGAACAAAGTACAATTAAATATTTATAAGTTTATTTTTATCCTAAAACATTAAAGACATAAGATTTAAGATCAAATAATTATCCACAGACAGTATCTTCACCACGTATAAAAAAAAGCAATAAAGAAAAAAGTGACTTTTACAGCATAACAACAGTAGCGCAGGAATAGCATAAAGAAAAGAGAGCTTCTTCGGAAAAAAGCAGGTGGTTCAACCAGCCGATACTTGTTAAGGCTCCGATCTCTTGGTAAAATATACGTCATAGTCATAAAAAGAATCAGTTAACAGCTTTTGTATCACTGTACCGACTATACCCATAATAAAAATCTACGACAGCTAAAGTATCTTAAGGAGAAATTGAGCCAGCTTGAGAGTTCAAAATTTTTGAAACATTAAAATATGACTACCTTATAAAAATAAACCCAAACTTAAACAACACAAGATTTATGCTTACAAATTTAATTTATTTCTACTTTCCTCTACTTTTTGTTTTTCTTTATCCTTCTCTTTATCACATATTACAAAATACTTATTATACATAAGCGACACACAAAGCCTCATCAAAATTGTAGGAATAATGAATCAAACAGAATTTTATGAATCTGTACATTACAGCGCACAAAGTAACTTGATAGAAAATATTGAAGAAATTGATCTTGAGTGTCAGAAGATAATAAATACTGCATAACTAATGTGGAACGTAACATGGAGCCCAAGAAACCAGATGCAACATTGTTCACTTTATGGGAACGATTTATCTCGTAGTAAATTTGAAGTACTCACGGAACACGGAACTAACACTCGCCTACACGTTAGGAATTGAAGAAATACGAAAAAAACACTATCAAAATAATAGATGCAAAATATAAAAGTGTGAATCTTATTTGACAAATTTATTGCTGAAAACTACAATGGGAAATTATACGCAGAGACGCAGTTCATATAGCAGATGAGCAAAGAGTAGTACATATTCCAGAAGTAAAAAACTTAAATTTAAAGAGAGAAGCAAGAACTTAGCAAATACAATAAAGATAAACAAGGTAACGGTGGAAAAAATGACAAAAACAGTTTACTGATAGGGGCACAAGTTGACAAAATAATCTAACTTTTCAACACGACAGATTGCAATAAGTAAGAATCAAATCACGTGCAAGACCTCATTGAAAGCAGCCCTTGTGCACGAACACACTCAAAACACAAAATAGAAACCTCAACGAATAAATTGCAATCGAACTAGACAAACTTATTGATCAAGATGTAATCAAACCCTCGAAATCGCCATACATTTCTATTACATGGATCGATAGACGTGATAGATTTCAGATTACTAAACGAAACTACGGTAGGATCATGCTATCCTCTATTCTTTCGAAAAAAAATTTTAAAAAACTTAGCAGCAAAATACATCACCGTTGTTGACGTCAAGTAGGGATTTTTTAAAATTGAAATAGACGAGAAAAGAGAACGTAAAACAGCATTCTTGGACACGAATTGACACTGCCTACATAAGCGGATGCCTATGGGTTGCATTGACTCTTTAAATACATTTATAAGCGTCATATGACATGAGCACTAGCCAGCTTGCACAAGCGTTAAATAGAAGTATAAATCGACGATATAATAATATTTGCGATTTTAAATAACACTGGAAAATAACTTTTGAAACGAATAGCTAATGAAAACCTTACTTATAAGTAGAACAAAATCGAGGATTTAACGTAAATTTTTCATTACTATAGACCATCAACCATTCTAACATTTTCATGCATGGCAAAAACAGAATCTACACTTTACAAGACTAAAGGCAGAATTAAGAGGATAGTAATTTGATGTATCATATCGAGCTGGCATAATAAACAAAGATCTAGATGCGTTATCTCGTAACATAATCCTTAAAAAATCGGCTACAGGTGGCAACAGCCACAACAATGCTGATTAAGTGTCAGAATAGCGAAGGAAAAATGGCACAGGAAAAAATCTGAAGCAAAAAAAAAGAAGTAGACAACATAAGCTGACATAAGAAACTATAAGCAGAAAAAAGAGAGCACTTTCATTAAGAACGAGCAATAGCACTGATAAAATTTTGTCACGAGGGTAAAAACGAAGAGTAAGTAAGGAGAGACGAGTAACGATAGTAGTAAGAACTAACGTTGCAGGAGGACTTGGTTGGTGGCGTTGGCCGAGTCACACGCGATTGGAGAAGTGTAAGTGAGAAAAAAATAAAGTTTGCGTGGTGATGATATGGAGGCATCTCTGTTATCAAAACGTATTGCAAATCATTTCCTTAAAAGCGTGGTGAATAGTATGTGAAGAATGTGCTAAAAGGAATTTTGGAATTTGAAATTGAAAGGATAAAAAAGGAAATGGCTAACGAAATCAAGAGGATTGAAAGCTAAACAAAAAGAAAGCTGAAAAAGTTGACGCAAGAGTGAGACAGTAAACGTTAGAAAGAGAAAGAAGAGATTGAGAAAAGAGAGAGGATACTTAATTATGAAATGGAAGAACTGTGGCTGAGGTGAGAGGACTGGAGGCTGTTAATGAGAGGGACGAGAAGGAGAGAAGAAGAAATAATATTACTATTAAAGGCAAGAATTTCCACGGAGATGATTCAAAGAAGGAGGTGGAATTATCGAGGATAATTCGAACGTGAAGGTATGTACGCTTGGTGCGTTTAAATTAAAAGGAACGTATAAGGACTACTGCATGGCACTAGTAAAATTGACTATCGAGGACAAAAAGAAGATTATAGCAAGGAAAAAGTTTTTAAACAAAGGTATATTTATCGAAAATGACATGACAAGGAAGGAAAGAATAATACAGAGAAAGGCTGTGAAAATATACAAAGAAGGTAAAGTAGAAGAAAACGTGAGGGTAGGATATAAATGTGTTATTCGTGGTGAAGTAAGATATATTTACAACGAAGAAAAAAAAAAGATTTTTCAAAGGAGATATAAACTGAAAGGAGATGATATAGGCACGGCAAATGTGAGGTGCGTACTGAAGGGTGAATTCAGTGGGGTGTTCCGAGAAAAAGAGGCTTGGAACGTTAACAAGATCTGTGAACAGACAGTAAGTAGAATCATGCAGCATGTAGGTACCTATATAAAGAAAACAAGAGAAATACATTGTTGGTACAGGGCGTTGAGGGTAATAAAGGAGTGTTGTAATGGGGAAGGCGATCGTATATTGTCTCATTTTAGTAAAGCTGGCTTTGAGTAATATGTACTGGAGAAGTGACAGTGGAAGTGTTTTAGGTTGGTAATATTTAACGCGTGGAAAATTCGAAATGGGAAAGTTTGAACACAAATTGTGACAGAGATGTGAAGTATGAAAATAATTAAAAATGTCGATTAAGGTATAGGTTTTATGTTTTAGATTAATACTATGAACGGTGTGGTTAAGGTGTTAAGATATTCAAGGCATTTATATGTATTGATTATAAGTGTAGTGATGGGTATAGTCTGATATTGAAAAGCGGTTGTATAGATATTGTAAGTTTGATTTAATGTATGGTAATTTGAATATAAAATGATTGGACAATTTTTGTGGAGACCATAAATTTAGTGTGCAACCGATGAATGAAGTAAATACTCATGGATTACAAGATTTTATAGTGAATGACGTAGAAGTATTATTTGATCAACATGACTAAGACGTATAGCTAAATAGTGCTGAGCTAAGGGGCTAAAAATAAAGATTCTTTTTTATTCTATTCTAACTAACGTTGCAAGAAAAACAATGTATGGGTACAAATACATGCAGAGCACAATTTACCTTTACCCAATACTCATCCACTACTAGGATCCCCACCAAGCCCTAATAGGGCCAAGTTGCGATTCTGAAAACCCAATCATAATTATTAAAATAAAATCAAATATTTTAATAAAATATAGAATATGTTAAAAGCCAATTCTTCAAGAGCTACCAACGTGGTTCTTAAAAGATAACACTAACCCTAATCTGTTTAAAAAATAAGGAAAGTAGAAGATTATTTTTTGATATATGAAGACAATTTATTTTTCTGCACAATAACAAAGAATATCACCGATGCTGAAATTATCAACGATCTTTATGAATGTGGTTAAATGATTTTACTATCCTTAAAGAATTATACTAAAGGAGTTGGAAATGCAACGCTGTCAAAGACAAGAAATATACCCGTGATGAAGATGTACTTAAAATTACACTTTGATGACACGGTACACGGGAAAAATGTTAAAAATCGTTGAAACCTCTTGTGAAAAATAAGAGATCTTTTAATGATCAATCTATATCAGGTATTATATCTAGTCAACTAAAACGGAGAAATTTTCAAAGATTTGTAGCCAAAAGTGAGACAAATTGTCTTAGACTACAAATCTTGTTGGATAAAAAATCTGATAAGTAATAAAAGTAAGCAAGCCATGCTAATCACAGCTACACAGCAAGGCATTAGAAAAAATGTTTATCGACTTCTATGTACTAATAAACAAATTCTCGGCTCACAAAAATACTCTCTTAATCCAAGATTGACTTACTAAGTACATTCATTAAGTGCCAGTTCAAAGAGCAAACTACCGAAGAAATCGTAAGAACACAGACAAAATAATTAATATCATATTTCGAGGCACCAAAAAAACTACTTTTCGACCAAAGAATCCATTGCATTAACAAAATGTTGCAAGACTTTACAAAATTAAAAAGTTTGACGAAACAGCTTGTTACCCCTAAAGAAATGGATCAATACAATGCATTTACCACGTTCTCACAGGATATTCAAAAGTATACATAGACAATTCAGAAAAGTAAGATTAATTGGTACCACTGTGCATGCTAGCATACCTTATCTCAAAAAACGAAAGCAAAAGAAACACCCAATACGAACTCGCAAATAGCCAGCGAGCTGAGCACCCAATGATTAGTCCAATGCGACTAACTCGAGTACCACCTCGTGAGCGGAGGAGGATCGAGGCTCATAGCACGTTTATCTTCAACAACACATTAAAATCGTGCTTAAATTCATTTACTTCACACACAGTCGTTACTCATGTTTCTTATTCCGCTCCAGACTCTCGTTCCCTCTCCCCTTTCAAAACTGACTTCTTAGTCTGTCTCGCTCACCTTTGGCATTAATCGCGTCCCAACGCCCGATTGACATTCGAAAAGTAAAACTCGTCCACTAATTGGCACGTATCATTTGAAAGGGGGAGTTGAGGGGGAGAGTAAAGGTTCCACCACTGACTGTTTGTTTCTGAGAAATCGTGTACATTGCTTGTTTTGGATGATTTTTATTCGTTTCGAGTTTTGAGAAATTTTTGTTGTGTCACGACGCATTTATGTGTTTTTGTATGAATTAGTTTTTTTTGTTTGTCTAAATGTTAAAATAAAAGTCACGTGCCGCGTCGACACTCACGTACTGTGAGCACCTACGGTGAACATCCACACTTGCAGAACTGTGGTAAGAAGATGAGCTGAACAGTACGGACGCGCACTTACACTCTCACGCTCACACATTTACATATCTACATCTGAACACCAATTAAAATCAGGTGGTTATTTTGTGTTGTATTCAATTTTGTATTCATCGTTTTCGTAAAGGGTTTTTTCGAAAAAATTTCCTCCTTTGAGCTACAAATTATATCTTCATCAGTGGCTCATAAATAATGTTTTTTTAAATTTAACTTTAACGCTGACTCATCCTATCTTTCATCAGTTAACGTAAATGCTGTCAAGATCAATTTCTTTTTTATTCATAGTAGAGTAGTTTCATATTTTAGCTGTTAGCGGATTGCCTTTAAATTCAGAAGTTTGCCTTTTTTTCTTCCGCATCATTGTGTTACCTTTCATGCGTTTATTTTGTATTTGCTTCGCAGTTTTGTTATTCACTATCTTTTAATAAATCAGATAGATTTGTCACTTAGACGTAGTCATTAGGGCGGCATAAAATCCCTGTGCCACAATTTACCCGATTAGCTTTAAACAACCAAAGAAAGGACAAATAGACACCAAGTTTTAAAAAAAAATTACAAAATACTCACCTAACTGAGAGCAACCGCAGAGATAATTCAGATTTGAGTAAGAAGTTGAATATATATTTCTTTATGAAAGAAGAATCTGTTTTTGTCATGAAATCGTAGGAATTAATGACCAAAAGTAAAATTTCAAACAGAGTAAGGACGATGAAATAAGGATGAATCACATGTCGGAAAAATGAAAAAGAATGTATTTTAAAAACGCATAGGATGTACACAAAAATAAATAAGGAACAAAAAAATACGTTAGTTTTTTTCTATATTCATATAAGTCTGTAACTCCACCAAAGCCACCCACTCCTAGTACCCTCAATACTTCCCACCAATTTTTTAAGCCTCCCTTTCGCTCACCCCATGCTCTCTTTAACACTCCTGCAGCTCACCCTCCACCTGCCCCAGATATAAGTAACCTCTTTGTAATCCATCTCTACCGTCTTGAACGGTAAAATGTTTGATTTATTGAGAACTTAATAAAATTAATGTAATGATATTATTTAACTGTTAAAAGCACTCAAGCTTTTAGAACAAGACCTATACGAACATGGGCGATTCTCCCACAAGTGGCTCATTTCGTATCCACGGCTCACATAAGAACTACAGGAAACTTAAACTGAATATTCTAATCACGTGAAGTTATGTTAAAAGTAATGAGCATTCTTGGAAAAAATTTTCAAGCTGATACATTGACTCCTGAATGAAATAACTAAGAAAATGTAGTCAAAATATCATTTCCGTACCCGATCCCAATCACAATTTCGCACCTAAAAGCTCCTACTAGAAAAAAATAAGCTCTTTTGCCGTATCCTCGTACATACATTGTTAAGTGTAGACGTCATATGTTATGCTTATGTCATAATGACAATTATTTTTAATTCATAGACAAGTATTTTCATCAAATACTAAATGTCCTACGATTTAAACTGAAATTTTGATAATAGTGGAAATAACATTAAACTCACACTGTTGTACTTCGTAACACCTTTTAGGGGCCACTTTCCTAATCTCACATCATAACAAGACAAACTCACAAGCTAAAAAATTAAAAAATTTTAATCTCTTTAAATGATCGATATTTTAATTTTTAATTTTTGTGTGTGCATAAATTTTGGTCACTTCCATCGACCCCCGGCCCCTGCACGCGATAACTCACATATATCAGTAAAAATTTGTATCTTGTACTTGTGACGTTCTTTTGTAGTTATATGCGGCTATTTGCCAAAAAGAGAGTCACCATATTAACCATTTATGAGATCATGGGGTCACGGTTCACACATCTACTATAACATTCTGCTTTACTAAAGAATACTTTGAGAATAATCGCCCACCCTTTGAATATCCCATGTAAAGATGACCAGGTAAGAGACTATGGAAGATTTAGGTGTTTGTCAGTACTCAATGTTACGAGAACATCATATGGCCCAAAGAAAGATTACAGGATCCCTGATCCACAAACGTGAAACTAACCTCTTTATTGCATCACGGCTGTTTTATAATAAGAGATAGCGTAGTATCATAAAAGCTTTTATGAATTAATCAAATAAATTAAACGATATATGTGGCAATCATTCCATATATTCAATCCTATGGTATACAAAAGAGCACATGGGCTTAAAATCAGATTAATATCAATATAAGACGCTCATTCGCATAAAAAATAATCTTAGAATATTTTAATAATCATCGTAGTACGAAATACGTATTAAAATAAACGGTAGAAATGATAAGTAGTAAATAATATTTATAAAGGAATTACTGGAATTCTTTATAGCGATTTGATGAAAAAATATAAGATCCAGCGCAATGCATACGCGAAAGGTTTGGACACAATGCCTCACTAATCACGTCTCGATATACCAGTAGTAAAAGGTATAAGATTAGTCTAGAGGTCCTAGAAGCAAGATACCTTTGATATGCTAAGCAGAAGATCTAGAGCTGAAATCTAGAAAAAGCTTCTTGCTTGTACAGCAGACGTCGGTTTTTTGGCAGTTCGGTAATTGCTTCGTGCGGGTGAGATTCGTAGACTATTATCATTGGTTGAATTTCGGTGGTATGATGTTGTCACCTTTCCACTAATCTTGGCCTATTAGATGCACACTATCACTATTCCACCTACTATCTTACTTTTTTCGGCGGTATCTTTAAACACTAAATGATAAATTTCTATTTATAACCTCGATGTTATTACAGCGGGTTGTGCCTGAAAAAATTAAAAAATTAACTTTTTTTTTTTTTTCAACAGGAATGACCGACGGTGATATGCTCTTTATTGATGATAGATGTTTCACAAGCGGAGAATCATCTATGTTAACTGTACTAGCCGCAACAGTACTTTAAAGCTCGAAATATTACGTCCATACCTCCCAATGGTAAAAGTGTCTCCTTATTTTAGCTTTCTTGCATTGGAACTTGAGGAAACTTTCTTTTCAGCATTGTTGTGCTAAAAGTAAAAAACACTAGTAGTAAAGGAGTACACTGTTTTAGGTGGTCAAAAATAGGCTCAAATGACTGCTGAAACAAAGCTCTATCGATTAAAAAATAATTTGTTGAATTTAGTGCCACCAATCATAGTTATAGAAATTTTTTTTTCAATTACAGATTTTTTTCGTTCCTCTTAAAACAGCTATAACTTTTGAACGGAGGCACTAAATGAAACCAACTATTGTTTTCAATCGACAGGGTTTGATTTTAGCTTTCATTACATTTGAGTTACCTTTTGACTGTACAAGCAGCTTAGCTACACGCATCTGAAGCTGACAAATTTTTTTCGAAAATCGACTAAAATTGACTCATGCAAAATACCATACATCATTAGAGCTAAAAACTTTGTAGTAGAATCGCTTTAGGTATTTGAATCACATTAGGAACAATAATTTTTCCAACCATCTTGTTTTCAAACGATTCTCTAAAGTATTTTGAGCCACTTACGGCAGAATTACCAATATACATCATGTTTTATTGTATAGTGAATTAAGAGTGTCATTTCAAGAATGTTTTTTTTTTTTTTTTTTCATTCCCTCTTTTTCTTTCATTGCTTTTTGATCCTAGTGCAGTCGTGTTTTTTTGGTTTTTTTTTTTTTTTTGTAACGAAAATTTTGTTTAGTACTGAAGCAACTCACTTAAAGTTCTAGGTTGTTTCTAAGATTGTGGTTGCAATTTGTTTAATGATTAGAGTAAATTAATAAATACTCATGTACTTTGGTATTAAATATTCATAAAACGTGACTCATATTGACACCAGCACCATCACAACATTGATTTGTTCAGTCAACCATAATATCAAATATAGTAGGGTTGGCCTAAAGTGCTATCCTGGAACAGTGCCTCTATCGGGAACTTTGAGAAAGATTGGTCTTGATTATACTAGGACAGTACAATGAATTGATTACCATTTGTCCGTAGGAAAGCGATTTTTGAAGCTTAGCCACCTGGCGAATGGAGCCAAAAGCTTGATTGTATAATAATATTCTTTTCTTATTACGGACAAGAACGTCAATCTAATTATTTTTCCATATTTATTTGCTGCAGGGTAAACATAAAAAAGCATGTCTTTTATGGTTGCACTTGTGTTTTGTTTATTTGTGTTTGAATTAACTCAAAATTTTTTACAATATATTAAAGCTTACTTCTAGAGTATTTCTGGTTTTTGCAATATGAAATAAAAAAAAATTAATGAGAACTTTCCAACTTCCAGTTTTGGACTATTTTGAGGATTTAAAGGAACCTTGTGGCCTTTTTATCATGATCTGCTAGTAATTAAAGCCACATAGAAATTCAATGGCTACTGACTGTAATTGCAGTCTACGTGACTGCTTCAGTAGATTGATGTAACCAATTTGCGAGACTACGAAAAGAACAGCTGTTATGCTACAAAAAGCTGGTATACTGAATGAATATCATTGAATGAATCAGTGTGTTATATGATAATTTAATTTATGCAGTATATGACTGAATATCATAAAATGAATCAATTTAAACTCTTACTTTCTTTTCCTATTAGACCTATTTGATAATTAAAAAGCTAATTTAATATCGAAGTGACATTGTGACTTCTGTATTTTCAAAGCTCTTTCTTATTAAGTGCGAAGTTGGGTGAGTAATTAGAATACACCCATGTATTGTGACAAAGTCACAGCGTTGAGCACACGTATATAGGCGCATGTTTGTGGTGATTTACAGAACTGTAGGTATGTTTGCCTATGTGTGTGCTCGGGGGACATGGATAATGCCCCTCAGGCCTGAGTTGTGCGTGTACACTCATTGAACAATGCTGACGTGACTCAAGGAAAAAGAGGTGTAGTTTATCGGTCGTTGGTGAGTAAGTTGCTCATGTCGCTCGTCTTTCTGTGTCGGTAGATCTCCTGTTTACTGTGTATAAGTACTCTTCACTCTTTCTCTTGCTCTCTTCCTCTCACTCTCTTTTTTCATCTCCCTTTTAGCTTTCTTTTTCATGCTGTATGTATATAGTGGCCTTCATTTTTTAGCACTGTTCTCCTTACAGTTTATATTCATTAACTTTATTTCTTTTACTAATTATTTTAACTCTTAAAACAAGTATTCTACTTCATTCTTGAAATACGTGCATAAAAATTCAATTAGTAGATTTCAGCAGCTAAATCTTTTTTTTTTTTTTTTTAGTAGATAATTTTTTTTTAAATAACCTCTAATGAAATGTGACTTTTCTTTTTAACAATTTAAATTTTCATTAAAAAATAGAAATAAATAAAAGCTCTTACATTCACATTATGTAGAAAATATTAAAATTCACATTATGTATATTCGGTAGAAAATGTTTTACACCTTCGTGTAGAGCAGTCAGTGTCCCATCTGCATTGTTGACTATAGTGTAGTGCTCGGACAGAGGTTACATTCTAACTAAGATGAGGAATGGAATTAAAGTGAAAGGAGGCTACTATCTACGATTTTTGCTTTCTAGAGGATCCTTTTAAATGACTTAGTCTTAAAAAAATCCTAACAAGAAGTTACTTTTTTCGAGTTTTGACAAGTTTTTTAGCAATCGACGGCAATGTGTGACGACATCCTCATTCTAAGAGAGTGCACGAAGATGGTATTCGTACAATTGACGGATCAAATTGATATATGCCAATATAGGGTAAGGGCTACCTAAAGAAATCAAAGAGGGTACTTGGGCTCAATTGACGAATGAACAACTTTAATAGATAATATAGGCGATTCATCAGAAGTTGCTGGTAGGTATTTCCTGAGACATCAAGCAAGAGTAAAAAGCTGGCGTAGGGTATTTGATTTTTCCTTTTATAATGGCTTATTACAGGGGCTTTATTGTAAAAGGAAAGCCAAGACCTGGACAGTTCATTGGGCGAAGTCACTATTAGTTTAAAGAATAGTTGGTACAGCAAGTTAGATTGTTTCTTAGAAAAGATTCTTGCATTAAACTTGATAATAGCTGGGGTACGCTTGAGACTATCACTGCGCCCTAAAAATAGTATCCAGTAGGATGGATAACCGAGTCGTCTGAGGGGAACTCATAATAATGGGAAAAAGAGCAAGGAACGTAGAGATTAGGAAAATAGGATACGTAAAAACCCAATGGCTATACGTGGAATCTTAGTACTGTACTATGGTATTCTAAAAATATGTGTTTAAAAATTAAATGTATATTGTTATCTGTAACAAATATTTCTTTAAATCGTTATTTATGGACTCCATCTTTTACAAACACAATAGATTTTTTGTTAACAATATGTTAATTTACCGTACAGTATACATAAACGATAGCTTAATTTCTAAATATTAATAATTTTTAAGAACTAAGAATATTTAACCACTTTTTTACTTTGATATATTACGTATCACCAATCAGGGTATGTGACTATTGCAGTTATCTGACATATTTTCCAGGTTCCTAAGGTTGGTAAGGATACTTGAACTTATTGGGGACAACTGAAACCCCTTCCAATGCAAATAAAGAACATCAAAATCAAAAACCAATATAGTCCAATGGGTCCAAGAATACTTGTAATTGATCAAGTCATCTAACTTCTAATTTATTCACTGATATTATACTAAAAGATTAAATTATAAATACTATTTTGTTCTACCACATGTATTATTTTTTGTTGCAGTATTCCAGGTTGCAAAACCTCACCACGACACCGATCAATGCATGCCATACACCTCACGAATAGTAGTAACATATGCCCTCTTAATGACATACTTGGAAATTTTTCCTATGTTTTGTAATTAATTTTCATATTAACTGATACTAGTCTTCTCACGTGCTTCTATAATGAATTAATTTATCACTAAACACTAATAATTGTACATTGTAGAAAAATAAAATAATTTAATACTAAGAAATCAATTATCTCAAACATTAATGAATATATAGCTGGTACATCCCTGACTAGGCGTTCTATATTGTACATTATGGAATTATTTTAAATGTATAAAAGCACTGCGGAAAAATTTTATGTGTACATGAAAATAAAAGAAAAATTTCTTTAACATGACTATGCAGAAAGCGGACTAAGCTGCGCCGGGTAAGGAAAGTTAATAATAAGCGTTATATAATGTCAGTTTTAAATAGTTATAATTTAAAACAGGTAAAATCAGGGTTTTTTTTATTTCTAAACATCATTAAGAGTAAATAATTAGAAATGACTAATAATAAAAACCATCAAATATAATCTCAGTCTCGAATTATGATGTCATCGATTCTAATTATTGTTAATCATCATTTGTAATTAGCGTTTGTTATTCACCAAGCCAACTATTATATTAAATCTTTAATGTACGTTTTCAATAGTAATTTTTTTTTTTTTGATGCAAAGAACGAATTCAGCCAAAGGGAGCGTTTACTGAACGTTTGTTTACTTCACGGTCAAGCAACGTTATTTTTAATTAAAACGACGTCCATGGGTGTACTGTCATAATTTTGTATTTATTAAAAAGAAAAACAACGTTTTAACCGTTTAGAATGCTCCGTCCCTTATCAGGTAAAAAAGCTATGAGTAATAAAAATATTATTTACAATACAAATTTCAATAATCTACAACAATTAAAAGTTAAGTTGAGTGTACAACATAACTCTGACTCTTACAAAAAGGGTGTAAAATCGTACTATAGTCAGAGTTTCATGTTTAACATATATATTACTTTATACTCCTTTAAAAACTTCTACCATTTCTTCAAGTATTCACATATTTTAATAAATGACGTATGTGAGCAACACTGCTACGTTTTCAAAATTGAGTTTTATATTAACTTTTAGCCTACTGTTTCTGAAATTCATCTTTACAACATTAAAATAAACTAAAAAATTGCAACACTAGTAAAATTCTTATAAATTTTTTCTTTAATTAAGATAGAAAAAAATGTATACTATCAGTCTTTATTTGGCTTTTACTTTAACAATATTTGATTACTATGTCTTCAAAATTAGTTATTCTTCAAGATTACCTCCAATATTTGGATAAATATTTAAAGTAAAACTTTTCATAAACATCTCGTTGGTAAAGCCTAAATCCTGGGAATTTTAGTTGTGACTGTGCCCAGTAACATTTTTGGTAAGAATCGATTAGAAATAACTCATAGAACATTGTGTAGTAGTTGCACAGTTATTATTACAGTAGGGATTTTCATGCAAGTTCAAAAACTAAAAATTCTCCTAAAAATAAATTTTTCGATTCATTTAGGTAATCAACTTTGATGTAAGCCTCTAAAAAAAAATTGTATTAAGCGTTTTTGTTCCAATTTCTTTTTGCAACATGATAGTGCGAACTACTCCAAAGAAATGTTATTTATTTCTGCGAAAATTATGAGGAATAGTAATAAAATCTAACGGTTATTCTATGCCGCGAAAATAAGTAAAGAAATTCGTTTTAAGTAGTGAAAATGAATAGTTAGGTACTCCCATACGTACTAAAGCCAGCCTCAAAATTTGGTAAGAATCGATGCAGCAATTACTGCAAACTTAATTTGTAGCTAAAGAAATTCAAAAAATTGAATTCATGCCAATCCAAAAAAATTGACTTATCAACATTTCTGATGTGTTAACACATGCTTTAAGATCCATATTTTAGATCAAAAAATTAAAAAAATTTTATTTCAATTTTCCATCATTTTGTTATTGTTTTTAAAAAAATTCCTTATCTGAAAAATAACATAACTCGACTGGTTTTTAAAAAGAACAAACCAAATTCAAAAACAAATAGATACTATCATAAGAAACATTTTGAGACTTTTTGAGCGTGATTATGTTTAACAACCAGAGTTATCGAAATTTAAGTTGTCCACACAAGGTTAAATATACAATCTATATTTTACGAAAAAAAAAAATTGTTTATAACGGTGGAATGTTTGTTTTGTTACATTTATTTCTAGTAATTAGAAAAACAAATTAATGAAAGTTTTCATATTTGTAAATAAAAAATTGTTATGTCATACTTGACCAATAAAAGACAAAAACTTTAATACAATATTTTTTTCTAAGGCAATTTCGTAAAACTACGAACATTATCAAGTTTGAAGCTTTGCATTTGTATTTTTTAACCCACTGCGCGTTAAGTAGTTTGCAATTAAAAAATATTTCTTGCACAGATTAAAATGTCATACAGAGATGCCCAGGATATAGATGATTTGTTAAATTGTTTTACTTATAATAAGAAAATTTTAACAAAATGAAAATAAGTTGAAAATCACTAGGAAATTTTCGTATAGATTACTTATTTAAAATATTACTAAAAGAATGCATTTAACAAGCTTAATGATAATTTAAAATTGTATAAATACGTAGGTTAGCCACAGTTCACTACAATTTTTTTTTTTTTTTTTTTTCAGCGAGTATCGCTATTATGTTCACTAAACTCTAAATCTGCTTTGATGACTTCATAGTTCTGACTCATTCATAGTATCATACTCAGTTTCTACAACAGTTCCTTCAACCGTACGTACACTTCTGTCACCTTCATAAGAATAAATCTCATCATCTTAGTGATAACTTGCATCAGTTTTCTTTGAAATATTTATACGTACTTTGGTATCTCTGAAAATCTGTCTACGTCAGTTTAAGTAATACTCAGAGCAGCGCAAACCATGTTCAACACAGCTGCAAGGTTTTATGCAGTTTTTGACTTTCGTACATCTTATGTCTCTTAAAATTTCATCTTGCACAAGTCATTCTGTAACGTATTTTCAACGTAATCAATTCTAAATAATCAAACCCCAATCTGTTGATCTGACTTAAAGAAGTTCCGAGGTACTCTTGAACTCGATAATGCGCTGGCAAATAATGAAAAGTGGCAGCTGATTTTTCTCCAGAAGTACGTTAAGTTCGAACGCGCTTGAAACGAAATTTTTTAAATATAGTATGCATTACTTAGTTTAGAAGGATAATTTCTTTGCTGCCATGCATACACGATGCATCTATTATTTTGGAGCCAGCTCCGTCAATTTATTTTTTTGTTACCAGTAGGGGGGGGGGGATAATTATGACTCCTGTATGAGACTCTCAATGTATTGCAAAATTTTGATGATTGAAGACTTGTCTTATTTGTGATGGAATATTTTGTGCAATAACTACTAATGTAGTACCAAAAAATCCTTTCGTAATTTTTACTTTCAATGGATTTAAAAAATAAATATTTTTGTCGTAAGGAACGAATTTTCTACGAAGATAACTATGAGTCAATTTTCTTTACTAGCGTGTGTAGCTGTTTATACTATTAACGCGTTCACATTACCTATAGAAATCAAGGTTTTTAAAATTTTTCATTAAATACAGTATTAAAACGCATTTTTTTCTTATTTGCAAGAAAAAGATCATCTCAAACTGTTGCTGATGTAGACAAATCGAATACTATCTCCTGTGTGATTTACGGTGCATGTTGACGTCAACGATCAGCCAACTTAGTGCATTAAAAGTTGTTACTACACAATGTACCATTTCTAGTAAGTTTATTGTAATCCAGATAGTTCCTTTTTTTTCAATTCTAACAAACCTTGTAAATACAAGAGCACCAACTTAGCATATAAAAAGTGCCCTAAGGAATAGAAAGAAGGAATATTTTTGTACACATTCTTGGTAAAGCTTCCAATTACTCAATTGTTCTGCCTTCTAATAATTTTCATTGTTGAAATCATGAAATAATATAGAATTATTAACGCCTTTCATGTGTATCTGTAATTCGTTAACAATGGACTTCCGTTTTATTTATGACATTTCAAGTTTAAAGCCTTATTAATGCCAAAGTTTGGTACATCATGACCTTTTTATTTTCACTTAGTGTAAGTAATAAAAGCAGCTCTCAAAAAGCTACATGCACTGAGATCTGGGGAAAGCAGTAATTATTATTTAAAAAATCACGAGATAATTATTTTTAAAAAATAACAGTTGCTTTCTTAATTGAATAAGACTTTCAATAAAATAATTATGTGAAATCGGTGTTTCAAGTATTTTGAATTATTTCAAAAAATACTTGAAGTATTTTTACTAAAATATTTAAAATTATAAAATCAAAGTTTTAAAATCTAAATACTTCATTTTAAATACAACATTATTAAAAACAAAGCATTTTAAATACAANTGATTGGTCAATTTATTAAACAAAAACATTTTAAGTTATTTTGTAAGATATAAATATACTTCAAATAATTTACTCGAACATAATTTTATTTTTAATTTCGTGTTAAAGTACTTCATTAAATACTTTAATTATTTTGTCATTAATACTTATTTAAACACATTTGTATTTGATCAAAATAATTTAAATACCATGATCAATTAAAAATACAATTTTTTAACGTCTTTGAACTAAAAACTTAAGGGTCAGATGAAAGAGGGCACGAAAATAAAGTGTGCAATAAGGAACCATGAGTGTAAGAAAAAGACATAGTATTGTATATTTCTACAGAAAAAGGTCTCTCTTGTGCACCTTTCTCTCTCTCACGCAATCTTGTTAGCTTAAATCAATCCCGTATCGCCTTTCAACCACGATGACATATTTGCAAAATAGAGCTGCAGGGAACGCATCAACCGAAGTTTCCTTTATACTTATGTATCTCCACTTGATACATTCCACACGAGTAGATCAGAAACCACTGCGTTTACAAATAGCCAAACAGGAGGTACTGCGTAAGCGATCAATTTGAAACGTTAAATGCTTCAATTATCTGCTTCGTAAATTATACTTTTTTACGCAGTGTCGTGAAATTCTTTTTCTTTGCATGAATGGGATTAAGGTCGTGAGGAAACTTTTTTGAACGCTATACGATATCCATGATTTTGTAGCTCCATTCTGCAGATATGTGATCGTGACGTACCTTACAATCTCAATTTTAGTATCTCAAAGTACTTTACATTCAACAAACTTCTGAATCTTTCGCACTTTTTTTGCCTAATGCTGTGGTAAAAATATCTGCTATATGTTCTTCTAAATCAACTTTTACAACATCAATTTCGTGTTTCCCATAACTTTCGTTAACAAAGTGATAATGAGTTTCGATGTATTTCGATTTTTTAGTAAAATTTCCAAATCTAGCTACACTTATCGCACCAGAATTATCTTCGTACATTTAAATTGAATAGCAAAGTCCAATTTTTAAATCAAAAAATAAATCTTTTATAACTTTTAATTCACTCACACACTTAAACAATGCTACAAACTCAGCTTCTGTTGATAATTTTGTAACACTATTCTGTTTTCTAGATTTCCAATAAATTACATTTGTATACATACTTATTACGTAGCCTGTCGTTGATTTTTTATCAATTATATCACCTGCCCCATCAGCATCGACAAAGCAATCAATGATATTATTATTACTTCTCTTTTCATGAATCTATTGTAAATCCTTTGTTAAAAATGATGATCGATATTTTTATTAATCTCTTAAATTAAAAGAGACTATAAATATAAAAGTGGGTGATGGTTATTCTTCCAAAGCAACAAAAGTTGGTAATATTAGGCACAAGTTTGATGTTTATGGTCAAAGCAAAATGAATATAATAAAAAATGTTTTCTTTGTTAAATATATGGATAGAAATTTAATAAATTATGGTAAAGTGACAAAGGCAATAAGATTATATCAGTAGGAAATATGTCAAAGATTTTTAATCAAAATGGAAATTTAATTGCGTTGGCTTTTAAAAACAATGATGTTTATCAAATGAAAAGTAAAATTATGTATAGCAAGTCAAACTCAATGACAAAGAATAAGTTAACAGAAAAGGAAGAATTGCATAGAACTCTAGGTTAGGTAAATTTTAATTATTTGAAAACAATGTGTGATAAACAAATGCTGGATGGTTTACCCAAAGAATTAGAAACTGATTATTTTAAATGTGGGATTTGTTTGGAAAATATAATGCATAATTTACCATTTAATCATGACAGATAAAGAGCCAAAGGTATTTTAGAAATTATATATACCGATTTAAATGGACCTGGTGGTACTACTGGATTGAATGGCAAGAAATATTTTTAGAGTTTTATCGATAATTACAGTAAAGTAGATAAAGTGTATTGTATTAAATCGACAGATCAAGTATATAATTGTTTTGTTAATTATGTAAATTTAATTCAAAGTAAGACAGGAAAAAAAATAAAAAGACTAAGATGTGATAGTGGAAAAGAATATATAAATAAGGATATAAGTAATTTTGCAAGCGAGAAAGGTATATCTATTGAACCGTGTCGACCTTATGTACATAAATCAAATGGAAAGGCAGAAAAATATAACAGGGATATTATGGATATGTTTAGATGTTTATTAAAAGAAGCAAGGGTTTATAATAGATTTTGGCCAGAAATAGTTAAAACAGCTGCTTATCGAAAAAACAGAATTGTTACCAATACTGTTAAAAAGAATAAAACACCTTTTAAAGATATGTTTGGCAAAAAGCCAAGTATAAAAAATTTAAAAATTTATGGAAGTACAGTTTTTGTGAGAATACCAGAGAAAAAAAAATTCAAAATAAGAAAAAAAAGCAGATTTAGGAATTTTGTTAGGTTATAAAAATGTTGGTTATAGAGTTCTGATAAATAGTAAAATATTAATTACAAAACATGTTGATATTATCAAGAATGGCACAACAAATTGTATTGGTTTAGAATCAGAAAATGACATAGTAAAAATTAGTTTAAATTAAAACAATGTTGAAAACAAAAATGGCGATTAAAATATAAACGGCAAGGATGAAAATTTTAATTTAGGACGGTCAACTAGGGAAAGAAAAGAGCCTGATAGGTACACAGATGAAAATTTTGTAGATAGTTTAATTATTTATGTAAATTACACAAATGCTGAGACACCTGTTTCTTGTAATAATGCGATGAACAGTAATGAGTCTGTGGAAACGGATGTAGAAACAGCGTTTTTAAACGGTAAAGTCAAATCTGAAGTATATGTAAAACAGCCACGAGGCTATAATGATGGCTCTAGTAAGGTATTAAAGGTCGATAAAGCGTTGTATGGATTTAGAGAAAGCCCAAGAGCTTGGTAAGCGTGTTTTGATACTTATTTAAAAAGTTTAAATTTTAAGAGCGAAAATAATTGTTGTCTATATATCTTAAATGACAAAAAGAGATGATGTATATTTAATTCTTTTTGTGCATGACTTATTAATTTGCTGTAAAAATGAAGAAAAATTGAATTTTTTTAAACGATTACTGTGTTAACAATTTTAAATAAAAGATTTAGGTAGAACAAGTACTTATTTAGGTATTAGCATCAATCATGACTGTAAAAATGGAAAAATGACACTTGGTCAGAAAAACTATATTAAAACATTAGTAAAAAAGTATGATATGAAAAATTAAAAATTGTATGCGGTTCCTATGGAACAAAATTTAAAATTAGAAGCAGCGCAATCAGTGTACGATAATATTAAGTTCAGAAACTTAATTGGAGCTCTTTTGTATGTAAGTGCGAAAACGAGACCTGACATTAGCTTCAGTGTAAATTATTTAAGTAGATTTAAAAACAGTTATGATAAAACACATTTAAATTATGCTATGAGAATTTTAAAATATTTTTCTTTAACAAAAAATTCACAACTAATTTATGGAAAGAGTAGTAATAATAATGTCATTGATTGCTTTGTCGATGCTAATTGGGCTGGTGATATAATTGATAGATGTTGTTTTAAATCCACTGGGTCAGTGGCCGGCACACGGGAGACTCCGGTACGATCCCGGCCAGTGCAACTTTTTCAAGAACGTACCTCAGGAAATTTTCACATGTATTTTTTCACCACGCAATGCTCCTCGTGAAGGGGATGGGTGACCTTCTCGCAGAAATAATTGCCTTTCTTCCCTCTATTCCTGTCCATTCATCCAGAGCAAATAAACCGTATAAAAAATTACTATCTATGATTTAAAACATCTAGTTTATGCTTACCAATAGTTGAATTAACTTATTATACTTCTTAGCAGCAATAGAAGCATTTATACACTACCGTGACGCATAACACAGCAGCTGACCATAAAAATACTTTAGCTTACACAATTGCAAAAAGACCTAATTAACCTAAACATGTTCCTTCTTTTCACATGGAAGTAAATCTGTAGGACGACAACGCGTAGACTCTTGAATTTCTCTCTTAAGATAATGATCATTGGTTACAAGTTTTATCCAATTTGTATGAACTTTTCTAATGCCTATTATATTCATATTAACACTTTTTCAATTGTTAACAATTTGCTCCTTCCCAGACGTCCATGAGCGAATTTTTCGGAATGGCTCGCATGAAATTGCGAGAGCTAGCGATCGAGCATGTTCTATTTCTTTCCGCTACGCTCACACGTGGCCTTTCTTACTTTTTTACCACCATATCAACAGATTGATTTTAGAAGATTACTTAATTTTCGACACCCAATTTGCATGTCTCATTGGGCTGACAAAATATTTAAGCGTATTATCAAGTGTATCCTCTAAATCTTATATACATTGTCTCGAAAATGAACAAAAAGCAAGAAGTGCCTAATCTTACAACACATGCAGTCAGGTAAAAGAGACTTATCCCTGGGGATCCCCAAAAAAAACTATAACAATTTACGCCGATTAATTAGAAAAAAAAAAAATTTACAACACTCTCAAGAGCTCTCACGTGGAAGGGCCAAAAAAAATTATTCCTTCATTCATTTATTCCTTTACTCACGTTCGCTCTATGGCACAACGGTGAAAAGGAGGGTCAGCTATTTACGACTCTGGCAGGAAGTCTTTCCTCACGCATTACTGATTTTCGCACTGTAAAAGTCCTCAGAAATTGAATCAAGCGCAAGAAGGAAGCAGTGGAAGAAAAGAAAGGGTCCAGAAAAGCTCGAGTTTTATAAATTGATTGCTGTTAGATTATCAGATGTCGTAGTTCGAATACATAAATACCGCGTTCTTCATTACACGTTAACTGCTAGACTGAATTTTAGCTATGCGTGAACGATTATCTCTGGCTCACACATGTGTATCTGAAATAATAAAAAAAATTACTCTGAGATCAAACTGAACTGGAGGTATGAGAGCTTATAACTTGAGTTAATCTGTGTCGAGTTAAAATTCTGATAGCCAATCGATTAACCATAAAGAATAAATCATTATGATTAAATATACCATGTATAATTTCAACATTTTTTTTTTTAATTAATGGCAATAGAAAATTGATCACTTACACTAAATTTTTCTGTGTGATAAAAAATCCTCGAGCGTGCGAGCTCTGTCTTTTGTATAAAAGTTAACAAAAAAAAGACAAAAATTCATCTTCGAACGAATTAACTTCATTATTTAAAAGTTGAGTTTGTAGCTTTGTTTTCTTGTGCAAGCACAAATTAAAAAAGTACAATGCTTCAAATCACAGGTTAATAGACACACTCGCCTAGCTCCTTGTAATCTTACAGGCGAAATAGAGCTGCTGCTATCCATCCTGACCATCAACGAGTAGCCTTGCCAAGTGCACGATCAATTTTATCTTCTCGAAAAACGTAAGACAAATTCTACTTAAATTTATTTGATGAATTCAGCTGTAGACACAACAAAAGTTTTAACACATACAATTAATGTTTGGGAATAAGGAGTAAAACAGATAATTTTTTGTAACGTCATCATAATAGTTAGTATTTTATTTCTTTAAATTTCTTGTAAATTTTGTACTATCTATTAAAAACATGATTTTTTTCTCTGCAGCTGATGAAACCTCAAAAATTTTAACTTGGTACTTGAAAATTGAGAAGTTATTTTACACAAGAATACTTAATAAGAAATATTTGGTGTACACTAAATTAAGGGCTACTATAAATATTTATTACAGAAATTAATACAAAATATGAAACAGCTGGAGATGGAATTAAAACTAAAATTATTACTTCGTGGAGATTTTGATGACGGCCTTTATGATACCATTAATTTTAATTATAATAATGATAAAATAAGCTGCCAGAATTTAAATTTCAAACCAAACAATAAAGAAATTTTAAGTGAAAAGTATTTATTAAAAAATATTNTGACTTATTCAGATATTTTATTTTTTATGTATGATTCTCAAAACTTTCATTTCAACGTAAGGAACTCGGTTGTTAACAATATCGGCGAATAATAGAAAGATATTCAAAATTTTATCATAGAAAATTTTTTTTATAAAAATGTAAAAGAGAATGAAATATATAAAAGCTTTACGAATCATTTAAAGTTCATGGGAGCGAAAGTGAACAGAAAAGTGTTATTGAAATGTACAATGTGTACTAAAAAATTAAAATTAGCAAATCTCACAACTTTATAAATCTTAAAAATAAATAACCCAACAATTTTCAATTAACGTTAACATTTTCTGGAGGCTTAGATAACAATCTTAATTATATTAATAATGTCTGTAATTAAAATATAAAAAAATATTCGAAAATGATAAAAAGTCAGAATAGTTATACAATAATCAAAAGAAAATAATGAAAACAAAAATGATATTGCTATTAACAAATACAAATTATATCTTATTTGCGATGATAAATATAGCAAAAAAAATTAACATTTTCTGATGTAGATGTAACATACTTTGAATAAATGAAAATTACATGTCCTTATTGTTAGAATTTTGTTTATAAACAAGAATATAAATCATTTAATTGTTGTAAAAACTTTTCAATAAAGATTTGTAAAATCTTCTTACGTATGTTGCAAATTTGAGAAATTCAATAAGAAATAATAACATTTTTCGTTTTGCATCGTTAAACACAAATGTTGTACATAAAAAAAAAGCTATTTGTAACTTAAAAATTCAAGGATAGATTTGTCACATTACTCCAAACAGTTTATAGCATGATCAAGAATCACATAGTCAGCTATATATTTATGATGACTTAGTTGCAATTGAAAAAAGATTAAAATCAAAAAAATTTAGTTGAAGAACATATAAAAAGTTTAACAAAAATATTAAACGACAATCCTTTTGCCAAAAATTATAAACACTTACATCAAATTTTAAGTACCTAAAATTTACCAAATTCTAAAAAGTATTTTATACGAAAAAATGATAAACAACGTCATATATATAATAATCCTTTAATACCAGAAAGTGGTACTACTAGTAGTGGTTTCAGATTCAGGTATAATCGAAAACTTATTTATTACTTACTCAATACTCATTTAACGAGTGATACATTATCGAACAAAAAAAAGTCCAACATTAAAAATCATTGTTGCGGGAACAGCACTTCAGGAACAGATATAGGTTTACATGCATGCGAGAGCTGCAAGCTGCAAGAGCCGAGAGCAGGAGGCAGCCAGTGTAAATGTACAAAACATAAATCGTACGCACATTTTGGTCTTTCCCTCCACTGCTGAAATAGTGCGTATAGTTCAGTTGGTGTGCATGGAAAGTTTATCTGCCAACCTTATAATCGTACTGTTTATCGACTACTTTCATCACTCAACGTAAAAACGTTAGGATCATCCTCTCCAGTACTTTGCCTGAGTCGTCCAGCATACACAGAAGCCGGAATGATGCCAGGGTCACAGATGGATACCCTCGTCCAAAAGAACAAAACGTTGGATCTTTCATGGCTCACCAAATATTTAAACACACCGAGAAAAACATATGGCTTCGCCGCCGTCACGATCTTAAGAACTTCATTAAGTATTCCGTCCAGACCTGGCACCTTTAGTTCCAGCAATGCCGACAGGACCACAGACAGTTGCATTTGCGGAAACAACATGATGGCCTCGTTCACTATGGCCGTCTCAGTCCACTCCTTTTCCAGATGTACCGGGAACAGAACTTCGACAACGTTCTGCATAAACGACGGCTCTATGAGCCCAACCGGTCCCAAGCCAATCAGTCTTTGTTTGACTATGCGGTAACCAAGGCCCCAGGTATCTCTGTTAATCTCAGCTACACGCTCACGCAAACAACGGGTTTTGCTTTCTTTGATTGCACTCACAAGTTTTTTTTTGCATCTTTGTAAAGTACCACTTCTTCCTCCACATCTCTCCTTTACTGGAAGCGCTGGGATCTGCAACGGAGTCTGTGACACTCCCTCCGCATGAAAGCGATTTCATCGGTCCACCCATAGTTCAGTTTCCTACTTGAGTTCTGAGGCAAACATGAGTCATACCGTTCTTTGATACATTTCATGATGGCTTTTATGAGCTAATCAGCCTCTACTGGTCCAGAGACGGCGTTTAAGTCAGCTGAAGGTGGTACATTAGCCAGGACTTCACAGAGCGCATCTCGATTGAATTGCGCAATATTACGCCCAACAGCTCACACCCTGAGTACTTCTCGAGGTATAGCACCACGCAACTGGCTAAGTTCGAATGATATGAACTGACGATCATTCGCTAAGTGGTCCTCGAAGACTCTTCAAGCAGACACCCACGTTGCCATGCTCAGCGTTGTCAGCGTTACGTTGACTATCGAATCCCTGGTTCCTATTTAACTGAACGTCGTCTAGTTACCAAAGTTCAACATGATAAGATCGAGACTTGAGGGCAATCTTAACACCACCCACCGCCAAGGTAACACGGATACGTCTGATTCACACAAAACCACTCCCAGCTTCAGAATCAGAAACCAAAAATTTTTCCCTTTTACAGACCATGATGGTTACTCGTGAGGTCGCCGTGCTAGCATGTCTCTGGACAGTCATAGTTCTGCTCACTTGCCATGAGCAACACCACTTCCCAGTCCCAGGAGTACTGGTCCAGCAGAGTCTGCGAGAACTAGGACCTCTGAAGGTTACCCTGCAGAATCAGTACCATTGCAACTGTCTCTCCCCTTCAGCTGCCTTGACGACCACACATGTAAAGCAACCAGCCACATGGTGCAGCTAGGGTGTCGAGGTCATGTTCCAGCATAAATAGCAGCTTACCTCTTTCTTCCAGCAAGTCCCAGCCTAATGAATACTTTTACCGCATCTCCAACATGCCCCAGTCATGCTACTGCCCTTGCAGTTACCTGCAAGGTGCTCAAAGCCTAGGCACGTGAAAAAGCGTCTGGCCTAATTTGGGCAGGGCAAAATCTGCAGTTTATCTAATGTATTTTTACACAAGATGTTTTATCCATAACGAAGGTGGAGGACAAAGATGTGGTTATCCATGCAACGAGATTTCCTTTTCAGGAGCCGGACGACAGACGGACTTCTATGCGCTCTAGCGTATCTACTAGAAAAGCATTAACTGCTTCTTTTATATCTTTTTTAGTTATTGTCAGGTCTATGTCTTTTATTTCATACAACGCCATTAACAGCAGAGACCGTACCCTTGTATCGCCTTTAACAGCTTTGGTAAAGGCACTTACTAGCTTTGCTTGGGCCTCTCTCAAGGCATTCTTGAGTTCAACTAGGGCACCATCCCTACGTATTTCACGCATACCATGGATGAGGAGTAGTAGTAGTTATAGCAGCAGTAATAAAAATAGCAGTAGTAGCAGTAGTAGCAGTAGTACCAGCAGTAGCAGTGGTAGTACTAGTAGCAGAAGTAGTAAAAGTAGTTGTAGTAATAGTAGTAGTAGTAGTAGAAGTAGTAGTAGTAGTAGTAGTAGTAGTAGTAGTAGTAGTAGTAGTAGTAGTAGTAGTAGTAGTAGTAGTAGAAGTAGTAGTAGTAGTAGTAGTAGTAGTTCCGGGTGGGGTTTTCGCTAGTTTCTCCATACCGGGCACTTCCCCAGGTGGCGGATAAGGGCATCCTCTTAAAATATGAGGTGACGATGGGCAGCTGGGGTGGCTCTCCGTGGTGGTGGTCGGGGGCGTGGATCGGGGGGCGTGTGTGGCGTTGGCGTGTGTATCTGCGGCGATGTGGACAGGGGACTAGTGCCCCATGCCTCCATCCGTGTAAATGCATGGGCCGGCTCTGCTTGTGCTCCTTGTTCTTCGCTTTTTGCTGCTTTCGTGGGTGGCACTCCATTGCTTGATGCGGGCCAACAAAAACTAGCACCCGTCGTGTATAGAAGTAAGCGGCGGTTAAAACATTCTTCTCAGATACGTGTATCACACACTCTCACTAAACAAACACAGGGACACTTATGGATTGTTCTGGGTTGCGTGTGGCGGGTCCTTTTCCGGGCTTGCGTTGGAGGCCTGGCGGCAGGTGAAGCCGGACGATGAGGCCCAGGTAAGTCTGAATAACCACATCTTATATGGCTGTACGCCTCATAAACAAAAAAGACGTGGTGGGCCGACTAATCAAGGCTTACTACCACTGAGGAGGCTATATGGCGGCACCTTAGTACCTTATGCCAGCCCGTTTTGTTGGGTTGTCTGCGCGGTCTCGGGACTGTACGCCTGCCGCTCGTCTCGCTGGGATGACCGTTGTGTACCGACAAATACATACATTACACACGAACACCCTTCTTACACTTGTTACTCAACGCCAGGGCAGTCTCCGTGGGTGGGACTGAGGGAGAGTGGCGACTCCCGGCCGGCCCGAGCAAGTAGCGGTTTTCTCTGGTAACAGAGAGAGCTGCTGCCCTGGTTTTAACCCTTTCCGAATACTTATTTCTAGAAAAAAAGGGTAGTGCTGGCCTTCGCGGGTCAGTATGATATTAAAAAAGATGCCAATATGAAAAACGTCAATGCAAAACAAGTACCCCAGGCGGTAACCTCACTGAGGGAATCCGCTGGCAGTTCCGATCCGGTGAAAGCCCGGGTGACTGACGCAGGCCCCACGGATTCTGGGGGGGGGGCCTCAAAGACGTGTCTCATGGCCAACAGGGACTGCTAAATGTTCCATGGCCTTTCCTTACAGACAAAGGACGAAGAGAAAGCCAACGACACCGAGGTTAGCAACGTGTCGGTATTTAGCCACCAGACCCAGGAAGAGCTTGCTTTTTTAGAAGAAAGTGTCACTAGGCTTGATGTTAAGCGACAGCAAGTTGCTGATAAAGTCCAATCAGCAACGAATGACATTACAGAGACGCTACAACTGATTAATGATAAGTACGGCAACACAGCGAACGCTGTTAAAAATGGGCTCAAAGCGGCGCTTAAGCATCTTCAAGAGGCAGAGGTGCTAAGAAAAGGCTGTCTTATTGAAGAAGATTCGTATACCAACGCTTGGAAGTCGTCAATTAAATCCCTGCAGTGGAGGGAAAAAAGGCGAGATGATTTCCGACGGCATGTACAGAAACGAACCCTGAACACTGCCTTAAAGGAAATAGAACGAAGTAAGAGAAACAGGAGCCCATCAGACAGCCCTGAGAAACGCCAGCAGGCTCTGTCTTTAAAGAAAAAGAAAACAGGCAGTGGCAAACAAGAAGAAATTCCACTGAATGACAAAACAAGCCGGAAGAAAAAGAGTGGACGCCACAACAACAGTAGTAGTGAAGATGGCTGAAGGACAGACCTTTGCAACGGTGCTGAAGGCTTTGAGGGTGAACTTTGACCCCGATAAGGCTAAAGTGGCAGTCTAAAGTGTTGTCACTACAAAAAAAGGAGACATACTTATTAAAGCCAAAGGTGTAGCGAATGCTACTGCATTCTCACAGCAAATTGAAAAGTCGGTAGCCGGACAGGGTACTGTCAAAATGAGCGACAGGAAAGTGACATTAGAGGTCCGAGATCTGGATGCCATTGTAGAGGAAGATGAGGTCAAAGAGGCCTTTGCTAGGACTTTTGGACATCAGAGCCAGGAGCCAGAAGTTGCTCTCTTAAAGCCAAATGCCAGAGGACAGAGGCTGGCTTTAATTAAGGTGGACAAAGTATCTGCCAGACAAGAAGAAAAGGAAGGCAGGTTATGAGTTGGCTTTGTAAGCTGCCGAATTCGAAGAAGAATCGAAGTAACAAGATGTTACAAATGCCTGGGATATGGACACGTCTCGGGCAACTGTGAGAACGAAAACAGATCCAAGCTGTGCTTCCAGTGTAGAAGCTCAAACCACCGGAAGAAAGAGTGTCCAGGCCCAGCACGGTGCTTCCTTTGCCCAACAACGGACAACAAGCACGGAGCAGGCAGCGGGAGCTGCCCTTCATTCAGAAGAGCCCTGAAAGAGGCCAGGAATAAGGCCTAAGCAGGATCAGAATAAGGCAAAAAAGGCCTTGACTTGAAAAACAGGCTCATGTGGACCCACGCTGCGTTGGGTACTTTTTACCTATCAGCAAGGGAAAGCATTAAGCTCATAGTGGTGCTGGCTGAGTAGGCAGCCTACTATGAAGCGCTAGACAAGGTGCTGGTCCTCAGGGACCCCGAGTCCTTTTCAGAACTCGAGAGCATCAGCACCTCTAGCAAATGGTGGCGATTTAGCTCGTTAATGCTGTGAGACACGATGGTCTCCCTGGTGGCTCCACCCTGAAGTAATGCTAATGCGGTTCCGGGGTAGATCAAAAGCCACGCGGCATGGGGGGGGGGTTTAGTGGGTATGGGTGGTCTAATAAAAAAAATCCACCGAGTTCCACACTACCGCTGTCCCTGCGGTGTGCCTCAATGCATTTCCCCTCCCTCCACAAAAAAAAAAGTAGTAGTAGTAGTAGTAGTAGTAGGAGTAGTAGTAGTAGTAGTAGTAGTAGTAGTAGTAGTAGTAGTAGTAGTAGTAGTAGTAGTAGTAGTAGTAGTAGTAGTAGTAGTAGTAGTAGTAGTAGTAGTAGTAGTAGTAGTAGTAGTAGTAGTAGTAGTAGTAGTAGTAGTAGTAGTAGTAGTAGTAGTAGTAGTAGTAGTAGTAGTAGTAGTAGTAGTAGTAGTAGTAGTAGTAGTAGTAGTAGTAGTAGTAGTAGTAGTAGTAGTAGTAGTAGTAGTAGTAGTAGTAGTAGTAGTAGTAGTAGTAGTAGTAGTAGTAGTAGTAGTAGTAGTAGTAGTAGTAGTAGTAGTAGTAGTAGTAGTAGTAGTAGTAGTAGTAGTAGTAGTAGTAGTAGTAGTAGTAGTAGTAGTAGTAGTAGTAGTAGTAGTAGTAGTAGTAGTAGTAGTAGTAGTAGTAGTAGTAGTAGTAGTAGTAGTAGTAGTAGTAGTAGTAGTAGTAGTAGTAGTAGTAGTAGTAGTAGTAGTAGTAGTAGTAGTAGTAGTAGTAGTAGTAGTAGTAGTAGTAGTAGTAGTAGTAGTAGTAGTAGTAGTAGTAGTAGTAGTAGTAGTAGTAGTAGTAGTAGTAGTAGTAGTAGTAGTAGTAGTAGTAGTAGTAGTAGTAGTAGTAGTAGTAGTAGTAGTAGTAGTAGTAGTAGTAGTAGTAGTAGTAGTAGTAGTAGTAGTAGTAGTAGTAGTAGTAGTAGTAGTAGTAGTAGTAGTAGTAGTAGTAGTAGTAGTAGTAGTAGTAGTAGTAGTAGTAGTAGTAGTAGTAGTAGTAGTAGTAGTAGTAGTAGTAGTAGTAGTAGTAGTAGTAGTAGTAGTAGTAGTAGTAGTAGTAGTAGTAGTAGTAGTAGTAGTAGTAGTAGTAGTAGTAGTAGTAGTAGTAGTAGTAGTAGTAGTAGTAGTAGTAGTAGTAGTAGTAGTAGTAGTAGTAGTAGTAGTAGTAGTAGTAGTAGTAGTAGTAGTAGTAGTAGTAGTAGTAGTAGTAGTAGTAGTAGTAGTAGTAGTAGTAGTAGTAGTAGTAGTAGTAGTAGTAGTAGTAGTAGTAGTAGTAGTAGTAGTAGTAGTAGTAGTAGTAGTAGTAGTAGTAGTAGTAGTAGTAGTAGTAGTAGTAGTAGTAGTAGTAGTAGTAGTAGTAGTAGTAGTAGTAGTAGTAGTAGTAGTAGTAGTAGTAGTAGTAGTAGTAGTAGTAGTAGTAGTAGTAGTAGTAGTAGTAGTAGTAGTAGTAGTAGTAGTAGTAGTAGTAGTAGTAGTAGTAGTAGTAGTAGTAGTAGTAGTAGTAGTAGTAGTAGTAGTAGTAGTAGTAGTAGTAGTAGTAGTAGTAGTAGTAGTAGTAGTAGTAGTAGTAGTAGTAGTAGTAGTAGTAGTAGTAGTAGTAGTAGTAGTAGTAGTAGTAGTAGTAGTAGTAGTAGTAGTAGTAGTAGTAGTAGTAGTAGTAGTAGTAGTAGTAGTAGTAGTAGTAGTAGTAGTAGTAGTAGTAGTAGTAGTAGTAGTAGTAGTAGTAGTAGTAGTAGTAGTAGTAGTAGTAGTAGTAGTAGTAGTAGTAGTAGTAGTAGTAGTAGTAGTAGTAGTAGTAGTAGTAGTAGTAGTAGTAGTAGTAGTAGTAGTAGTAGTAGTAGTAGTAGTAGTAGTAGTAGTAGTAGTAGTAGTAGTAGTAGTAGTAGTAGTAGTAGTAGTAGTAGTAGTAGTAGTAGTAGTAGTAGTAGTAGTAGTAGTAGTAGTAGTAGTAGTAGTAGTAGTAGTAGTAGTAGTAGTAGTAGTAGTAGTAGTAGTAGTAGTAGTAGTAGTAGTAGTAGTAGTAGTAGTAGTAGTAGTAGTAGTAGTAGTAGTAGTAGTAGTAGTAGTAGTAGTAGTAGTAGTAGTAGTAGTAGTAGTAGTAGTAGTAGTAGTAGTAGTAGTAGTAGTAGTAGTAGTAGTAGTAGTAGTAGTAGTAGTAGTAGTAGTAGTAGTAGTAGTAGTAGTAGTAGTAGTAGTAGTAGTAGTAGTAGTAGTAGTAGTAGTAGTAGTAGTAGTAGTAGTAGTAGTAGTAGTAGTAGTAGTAGTAGTAGTAGTAGTAGTAGTAGTAGTAGTAGTAGTAGTAGTAGTAGTAGTAGTAGTAGTAGTAGTAGTAGTAGTAGTAGTAGTAGTAGTAGTAGTAGTAGTAGTAGTAGTAGTAGTAGTAGTAGTAGTAGTAGTAGTAGTAGTAGTAGTAGTAGTAGTAGTAGTAGTAGTAGTAGTAGTAGTAGTAGTAGTAGTAGTAGTAGTAGTAGTAGTAGTAGTAGTAGTAGTAGTAGTAGTAGTAGTAGTAGTAGTAGTAGTAGTAGTAGTAGTAGTAGTAGTAGTAGTAGTAGTAGTAGTAGTAGTAGTAGTAGTAGTAGTAGTAGTAGTAGTAGTAGTAGTAGTAGTAGTAGTAGTAGTAGTAGTAGTAGTAGTAGTAGTAGTAGTAGTAGTAGTAGTAGTAGTAGTAGTAGTAGTAGTAGTAGTAGTAGTAGTAGTAGTAGTAGTAGTAGTAGTAGTAGTAGTAGTAGTAGTAGTAGTAGTAGTAGTAGTAGTAGTAGTAGTAGTAGTAGTAGTAGTAGTAGTAGTAGTAGTAGTAGTAGTAGTAGTAGTAGTAGTAGTAGTAGTAGTAGTAGTAGTAGTAGTAGTAGTAGTAGTAGTAGTAGTAGTAGTAGTAGTAGTAGTAGTAGTAGTAGTAGTAGTAGTAGTAGTAGTAGTAGTAGTAGTAGTAGTAGTAGTAGTAGTAGTAGTAGTAGTAGNAAATATGTATAAGAATATTTTTTTCACCTGAATAATACAACAAACTGTTTAAAAAAATCAAGAAATCGTCAAGAGGTATGACAACCTTAAAAAGCTATGACGATTGTTTTTCCCAAGCCATCGTAACAATATGAAAAAGTAATCCTGCTGAGTCCTGAATCATTGACATCGGTCAAAAATTCTGAGATCACACACATGCAAGCATACGAATACGCACAAAAGATTTTTTATGATCTACCAAGTATTTAGTTAGTTATCAATGTTACTATCATTCAAATTATTACCTTTAAAATTATGAATTAGCCTTGCCGGCTATAACTATTAACGTAATAAATTATTTAATAGTCAGTTGTTGCGTAGGATTCTATGTACGTGACACAGTATTAAAAATAAAATTTTTTTAACGTGCCCGAAAAAAAAAGTGTTGAGACAATATTCATAAATTAAAATGAAAGTTGCAATAAGAAATTTAAATAGAATACTGAATTATATTAAAAAAAAAAAAAAATCTAATGGCAATCAGAATTGAACCCCAAATCGCCAAAATATGCCGTCAAAGGCATAAGCCCTAGCCATCTCAGCTATTCAAACTTTAGACCTCATATAACCTAAAGTCATATATGTTCATTGATACCCTCCGGAGCTTGGCATACAGTTCATAGCGATTATGATAAGTAAAAATAATAATTTATATTTAAGGTGCTTATAGCCATACTATCAACCTCAAAAAATATTCTAAGCTAAATATTTTTTCAACGTACTTTGATACGCAGTACTAAACAAAAATCCAAAGTATAAGAAGAATCAAAAAATAAATGTCTTGAAAGTCTAAGCTTCCAATTGCGTAAACATTTATTTGTATGATTTAATTTTCGAAAAATAATATGGCTAGCCTCTCTTAAGCTTTCATATGTTATAGAGAATTGTTAAATGAAAGGTTTTTTATTTTATAAATATTAGATGTGAAATCTTTTCTTCTTCTCTATTTCCCCTTAATTTCTAAGACCTTATTTAAAAAGTTAGTATATAGCGAGAAAGACTCGTCCCTTTTTTTCGCTATGATATACGCGGGTATATAGTTATATAGCTGTAGTCGGCATTTCCATGCACCACTCTTCTCTCCGTAGGCACATATTCAGTATACCCCTTCCACGTGTCTCCAAAGTATGTGCCTACATGCCCATTTCCACGCGAATCCGTAGGCACACACTCGGTATACCCCCTCCACGCTTCTCTAATAAAAAAAAATATATGTGCCTGGTTCGGCCGCTTGGCCGCGACGGAGCGCTCGAAACAGTGGCCAAAAGTGAACTCGAGCCGTAGCATTGCAGTTACCAATCTCTCTACTAATCTCTGCTAAAACTTTAGAGGACAAATGACAGACGTAAAAAGAGCGATTTTTCCTCTTGATGGTGCATTTTTATAGCGTTAGAGTGAGTAAAAAAGGCCTTTGGTTAAATAAAGTTAACCAATTAGCGATGTTCTTGCAGACTGCGTTGACAGCAAAATAGGGTAGGCTTACACAATGATGTTAAATGTTATGATTTAATGTATTAGGAAATAACAATGCAACAGTACAAATTACATTTTTCTGGCAAGTGCGATTGAGTTTTTTGGAGCAGTGATGATAAAAACCCGCATCAGCAATAGTAGAACGCCAAATACAAGTTTAAGTGTGAAACATAAGTTTATACATTTTTCAATTAATCCTTTTGGAGATTTTACAATTAATTTTGAGAAAAATGAAATATCGCGTTAAGTACAATTTTTTTTTGGTATACATTGTTAGAAATGGACAATCAATGCGCTAGTAAACTATTCATTCATACAAGGCTCCCAGATTTTCGGGAGTTCGCCGCATGCACAGTGCGTAGTCACCCTCTCCTCTCTTAAGTAGTCCGAGCCCCCTCTATACCTATACCTTAACTTAAGCCCCGTCCACTTCCTGCAACTTAAATACGAGTTCTTATACATTGCAGGTACGAGCGCCGACGGTCGAGTGGACTAAACCTTTTGTTCCTGACGGGCTAACTAGCCAGGTTATCGATTCTCGCCGATGTCATATTTTTTTTTTTTTTTTTTNGTAGTAGTAGTAGTAGTAGTAGTAGTAGTAGTAGTAGTAGTAGTAGTAGTAGTAGTAGTAGTAGTAGTAGTAGTAGTAGTAATAGTAGTAGTAGTAGTATGCCTTAATGTACACCATAGGAACAGCGGTAGTGTGGGATTTAGTAGATTTTTTTTATGAGACCACTAAAATCGACTAACACCTACCCTCCATGCCACGTGGTTATAGTTCTGCACTGGAATCATGTCATCATTACCTCAGGATGAAGCTACCTGGGAGATAAGTAAGAGTACTTAGCATAACATGGGTCCACATTAGCTCACACTTCTTCTAGAAGTTTGGCCTCTTCACTTTTGCGCCACTTAGGCCTTTTTCATGGTTTTGTCTAACGCTTGTCTAAATGTTGGGCCCACTGCCAGCTTTGTGTTGCGTGTCTCCTGTATAGCAAAAGAAACGTTGTACTGTACTGTTGCAGTCTTTTTTGCAGTTGTTTGAAGTTCCACATTTAAAGCTCAGCTTTATTCTGTCTTCTTCTTTGCAGTCATAGAATACATCTGCATACTTTAGAAATTTGACGCACCATGTTACAACAAGCTTTCTCTTAACACGGCAGGAGACGAATCCAACTTTGACCAGGCCCGCATGTTCAACCTCTTTAGCAACTATTTCGTGAAGGGTAAGTAACGCCATTTTTTGCTCTTAGCGTTTGCTGCAGGAAGTTGAACCTTTAAGTCTTGATTTCTGCTTCCAATAACCTTTTCAAATGACTCCTTTATTACTTCATCTTTAACGATACTGCCCAGATCCCGTACTCCTAGCGTCATTTTTCGTGCAAAGGGTTACCACTCTTTCTTGGCCAGCTACTGATTTTTCAACATTTTGAGTGAAATTTGCAATATATTTTACTCCTTTGGCTTTGCAGAGTACATCTCTATTTTTTGTGGCTACAACACATTCTACAATAGCTCCAGTCTGGGTTTCAACCTGCTTTTATGGACTTTAATACTCCAGTGAAGGTTTTCCCTTCACCTACAATTACTAAAACTTTTTTCGTCGTATTTGAATCTTCCTTATGGTTTCTTTTACTGCTTGGAACACCCTTTTTCTGTTTGCCATCGCGCATTTTTTTTTTTTTTTTTTTTGTAGTCGCAATACTTTCCTTTTTTTTAGAGCTTTCTAAAGGACTCCTAAGTTTTTTGTCTTATTTTCTCAAGAGTGGTGTTTAGGATTTTCCTCTGGCCATACCGTCTAAAATTACCCCTTCTCTTCTGCCTATACTAAAATGATTCAAAGCACTCCTTTTAAAATCTATAGTGCCTTTCTTCATTACTAAGAAACACCTCTCTGGTGATATTTGCCAATTTAAGGTCTTTAAGAACAGCTTTAAGGCCATCTTTAGCCTTAGCTAAGTTACCATACTTCTAGTTGATGGCTTCAAGACCCTTCTCGATCTCTTTATTTTGTTTCAGCTTTGATTCTGCACTATTTCTTTCCATGGAGGCGAGCTCGCCTTGCGTCTGGTTGCTGAAGACACTAAAATCATTTTCCTGGCTTACGGCTTCTTTCCAGTAATGGTCATCTGAGGTTTAATAAGCCTTGTTGACCACCTGATACGTCTTTGCGTGCCCCTCCCCTTTCCCAGAATCTACGGGGCCTGCAACAGTCACTTGGACTTTCACCGGATTAGAACTGCCAGCAAATTTCTTCTCAAAGCTTACCACTGGGGGTTTTTGTTTTGCATTAACGTTCTTCATCGTCGTATCTTTTTTGTGGCATGCTGACCAGTGAAGACCAGCACTACTTTTTTTGCTAGAATAAAGATCTGGAAAGGGCTAAAACCAGCGCAGCAGCCCTCTTTGTTACCAGAGAAGGGTGCTACTTGCTCAGGCCAGCCAAGAGTCACCAATCTCCCGCAGTCCCACCTGCGAAGGCTGCCTTAGCGTTGAGTGAAAAGTTTTGAGGAAGTGTCGAAAAACAGGTATACAAGCCCATGACTGGAGCAAAGGATCCACGAGAATGGACTGGCGTAAACAATGCACCGAAAAAAGTGCCACCGTGTAGCCTCCTCAGTGATATTAAGCCTAAATAAGTTAACCCACCACGTATTTTTTTATAAGGAGAGCTGCCATATCACATGTGGTACCAGGCATTACCTTAGCCTCATCATTCGGCTTCACTCACTGCCAGCGCCCCCACGGCAGCAAAAGAGAGATCCTGAAACTTGCTGACCGCAATAACTCGCTAGTATGCCTGTGTTGGCTTCTTGTCAGTGTAATTACTGTATCTCAGAAGCATGTCACAATCATTGCTTACTTCTATACACAACGGGTGCTCGTTTTTGTGGGCCCACCTCAAGCATTCATACCGCACGATTGCTCGCTAATGCTGTAAGATACCATGTCCTCCCTGGTGGCTCTACCCTGAAGTAGTTCAGAGGCGATTCAAGGGTGGAACTAAAGACACGCGACATGAGGGGGGGGAGTTAGTGGGTATTCGTGGTCTAGTAAAAAAATCCACTAAATCTCATTCTACTGTTGTTCCTGTTGTGTGTATCAAGTCAGTTTTCCTTCCAGCCAAAAAAAAAGTAGTAGCTCTAAGGTTCCATGTACACCCAATGAGTTTTTTAGTATCCTATGACCCTAATCTCGACCTTCCTTGTTTTTTTTTTCATAATTGCGTTTTTTTTCTCTAAATACGCGAGGCTTTCGTCGGGCTCCTTGCAAAGTTCCCCTTAAACAATTTAGTCATCCATCCTACTAGATACTAATTATAGGGCACAGCGATGGTCTCAAATACACTTTCGCTATTATCAAGTTTATTGGAAAGATATTTTCCAATAAACCATCCAACTTGCTGTACCGACCTTTATGAAACTACTAATAATTTTACCCTATGAGTTAAATGATTTAGTTAGCTGAGCGTTGGCTTTCCTTCGAAAAGGAAGCCCCTGGAGGTCCTGACATCACCAGAAAGAATTTACTATTCGGTTTGAAAATTTGGATAAGTGGTGTTTCGGCATCCTGGTTACTTATCCCATCGGAAAAGCCGAAGAAAAAAATCTCGATAATTTTCGATGGGATTCGAACTCACGACCCCTTGAGTTTCTTCAGCTAGGAGGCTAACACGCTAACCACCAAGCCATTGAAGCTCTATGTTACAGCTGCTGTTATATTAAAATGATGAGATCAATGAAGTTTATACAATAAAATAATGCAAATATTTGTTACCTCCATATGTTTTTATTGTAGTCATGAATTTAGATCCTTTTACTTCCTTACTACTATTGTCATACCAATTTAAGACATCTAAAACAGCTTGAGGATTTTTCTTCTGTTCTTGTTTGCTAATATTACTAGACATTAGCAATCTTGCCCATGCTTCAGGCATACCCTGTAATTACAAATATTTTCAATTTTTTAGAAAAATCATCTGTGTACTTTTCAATACAAATTCTTTGTACTTTAATGTTTTATGAACTACTTAAATAAATTTATAATTATATTTATTAGTGTAATAGTATGTTTTACGTATACTTCTATTGAAAAAAACCTGAAATTTTTACAGATAAAGTTATTTCTAAGGCTTGCTAAGAAGTTAGTTGACGATAATTAAATTATTGTAAAAACTAGGTTGTTGTAGTTTAACGGGTCAGATTTCTTCGTCAACTATTCCAAACAAAAAAATGAGAAAATTATTTTAAAAACAATACTAACCACTAAATAAGGGTAAAAGGTACATTTAAATACTTAGTCTGTTAAAAAATTACAAGGAAAATTCAATAAGAAATGATGACTATAGATTTGTCTAAGCCCTATATGCTAAAGAATGTAATGGTGTATTTAATTTTCATTAAAATATTATTTTAAACAAAAAAAAAGTTCAAAATAATAATTTTTTTAAATATTTAATATGATTATTAATGGCGATACTGATAAAAAAGCAGAAAATAAATAATTGGAATCATGAATGCAAACAATTCTTTTATAATTTAAAAGGTAAGTTATTGCAGAAAATTGCATATTGCAATAAATTTTTGCCATTCATAATATGATCCTTTTCACGTATTTTAAATCTACTGTACTTATACTGCGCCACACCTAGGATCTTTTAACCATCGTGTTATTCTGAATCATGGACCCATTTAATTATAAATAGATCGTATTAACTGTTATTTTTAGCAATTGTGCTTTCAAATTAAAAATGTAAGTTCTTAAAAGAAGTAACAATTTAATAAAAAAACGTTTTTAATTTAATGAGTGCTGACTAAAGTCCATAAAAGTGTTAATAAATAATTAAGAAAAATTGTCTAAGTATGCATTCAGTAATTAAAATTTTGCGTATGATTTCAGTAATTAAAAGATGATGAAGGGTCTTACAAAATACATTCAGCTGTCCTAAGGAATTTACAATAAATAGAAACTATTCAAGGCTTGGAAAAAAGCAGGTAGATCTGTCATTTGTTTCTTAAAACAGCGGTCTAGGCATCTTATTTTTTTGGTTTTAATAATCTAGTTTTGCTAGTTTAAAATAGGTTTGATAAATGCAGTCGAAACATTTAACAAATTTTTTTAAGGAAAAAGTTGTAATGTCACAAAAAAAAAATCTGAAACATAGTTTATAATGACAAGCAAAAAGTAGCTTTACAAGAATGAGGGAATCAAGGAAGTAACAAAATTCAAAGATTTAAGATAGCAGCTTAACATGATAGTGAATGGCAAAATTCATTGACTTGAGCTAAAGAAAAAGTAAAATACCGCACAAATGAAGTACAGACCTAAAAAGAAAAGGACAAGTATAAGATTATAAGGAAAAACATGCTTTTAAGCTGTTTAATACAAATTGTTATGTTCTACACAGTAAAAAGTTAAGAAATTGAAACGAAACAGGATCCTTTAAGATTTTTTTAGATTATCATTTGTAGGTTTTAAGACTAGAAAAAAAAAATTGTTTGTAGGAAGACAAACATGATAAAATTGGACATTGTAAGCAAGAATAATAGAGAAGTGCGGGACTTTAAGCTGCAGTAAGATAAAAGAGAATATAGTAGGGCTGAGATGAAACAGCAAAAGGAGGCCCGCAGTACGATTATTAGTAAAAAAAATAAATAGATACGAAAAATATATTTAAAAGCAGGGTAGCTTAACTTCAAATTTCTCTTAAACGAACTGATGAGATTTATGGTAGTTAAGTGAACGTCAAGCCAGTTGCACGTCGATAAAGGTACAAACCAGAGCAAATGTTCTATCAACGGCCCAGATATCACTTAATTTAGCCTGCTATTTCAGCAAAAAGGGCTCCGGCCCAGATAAGTTGGAAAGACAACCACGACACTTTAAAGCATTAAAGCTAAATTTTCTCTCACCTGACGTCTCTTGGAGTTGAGCTGGAGATGATGGTGTTCAGAATTACTTTTTTCGTGGCATTTTGTCATTTTCAAGATCCAGAGTAAAAATCGGCATAGATAGCTTGCCCATTAAAGATTGATAAAGTACAGTCGATAGCTGGGATACTCAGCTGCACAACAAACAGCTCTGTTATAATGTACCGCCAGTAAACGAATATGGTAATCGACATTTGGCTAGAGAATATTATCACCAGATTTACTGACTCTAACTATGATCTTAAATTTTCATCAACACCACCTAGTAAAACCTACTTAACTAAAATTCAAAGCTATGGTTACTTAGAAAACTTTGAGCATAATTGATTTTTTTGGCCGGGTTACCAGAACAGCCTATCGGCCTAGCCACCAGAGCTACCCACTCACCACCTATGTAAGGGGGGTGTATTGCCATACCCGTTTACCAATCATCTGTGACAATACCTATCATACCATAGGCACAGTGGTAGTAACTTCGGTGAAACACCTTGCAAATTAAGCTAACACTATCTGTACCAACGGTGCAACAGGTCAACTCGCCACCGTGTAGCCTTTCCCCAAAAGACTCCGTACTTCAGGAGGTCCACTTCTTGCCAGATAAGTAGGCGCTCTCTGCCTAAGCATCGGATCCAGGCTAATTAGCATCCCTAGAGAAGCTTCATATTTCAAGAACCACTCCTCGTCGGTAAGGCCAGCAATCCCTACATGGCACCTAGCATCAGATCCACTAATCCCTACCTACATCCCCAACACTGTTCAGCATTTATCTTGGCCCGAAGACCTTTGGGGCAAAGAAAAAACCTTAGAATTACTCTTAAGGAAGATTCTATAGAAAAATCCGCCCCAAAAACAGCCAGGGTTGCATAGGAACTTTTTCCACTGAATACAGTTTGTAAGAAAATCTGCTCTCACCGGGAATTGAACCCGCGACCAGTAGCAGTATCAATCAAGCCTCCTACTAAGTCAATGCCGCTTCTTAACTTTGAGCTCAATTATTACTATTGTTTTTAATTTTTCAACACAAAAAACCATGCGTAAATCATATCTAGCAGGCGTAAAAAATCAGTATATAAGATTCCAGCAAAATCGCTTAAACAGTTTTCGCGGTGAGCGATTACAATGTTTTTGAGACATTGCAGTATAAATGAATGAGACAACCTTGTGTTATGACCAGATTTGTTTAAAGTAAGGTATTAACCGTTTTATTTTAGTGTCATCTGTAGGTCTCTTACGATTCAGCTCGGGAGCTTTATTTGTTCTTTTTAGTTTAGTAAAAACATTTATTAAAATAACATGTATAATTTTAATTAATGTATTTCTTTATTAAAACAATTAAAACAATTCATTCTTTCAAACAAAATTTATTCGGGTCACTTTAAGCATGTTTAGCGTTAATTTTATAACTGATAGATAACTTACAACTATCACTGATTGTTGTTACTGCTGCTTTGAAGTTTCCTATTGCTTCGTGCAGTAATTTCCAGTGGTTCCTTAAACTATACCAATGAGTTCGTGGCCAGTAAGATGTTGCGGTTTCTGCCTTCTCTGCTATCAACGAAACCACTTCCGGTGAGCCTCTTTCATTGTTCCTAGCTCCTTAGCGTAGTCAGATACTATTGATGCTCTCGAAATGCGCCCGAGTTGCCTCAGTCAACACGTTATCCCTTACGTGTATAAGGTCCTTGCGAGTCACGGGAGTCAAGATAAGACTAAAACCAGAGATTCGTAGAGAGATTGCTGACTGCAATGCTACGGCGCGAGTTCACTTTTGGCCACTGTTTCGAGCGCTCCGTCGCGGCCAAGCGGTCGAACCAGGCACACATATTTTTTTTTTATTGGAGAAGCGTGGAGGGGGTATACCGAGTGTGTGCCTACGGATTCGCGTGGAAATGGGCATGTAGGCACATACTTTGGAGACACGTGGAAGGGGTATACTGAATATGTGCCTACGGAGAGAAGAGTGGTGCATGGAAATGCCGACTACAGCTATATAACTATATACCCGCGTATATCATAGCGAAAAAAAGGGACGAGTCTTTCTCGCTATATACTAACTTCTTAAATAAGGTCTTAGAAATTAAGGGGAAATAGAGAAGAAGAAAAGATTTCACATCTAATATTTATAAAATAAAAAACCTTTCATTTAACAATTCTCTATAACATATGAAAGCTTAAGAGAGGCTAGCCATATTATTTTTCGAAAATTAAATCATACAAATAAATGTTTACGCAATTGGAAGCTTAGACTTTCAAGACATTTATTTTTTGATTCTTCTTATACTTTGGATTTTTGTTTAGTACTGCGTATCAAAGTACGTTGAAAAAATATTTAGCTTGGAATATTTTTTGAGGTTGATAGTATGGCTATAAGCACCTTAAATATAAATTATTATTTTTACTTATCATAATCGCTATGAACTGTATGCCAAGCTCCGAAGGGTATCAATGAACATATATGACTTTAGGTTATATGAGGTCTAAAGTTTGAATAGCTGAGATGGCTAGGGCTTATGCCTTTGACGGCATATTTTGGCGATTTGGGGTTCAATTCTGATTGCCATTAGATTTTTTTTTTTTTTTAATATAATTCAGTATTCTATTTAAATTTCTTATTGCAACTTTCATTTTAATTTATGAATATTGTCTCAACACTTTTTTTTTCGGGCACGTTAAAAAAATTTTATTTTTAATACTGTGTCACGTACATAGAATCCTACGCAACAACTGACTATTAAATAATTTATTACGTTAATAGTTATAGCCGGCAAGGCTAATTCATAATTTTAAAGGTAATAATTTGAATGATAGTAACATTGATAACTAACTAAATACTTGGTAGATCATAAAAAATCTTTTGTGCGTATTCGTATGCTTGCATGTGTGTGATCTCAGAATTTTTGACCGATGTCAATGATTCAGGACTCAGCAGGATTACTTTTTCATATTGTTACGATGGCTTGGGAAAAACAATCGTCATAGCTTTTTAAGGTTGTCATACCTCTTGACGATTTCTTGATTTTTTTAAACAGTTTGTTGTATTATTCAGGTGAAAAAAATATTCTTATACATATTTTAGTTTTACTTAGGGAAAATTCAAACAATTACATTTTTTTTAATCTCTCCATATATTATACAGTTTCATTTTGAACAATAAAACAATTTTTTTTCTTTCGATTGATGCATTCAAGATTAGTATTTCAATAAGATTGATAGAACAATTCCCTAATTTGTAATTTTAATTAAATTCTTAACAAGGTCTTATTTCATACAGTACGAAAAAACCACATTTTCTATTTTCGCACACTCCATAAGAGTTTTTTTTATAGGATAATTTTACTTTAATGTGATAAATATTATGATTTCATTGACAGGTTTTACACATCTGAGCTTGTAATTTATATATGTACATTTTAATACTTACTGTAGCAAAAAAAAATAAATTTAGTTTGGTTTGTTCTTAAATATCTTATACGATTGTTTCATTAAAAAAAACTTTAGATTGCAATAAATTACTAAAACTTTTAATTTGCTACTCAACGTAATTTAATATTGTTGAATAAATTTCTACCTGCAGAGAAAATACTGAAACATTTAACGATAGCAAGGCTCATTCATAATTTTATGATACCAAACAAATGATTTTTAAGGTTATGAATGAAATTTAAATGGTTTCAAACTTCCCAAAAATGATAAACATCCAGTTTACAAGAGAAAATAGCCAAAGGCCCAAAAAATTTACTTTCGTTTTAATAATTTCCTCAACAATTATTACCAGTA
>NW_019384264.1:83156-108822 GCF_000648655.2 Copidosoma floridanum | reverse complement strand
AAAAAAATTAATTAAAAAAAAAAATTAAATAGTCTAGAAAATGTATTTTGCAGATTTACAGTTCTTTATTTCCAGTAACTATAGAAGAAATACCTTATTGAGACCTTAAGAACTTTATTGAGTGATTTTTGAATCCATAGTCGATAGAGTTGACAATGCAAATTATTGCAAGAAAATTTTTAAAATTCAGAACCAATTATTATCTTACAAAATATTGGTTAACTACCAATTTTTAAAGATATTAATGGAAATATGAACAGACAATTTATTGGCTTATGAAAAAAAAAAAATATGTCAGTTTGTTGAAGAATAACAAGCTCGTGTATTTACGAGATTGATTAAAATAACACAGTTTTTGTTATTGGTGCGTATACCATTCAGATGCGTACTAATAGCGAACGATATTTTTTATTTATCAAGGGTACAATAAACATCTAAATGTTAAAACGCTTGTGGTAGAAAATTTTTTTTTAATTATATTTTTACGAAATTTTGCGAATACATTTACGGATTCTTAACTTGTAATCATAAATTAAGGTCGCAAAATTACTGACAATTTTTTACTGAGTTCTCTCATCCTTTATATTTCCTATGATAAGGTGATAACTATTAATAAATTACAGTTTTACAGATTTTTTAGTCTTTATAAGTTATTCCGCTGAATTTTACTAAATTTGTTAAACTTTTTGTTAAGAGTTTATCATATCAAGAGTAGATACACTAGAACTCAGTTTATCAAAACAAAAAATAAGTATGTAAAATAAAGCATTTAAATTCATGAGTAATCATGAATTCAACTCTAAGGTCATTAATAACTATGGTGAGAAATAGCTTAAAATAGTAAGCGTTGTGGATCTTTCACAATTTTTGAGATCTTTTAAACAATTTCAACAAAATGAGAAACCAATTTTCAATTTCTGCATAATAAACGTACCATTAAAATAAGCACTTTATGTTAGAAGAAACATAAATAAAAATCTCAACAATTTGTTTCGAATTAAAAATAACATAATACGGTTAAAAAAGCTTTTTGCTTATGTTAACCATTTTCTTGTTTTTTTTATTTGTATTTTCGTCTTGAAATGTAAGTGTATATTAATCAAGTAAATGTGCCTGCTTTTTTCGGTTAACAAAAAAAAACATCTTAAAATTGACTCATGCACTTGTACTGGAATGGACCCCTTATCTCTCGACGATCTGCATTAAAAAAGCCTTTTTTATTTATTTTTCACTAGATATGCTATGAATTCTACTGTGGGACTCATTTACTGAAATACTTGAGGACGCACATAATTTAACAGCTAAGCCAGTCCGTCATTTAACAAAAAAAAGTAAGCCGCACTTTATTGTCACGTCTGTTAGAATGAGCAATTTTATAGTATTTTTCATCTTTTATCAAGAATGTACTTTTAATAAAGAGTTTGCTTGAAAATCGACTGAAAAAAATTGTTTCTGATTACTAGAAATTTATTCATGTAATTTTTTTTATGGTCTACAGTGTTGGTCAGATTAGTAAATTTGTAATAGTCTCTATAAAGCTTTTGTATTCTGCAGTTTACCTTTTTAGAACTTTCAATATAGCTAAAATAAATTATTCCATGGCTAAAAAAATTCCTGTTAGTTTTATACGCAATATATCATTTTCGTTTTTCCTTACTCAAAAACAAATTTATCCTCATAGCTGTTCGACGCCCACTAGACAGAATGCATTCAAAAAAGATATTTCACAACGCTTAATGAATTAGATCTCTAGTGGAAATCATTTAAGTGAATAAGTAACAGAAAAAAAATNAAAAATATCAAAAAACCTCTTTTTTTTATTAACTATCCTTTAGTAAAATTGTCTTATCTTTCGATCTAGATGGGCAAAAAAATTCTAAAAATTGTACATCATGAGATTTAACGCATTTTTACCAACATTTGCATTTTTATAGGTTATCGAATAAAATTTTGTGAAAACTGATAGCATTTTTTTTTCATCATACATTTAATTTTAGAAACATCGTAAAAAGTAGTAACCAGAAAGAACTTACATAATAATTTGTAACCATCCTAAATTTGAGGTCTTAAAAAAATAATGTCTAACAATAAACATCAAAAAGTTTTAACGCTAATGAGTTTTATTACTTGTCTTCAATCTTGACTTTATAAACGGTTACTTTTAATTGTCTTGAACTCGATTTTTTGAATTATTATTACTTACTTATCGAATAGGATTAATTCCACTTGGGATATACAAGTATCCTATTATGAAAATACTTTTCAGTATAAACCCAAGTAATTTAATACTAATGCAGATGCATCATCTAAAAACCCCGTAGGATTCGTTTTATACGTAGCCAACGATTAAAATAAAAATGATTGTAGCTTTGCTAAGAATTATCATGCTTGGAAGAAACAAATCACTAAAACAAATAAACATAACAATAAGAAAAAACCTGATGAGGATGACATAAATGGTCAGTGAAACATTGCTGTATTAAACCAGCTATAAGATACCATCAAAAAATTATGTAAGAAGATATAGGTAGCTGTGTATAGTGGAGTGTTTTGGAAAAAAATTTTAAGTCAAAATGCGAGAGAAACCAACTAAATTTCTTATTTTTTTTGTGTTAGTTGTAAAAGACTCAAATAACTATATAATGTAAAAATGTTAATGTTTGTACAGATGAATTTTTTTTTGTGTGGATCCTTCTAAGTTTTAAAATATAAATTAACTTCATAAAACGTTGAATATTGTACCATTAACAATTATTGAAACATTTTTTAAAAATAATTTGCATTGATGATACACAAGTTGACATGATAAGTTTTTTGGTTCCCAGCTATCTTATTTCAAAAGTATGATTATACTTGCATAAATGATTGGTTTTTTTGTGATATTATTTATGCTATAATAACACTTGATTGGGTGAGAGGACTAAATAGAACTGGAGCGTGTACATTTAAAAATGTAGAAAGGGTCGTGAAAAGGCTATTTTAAATCCTTTGTATTAAGCTATTATATAAGGAAATTATGTATAATTTTATACAACTGCAAGGGGCTCATTCTCATTTTCAAATATAGAGTTACGACAAGAGGTGAATTAAGGAAGAATTTCGACACAATTTTCATGCTAAAGTTACGTAATATAAGATTACGTATATATCTTCCTGTATTATATAAATATTTTAAAGGGTCATCCTACACAACCCTCCGCTACTTGATTCAGCTCTCTTTTAACACAAGATGAAATATCATTGGTTTTTACCTTATTTTGTTGGGTTAAATTTTAGTTAAGACCCACTCCGACCTATTCAGCTCATCAACCTCATTTAAAAGAACCTCTTCTCTTAACCTGTCTTTTGTGCAGCTACCATCTTAAAAATGTAAAATATTATCAGATTTCACCCTATTTATATTCTGTTGAATTTTTTCTTAGGCCCCCACCACCCTCCTCACTAGTATATAACCCTTCCACCCGATTACCCAATAAGCTTCCCTTACTGAATTAAAGAAATCTCTCCAGCCACTTTTTAGATGCATCTCTAAATGAGGTGAAATTGTGTGGGTTATGATTTCATTTTCAGTTAAACTACTGCTTGCATCTCTCACCCTCACCTTCCCTTGCACTTTTCAAGAATTTAACACCAGTCTCATCAAAAATTTTTTAATACATTGTTTGAGCGACGCTGTAATATTTGGCCTATCCCTCTTATGACAGTTTCCACCACTTCCTTAGAAATCAGTTAATCTATATAGTTATTCATTCCACTATGAACATTTTTTTTTGTTTTGGCGTTTTTCACGACTTTAAATAAATTTCAAGGTCGAACTTTGAAAAATATTGCATTATATTTGAGAAAAACAGAAAAGTATAAAATTATACGCAGTATTCTCGCACAGTTCATTTAAATAAAAATCAGCGTGCGGGACTCGGAGTCCCCCGGTAAGAAAGAAGTTCTTATATGTATGTAGAAATCACATGTTTACTGTAAAATACAAGGTTCGTAAATACATGTAAGTTTAATAAGTATTTTTTTGCGGGTTATGGCCGTATATTTATGCCTTTCTTGTACAGTTGTCATGTATGAAAAGCTCGGGAACTTTTTAAAATAATTTTGAAGGTTATTATGGGGCAAAAAACGAAAAAATATTCTACATATTTGTAATAATTTTGCAGATACGCTATAATTTTTTAAATGTTTTCCCCTTAATTTTATAAAGAAATATTGAAAATACTCAAATTTAAGGTTATGTCTTAACAAAACTCAACACCTCTCTTATTGTGGGCCAGGATAGTTTTTGAAATTGAGAATACCTGTAAAACTTGTTATTTTTGCTCTATCTTGCTTTCTTTTAAAGAAATGGCGTACTGTATGATATTAAGAGGTTACACAACATTTTAAAAACCCGTTTAATAGATACTAGCTATCTGTATAGATCTGCCATACATGCCAAAGTTGTTCGTTAATGTACTTCATTGAAGAAGTAATATAAACTAGCGTATACAGTATTTATATTAACTATTATTTTACTAATATGTAAAGCAAAGTCGCTAAAACCGTTGTAATCGGTAACCGCTTTAGATGAAATTCGACATACCGATTCTTGACACTTCCTAGTTCATTTTATTATGGTTTTTATCTTGAAAAATTTGATAACAATAGCAATAATTAAGCTTAAAGTTTTTCCAAAATACGCCAGCTTTTCACTTTAGTTCAGTAGGATCCGATAGGTGGCGTCGACATAAAATCGAAGCTACCTGCAACAGAATTATATAAGTGTGGTTATAATAGGCTGGAGCGTCGCGGGAATGTCTGCAATCGTTTACTGGTAGTTCATCGAGCTGCATCTTCAATGAGATGACGTTCTTCTCCAATGGGCAAGTGATCTAGGTCTACTTTCACCCTAAACCTCCAGGATTGACGAGTGCCACCAATGAAAAATTCATTCTAACCGATGACGTCTCCGGCGTAATACCAGGAGACGTGTCTAGCCAGAGAAAATCCTGCTCCAACACTTCAGAGTTATGTGGCCGTATCACAATCTGGCCTGGTGCCGTCAGAGAATTTTTTACTACAAGTGTAAGCCAGGTAAGACAGCGCTGAAGAGTACGGGCAGCCACAACGGCCAACTTCTTAGTGGTCACTCCAACGGTATACCTACAGAGAAGGTATTCTCCAGGCCCACTTTTCCGACTAACGATGAGCGGTTGGTTATCCGGTAAACGACCTGAAGACGACATATATTTAGGTCAGCGGCGTATTTCCCTCATGTACGGTCTCCGTACACAGACTTCGAGGGTAAGAGTCAAGCTATCAACAGCTGGCTCTCCATCATCAAGGATAATAATAAGGAATAACTAGAAATTTTACCACTGGCCTTTTTCAGGGCCAATATAAGCATTTATGTTCATTACTTAACCTTTAATCTCATCAATTCTTTTAAGGGCCACCTAAGTTTAAACTACCTTGCCAAAAAATAAATTTTTACTACCATTTCTGGAAACATTATTCGTCGACTAAAAGACTATTTAAAGCCAGCCACTATTAAACCACGTCAGTCATTCACTGGCAGACGTCACGAACAGAGTTGTTCGTCGGAAAGCTGGGAACCCCAGTGACCGACGGCCCTATATTACCCTCTCGACTCTAAGCATTCAACCAGGAATCACCGATCCTCTCCAAGGTCTGCGCTGGGCGAACCTAACAGCTATGAAGGAAAAAAAAACTTGAGCCAACAGGAGTCTCCAACGGGCAACCATCACGAACCAATTTCTACTAATCTCTCCACCTTAGATCATCAAAACAACTGAGTCTGCAAAAAAAAGGTGTTTTAGACACCAACAACTTCGACGTTATACCAGGAGACGTAGTGAAAGAGCACTACAACTAGCCCCAAAGCTTTGGACTTTGTAATTTTTCTCCCAATCAGTCTGGGTCTTCAACAGCAGGCCAGAAAAGATCACCCTGAGGTCTCCAGGCAGTCACAATTGCTGTAAACTTTAGTCAAAAAAGAGTTTACTTAAGAAGCTCACCGGTATTTTTTAGGGCAATCGGACGTCCAACTACCTTGCCAATAAATATATTAGAACTTAACAAAGTTGACAGAAAATAGCCTTTATGGGTCACAAAAGTCTTAATCATGCCAAAACTCACAAGAGGGTGAATTAGAAAGAAAACTTTAAATGTATCAAATGAATACAATTTTAGGCGTCAAGAAACTGACGCAGAAAATTTATCGAGATTGGAACAACAGCGTCAAAATCAAATAAAGAATCCATTACGTGAGAGATCAGCTTTTTATTTTACCCTCACAGTAATCTTTTAAATCTTTAATGATTTAAATTCAGATTTTTAAGTAAGTAGAAAATATACTTTTATTGTTGTGGCAATGAAAATGTAGAGATTAAGCTCCAGGGCTTTGTTTCTCTGGTAAAAAAGTTGTGAGATATGAGAAAAAATTTTTTTTTAATTATTTTTTTGGGAGTTTAAAATCTTAACAGCTTTAAAAAATAGCCCTTTTCGTAAATTATACAAAAGAAACTGCAAATTAACCGCTCCTTATGGCCAACGATTATTTTATGTCATAAGGAACGCACGGTACTTTTCAGCATAATTATATTTTTTTTTTAATTTTTACAGATTATTATTTGACCAAATAAACTGTATAGGTTGCGAACAAATATGTTTTTAATAAGATTTTTATTCTGAGAAGTGTCAAGAATAAATGTAAAATTTCTAACTGAAAACGTTACACATTACATGTCAACACACTACGGTGTTCCATTCAGTAAGTCTCGGGCGAAGCTGAGACGGGGGGCCGCTAGTTTTCTATACACATGAGTTACACACACATACACACATGCGCACAAATACATTGTATACGTGGACACTGCACACAGTAACACACTACGACACGGCAGCAGAAATATGCAAAACACGACACTTGATATGCGCGCAAACGCTTGCTCTCTCTATTTATTTTATTTGGTTTAGTATTCTTATTTGCCACCAATTTTCAACTGGTTATGTTATTGTGGCGCCTGAGCTTGAATGGGTGTGAGAGTCAGGTGTATGAATGTCGACTTAAAAAGTAGTCCTATTTATTTAAATAACATCGGTTGGCAAAAATTCTTTTTGCATCATGTTGGTAATCAAATTCTCTTTAATTAGGCCTTTTTTTTCTCTTAGCCAGCGAAAATGGCAGTGCACGCTATTTCCTTACACTTTCTGGCTGATGGGTTCCTGTACTAGCTGGCTCTCCTCCCTCTCTCTCTGTGTCACTACTGCTACTACGTACCCCCTCCCTCCTACTTAAAGTGCACGACTTTTTCTTACTGTTTCTGGCTGATGGGTCCCCGTTCCTAACTGTCCTTATTCACAGGAAAGGAAAGAGGGTCCTTATACTCTCACCACCTATGTGTGGGAGTGTATTATCGCACCCATTTACCAATCCCTGATACGGCACGTGTGTCATACCATAGGCACGGTGAGGTATCTCCGGTGAAACACTGTGCCAGTTAAGCTGGCACTCTCTGCACTAATGGTGTATCTGGTCCACTCGCCACTGAGTAGCCTTTTTCCTGGAGAAAACTCCGTAGTCCAGAACGTCTACGTCTCACCAGTTAAGCTGGCGCTCTCTGCCTAAGCATCAGATCAAGGCTAATTATCATCACCGGTGAAGCCCCATATTTTCAGGGACCACTTCTCGCCAGTAAGGCTGGCGATCCCTGTCTATTACTGGATCCGCTAATCACTACCTATAGCCCTTACTTTTTTTCGCATTTACTCAAGTATGAAGACCTGTGTTTGAAAATTTGAATTCATTACATTAAAACAATAAATCAAAACATGAATACATAAGTATAAATATAATATGTGCATCAAGTTCTTAAATAATATTAAGTTTTTTCGCACATACATTTTTTTTCTTTTGAACGTTTTGCATTATCTAGGTTGGAGACAAAACGGTAAGCTTTTATTTTTTACGCTCGGACGAAGACTGTGCCCTTTTTAGGTCCCCGACGAAGACTATGCCCGTTTTTTTCGAGCCCGGGCGAAGACTATGCCCTTTTCTTAAGCCCGGACGAAAACTATGCCCTTTTTTCGCGCCCCAACGAGAACTATGCCCTTTTTTTCTAGTCTGGTCGAGAACTATGCCATTTTTCTGAGTCTGGGCTAAAAATACGTCTTTTTCTCGCGTCCAAACGAAAACTAAATTAAAAAACACCCCAATATTATTTACTAACCCCTCTACTAGCTACTAGTATGCTGAAAGAAGCTCACGAATACGAAGCTTCTGAAAACGATTTAACATTTTCAGATTTCTCGATATTTGTGTATATATTTTTATCGATGTAAGTTTTATCTTCACATCGAGATTCACATGTACGTGAATCTACAGACGCCTTTGTGAAAAAATAACATGTTATCATTATTCTTAGCAGGTTTAACGACTTGAGTATTTGGAGTTTTGATAAGTGTTTGAAAAAAGGGGTTTTGTGGCTTTTTTTAAAAAGATTCCGTAAATTTTATGTAACAATAACTGTAATTAGTTCAAATTTGCTAATTTATTCGTGTTTTAAAAAATACTTTGTAATTCAAATATGCATGTCTTACAAACATTAATTCATAAAAAAAAGTTAACTTTTTTCTTAATTTTTTTACGAATGTTCTATTTTGTTATATCACGAATTGTACAAATTTTATTAATTCTTTTACTTCAAGTTACAATAATAATATTAGTTATTTATTATAATAAACAAAAATGTAGAAAAAATAATAAACTTGGACAAAACATAAAAGAGTCTTTTATATTCATTNATTATTATTTTATAATGGTGTATTATTATTTACAATTGTTTCATATAAATGTAAACAACAATCACTATATAACTATATTTGACTATATATCTAATTACAAACACAAATGTAAGGTGAGCTTAAATGAATTGTACTTTATCCGGGCTCCAGAAAAAGTCAATATCTTCGTCTAGACTCAGAAAAAATGTAATAGTCTTTACACAGACTATAAAAAAAGGGCATAGTTTTCGTCCGAGCGCGAGAAAAGGGCATAGTCTTCGTCCGAGACTCCAAAAGGGCATAGTTTTCGTCTAGAACATACGAAAGGGCATAGTTTTCGTCCGAGCGCGAGAAAAGGGCATAGTCTTCGTCCGGGATCCTAAAAAGGCATAGTTTTTGTCTGGAACAGACAAAAGGGCATAGTTTTTGTCCAGACTGCGGAAAAAGGCATAGTCTTCGCCCGGTGCGTCAATATAAACGTTGCGATTTCTAATGACCAGCCACCATAGCACAGTGGTTTAGGCTGTGGTTCTTGCAGCTCGGGGGAGATGGAAACGCATGCTCACGAGTTCAAGACTCGGCGTTTTCTCACTTGTATATAGGGAGAATTTTCTCAACTGCCCCAGCACCACCGCAGACAGGCCACATGAGCCCAAGAGATGATTTTTCCATCTCGTCGTTTGGGCCTGAGAAAAATGTTTTAAAAATCATAAAAGCATCGATTCCTATGCCCTTTTATATCAGTTTTCTGATGGCGCTATCAGTTTTCACAAATTTTCACTCCATAACCTATAAAAATGCGTTAAATCTCATGATCTACAATTTTTAGAAATTTTTTGACCATTTAGAACGAAAGATGAGACAATTTTACTAAAGTATAGTCAATAAAAAAAGAGGGATTTTTTGATATTTTTATGTATTGGACCGATGAATGTATAGGTGCGAGTCACCACGCGGCACTGGCAGCTGCTACGCGTCTGTCACCGCTCCTAACGCCGCCACATACCACAAGACACTTTTATTAATTTATTTTTTGATGATATAAATAACAGTTAATAAATGTAGATGGAAATTTAGTAATTTTTATTAATGTAAACTCATTACTCCTTGATTTTTAATAATAAAATATTGTGTTGTTACTTACATGTCCGCTAATTACTAAATTTCCATCTACATTTATTAACTGTTATTTATATCATCAAAAAATAAATAAATAAAAGTGTCTTGCGGTGTGGGGCAGCGTTAGGAGTGGCTGCGGGCGCGTGGGCAGCCGCCAGTGCCGCACGGTGACTCGCACCTATACATTCATAGGTTCAATACATAAAAATATCAAAAAACCTCTTTTTTTTATTAACTATCCTTTAGTAAAATTGTCTTATCTTTCGATCTAGATGGGCAAAAAAATTCTAAAAATTGTACATCATGAGATTTAACGCATTTTTACCAACATTTGCATTTTTATAGGTTATCGAATAAAATTTTGTGAAAACTGATAGCACCATGAGAAAGCTGAGAAAAAAGTGCATGGAGATTGATTCTTTTGTAATATTTAAAACATTTTTCTCAGGCCCAACCAACAAGATGAAAAAGGCGTCTTTTGCGCTCACGCGGCCAGTCTGCGGTGGCGCTGGGGCAGTTGAGAAAATTCTCCCCATATATATGCATAGTAATACAGCATTTAAGAGTTTATTGGGCACAGTTCTCAGAAATGGCTGTACAAAAAAAATGTTTGTAATATTAATAGAAAGCATTGTGACTTATTGAAACATCATTATATCAGAATTAAGGAAAAACTGAAAGAAATTATGAACAAAAATTCATATAACTTGAAAAAAAATTTTGCAAGATAATATAAACATTACAATTTCTAATGGAAAACACAAAATTTTTAGCGTCACAAACAGTAAAATAAAATTAAAAAAAAAATACTTCGGGACCAAAAGTGATTCAATAAATGGAACAGATACAAACAAGAATGTTATACACAAAAAACAAAAAATAATATAAACAAGCTATTACGCCGATTGTTTTTCTACAGAAATAAAGTCATAATATACATAATTTATTGTGAAAAGAATTATCAAAATTGTTTATAAGAGATTAAGGTCACATGAAATAAGTTTTACCTTAAATTTTTTAATCATAAATAGCTTTCTTTACTCACGACATTAGCACTAAATGATGCAAAAAAGAAAAGATTATTGTTACATCAAATAAAATACCTTAAATCGTAATCGCTTACATAGTTACTTTGATTTATTGCTAAACGGACTTAAAGCAGGTAAAAACGATCTTCCACGTTTACAACGATTTAATTACTGTAACTCAGAAATCTTTGCCAAAATTTTGCAGGACAAAATTTGCTATGATAATATTTTGGAATACTACTATTTTAATTGAGTAACAAAAACTAGATTGAATCGAAAAAGAGTTCGAAATAAATAAACAATGGGTCGATTTAACGTAGTGCTTCCTAAGAACTTGAAATGTTTTTTATTTAAATTAACGTTAAATTGCAATAATAGAGCAGAATCTTTTGAAATGTTAAGATCAGTCAACGGAATACTTCATAGTACCTTAAAGATACTACTTTTACTTTAGGTTTAGTGGAACACGATTTCCCGATGAATAATATTTTCGTAGAAGCATATAACGTTATGCTGCCATGCAAATTGAAAGATTTTTTAACGTGGTTCCTAATGTCTAAAGATATTTAAGGCAAAAAGTTATGGAAAAATTTTAAATAATTTTTTTTAATGATTTTAATGAGGGAACAGAAAATAATGATTTATAACAGATAAATACAGTTTTTAAATTTGANAAGTTAAAAAAAAGTGATAATACTAGAGAAAAAAAAATTTAATTACTGCAACTGCTGAATAAATCAAAAATAACTGATGTTTGATCCGATATTTTTAGTAAATGACGTTACACTAACTTCTCATAACACATATATTTGCTTTTTAAGTAATAAAATTCTAAACTATTTAAAACACGAAATGAAAAAATTTTACAGCATTGATCATGCTACTTACAAAAGTGATAATAAATATGATAGTGATATGTATATACATTTCCATTAAATTTCTAAACAATATTTTTAAAGAATTATCTTTGCATAAATATGATCTAAAACGTAGAATAATTGTTATATTTATTTAAAAAAAGCAATTAATGCACTTTTTAAAAATTAAAACTAAAACAAATCAGCGCGCCATAGCACTACCTTAAAAATCGTGTAGAAGTTTGTTAAAACATTATATACATTAACTAATTTTTAAGGAAATGGTGGGAACTGTCAAAAGAGGGACAGGACAAATATTACAGAGTTGCTCAAAAAATGTATTTAAAAACTTTGAGGAGGCTGAGGTGAAATTCTTGAAAAGTGTAAGGGGAGGTGGGAAGGGGGCGTAAACAGTTGGCCAACTGAAAATGAAATCATAACCCACATAATTTTACCTTATTTAGAGATGTATCTAAAGTGTGGCTGGAGAGATTTCTTTGAAATAGTAAGGGAAGCTTATTAGGCTATCGAGTTATTATATGCACCATTAAAAGAAACATGAGGAAAATAAAATTATTAGTTGTATTACTTGTCAGAAAAAACTTAAAAGAGAAACACACTTACGACGCCACATGAGGGTTATTGGTAAATACAAATTTCAGATACTAATAATATTTGCCATAAATCTGCTACATACTTTTTGAGAAAAGATTTCTTTACACGACATACTCGAAAATTTTACAAAAATGTAAGTCAACAAAATGTTTTAGTTAGAATTAAACAGTTACTAGTTGTTGGAGTAATATTAGCATCACCTTTTTTTATTTTCGAATGAATATAGGAGAAGTTAGTATTAAAAAATTGTGTAATAAATGCTTACATTTTTATAGGCATTAAAATCAATATTTTTTTAAACAAAAATGTAACCAATAAAAGAAATTCTTACTAGTTCATTTAGTGTTGTTATAATTAAAATTAAAATAAAAAAAATAAATAGAGTTGTGCCTTGAAAACGTTAACTGTAGTGTCCATGACTGTCTGAGTGTAGTAGCTAACTAACGCAGAGTGCGCTGTAGGTAGATATGAGTGCGTTCATTTAGGGACGTTGATGGCGTGACTAGCAGTGTCCGAGTTAGTAGATGGATAACACGGGGGCACTGTAGGTAAATATAAGTGCACTACCTTAGGACGTCAACTAGCGTGTCCAAGAGTAACTGAGTCTAGTTACTGAGCATCACAGGGGGCATTCCGCGTAGATATATGTATGACGCTTTGGTGACTTCAACTGGTGTATCCAGGAGTAACCAAGTTTTGTTGTTGAGCATCACAGGGGGCATTACGGATAGATAAGCGTACGTAGCCTCGGGGACATAAACCAGAATGTCCAGAAATATCTAAGTTCAGTTGTTGAGCATCACAGGGGGCACAGCAGGTATATATACTTACGCTGCCTCAGGCATGTCAACTGGCATGTTCGTGAGTACCTGAATTCAGTTGTTGGGTAACACAGGAGGCGTTGTGGCTAGATATGAGTGATCTGCCTCGAAGACGTCAAATAAGTTACGTACTACTGACTTTGGCACTTCTTTGGCAATACTTAAACCTTAAATTTTTTTCGAAATATTCATTGTAAGGATTTAAAAAATTAGTATTATTTAGTTAATGGATGGTATACAAGGAGAGAAGCACTACTCAAGTTTACCTATCAATTAAAACGTTGGAAATGATGAGTTTTGCTTTTTTAAGTTCAAGGTGTTGCTATATATTACAACTGAATATACTAAAATCGTTACTTTTAAAAAATTGCACTCTATGAACTCATATTTAGTTCAATGTATCTACAGTTAAATGATTATCAAAAACATATTTTTAAAATGATGCTCATATCATTGATAGTCCTGGAGGTTGAGGAAAAAACTTCCTACATAAAACATTAATTCATTATCTTATTTCTCAACGTAATTTTAAGGCTTATACTTGTATCGCATTTGTATTACTTTCGAAAAAATGACCAATCATAAGACTATTTGTGAATCTATAGATTTTAATTTTATTAAATAGCTTTTTTCTCATTGATATAGATAAAAAAATTAGAGAAGTAAACTCGTCAAATTATAATAAGAAATCTATTATTCTGTAAAAGCTTTAAAAGAACTATTTATTCGGAAATTTTCAGTGTAAATATTAATGATTTATTAGGAAACGTGATATTCACTCTTCTCAACAAATGCAACTACTTTCTGAATAATAAAATTTTAAGCCATTTAAACAAAGACATAAGAACTAGTAACAGCATAAATCATGCAACATGTGAAGATATTGATATATCTGATGGAAATAATTTAATTGAATTTTATACTGAAATTATTGACGGTAGGGGTGGTAGAGTGGGTGAAGATAATAGAAAAACTTTTAACGTATGTTCATTTTGGGTGGGGAAATCCACACGCAAATAGCTCATTTTCATTAATGGACATGAATTTTTTGAAAATAAAAAGTTGTTTTTAAAATTATCTTAGTGTTAATTTAAAGTAAGGAAGAATGAGCTTGGGCTATATGATGTTTTTACTTCGCTTAACTGACGCGTTTAAAACAAATTTATTTTCGTATATGTATACTAGCTGGCACTTTATTCACGACTCGTATACTTAAAATAGTCTTTCATCATTGCTCAGTTTAATTTTAAACTTTGTGGTTAATCAACAAAGTACCTGCCAGTATATACCTAATAATCAAGAATGGCACAAGGCGTAAGACTGTTTATAAAAATGAGTTACGTGCGAACCTGCTTAATTATATTAAATCAAAGCTGTTCAGAATCTTTGATTTTTTTTTCGATATGATAGCTTATGATAAAAATAATTCCAATGATTTAAAACAACATGCAAAAAAATCATAATGATGAACCTCGCAGCCGATTAGATGAAACAGAAAAGAATTTTAAGGTTAAGTTAGTAGAAGAAGTTGTCAAGATTAAAAGAAAAAAAAAAAAAAAACAGAAATTGATCAATTTATACACAAATATGTTAAGCTAATCAAACTGCTGCTGGCAATTCTAACTTTATCATGCACGTGTGAGAAATCTTACTTTGTTTTAAGACGTCTAAAGACGTGGTCAAGGTGGCTTGGGCGGTTAGTACTGTACCTAGGATAGGGTGCTATAAGAGCCCATAAAAAATCAAACCTTTTCAACGGTAAATTTTTCAATAAATATGGTTATTTCGATAAAATCAAAGTACAAGATCAAGAAATTGCCAGAAAAGTACCGAGAAATTATAATTGTAAAAATTTGGAGATGTTGCGAGGCAAGCAAGATTAATATTTCATACTTTTTTTCTGAACTTCTCTTAAGTTAAGTCGTTGACCCTATATTTTTAAGAATTTAATAGATTCTTTGTAAAAAAATACACAAGAACTATTTTAAATTTTTGAGGTTAATCAAAGATTTCTGAAGATATAGTTGATTTTGTGACCACTGTTCATAAGAGTAGGTGTTAAACTGGTGAATTTTCAGTAGAATTCCCAGTGTTTAACTATCGCAAATAAATATGGCATATTTCATTTACATAATTTCAGAATTTCGGAGGTTTTAATCAAGCCGATAAGAATCACTCAAGCCACCTTAAGGTTGACTTTGACACAAATAAGATTAAATAGCTTGGCCAATTAAAATAGTTCAAATAACGGTGAATCGCAAAAATTAAATTTTAGAAAATCAGAAAGGAAAGAGAATTCTATTCAAGAATATTGTTATCCAGTAACACATGTGATGTACGTTAATTACACTCATGCGAATGTACCAACTATATTTAAGGAAGCACTAAGTTAAAAAAAAGTGATTGTGATCAAAAAGCTATGAATGTTAAAATAAAAAATTTTACCAAAAATAAAAGGTGGGGTAAGGCTAAAAAGCCAGAAGATTAAAAAAATTAGATGTACAATGGCTATTAACAAGGATTAATACAAATTTATTTGAGGCTAGACAAGTATTAAGAAGTTTAGAACTGAGCCCATTAAAGATGTATACTATTAATAAAATGCAAACATTAAAAATATTGCTACCTTATTAATGTTAAAATAATTTATATATCAAATAAATACAGAAAAAGCGTTTTTTAATGGCCAAATAAAATCAGAAGTATACATTAATCAGCCAAAATAATAATCCAAGTCTAGTGTTTATTTTAATTTTTGTTGATGACTCATTAACATGCAGTAACAATTTAAATAAAATCAAAAGAAATAATAGCAAAACTTATAAAAGAAATTCGTAATGAAAGATATGGGTAAAGTTATTAATTGTATTGGAATTAAAATTAATTACAAAAAAAAAGCACTTGATGAATTGGAGTCAACAAATGTATAAAGAGTCGCAATCGATAAAATGTAATGTAGAAAATATCAGATTATAAGATACTCCTATGAAAACAAACTTAATAACTGAGAAATCTAATAGTTGCAATGAAAAATTAAAATAATGTAATTTAATTGGAGAATTGCTATGTTTAAGAGCCAGCCAGAGACCAAATACAACATTCAGAGTGCGTTATCTCTGTAGATTTCAGATTTGCTATAATACAACTCACTATCAGTATGCAATGAGAGTATTAAAATATTTAATTAAGATAAAAGGTATAAAATTAATTTATAATTACTATGATAACAGTGAAGTTTCAAACTCTATGGTGGATTCAGTCTGTGCCAGTCATAATATTAACAGAAAATAAGCAACAGAATATGTAATTAAAATGTATAATAATGCAAATTTTCGGAAAACTCATGAACAAAAAAAATTTTACATAATAACTAACATTTTTGGAGTGTACAGAGCTGTCAGAAGCTGTTACTAAAGAATTGTTTTAAATAATTCGTTGAATGAAATTTTTAGAGTAGAAATTAATGAACTAGTTCTATATCACCATAATTAAAATTATCAAGATAAAATTAAAAATATAAGAAAAATTCATTGAACAAAATAATATAGCTGATGTGTCAAGTAAGAGTTTAATTAAAGAGAAAATTCAATACAAGTATAAGAATGTGAAATAAAATTGAAATAATGTTTAAGAAAGTTAATGGTAAAATTAAGTAAAATTACAAAAGGACAGGACTAAAAATTTTAGAAGGCATCATGTAATGTTAGTAAATTGGTACAACCTTGTCCGAACGCGCTTACACATGTAAATGACAACCAAGACTGATAAGCGCAGGGCCAAGCGATACAGTTAGTCATGCCCTAGCTTTTATCATAAGCGGTCTGTCCTTAGTCGTTATGATTATGACACATAATAGACAATGAATTTTTTTTTCAATGTATATTTTTATACTTTGAACACTATTTTTTATTATTCCCAACTTTATTAAAATGCAATGTTTTAAAGCAACCTCCTTTTCTTTTTTTTGCATGTGTATATGGGCACATATAAATACTCATGGGTTGCAAAAGCTCAAACGTAGCGTGTTAACGGATAATTCATACATAGAACAAAACGCTTTACTTTACCCACCCCCAGCTCTAGAAATCAAAGGCACGTTTGAAGTCGTTCAGGAGCTTACAATTTTCGGTAAAACATGCACTTCAAAGTGCTGAGTGGCAGAAAGTAATTATGTAATATGGCAGCTGTGTATGGCGTTATTGTCAAAGAAACGTAAAGTATCAATTTTTTTTTCAAATATCACTATATAAAGCCCCTTTGTACAAAACCAAAGACACCTTCAAAGTCATGTGACAGCTTCAAATCTTTAGTGAAACATACACTTTCAAATACTGAGTAGCAAAAAATGGTTATACAATGTGGCGACAGTGTATGGTGACATATTGTTAAGGAGGCTCCCTCGTGCAGAAATGCCAACCCTCGTCGTAGGTCTCGAATTTGCTCCCAAACTGAGGTATAGTTGGCATCACTGGCACAAGGGAACACAGACTAACCTGTACAAATACAATGACTTGATCAATTTTTAATAGAATATCTGGAAATTTTCCAGGGTAACACTTATTTTGCTAGGCGTCATTTGAAAGAGGAGATTTTTTTCTACAAAACGTGTGCGCTCTTATTACGGGAACTGTTGATTTATTCGAGTTTTGCAGTTGTTTTCATTGCGTGTGAGAACTCCACCAAAAGAATAAGTGTTAGAAAGCGCTACATTAAATTAATAATATCTCGAAATTTCGCAGGGTTAGCGATATAAATAATTATATCATTGGATTCAGTAGATTTTTAACTATTAAATTCATCTGGTCTTGGATCAGAAACTGTCACGAGACAGCCTCGTTAAAAAAACTCAAAATATCAAATTTTTTTTCAAAGTTGTTACTTTAAGCATTTAATGGCGATAGTTTCAAAATAAGTGAGGTTATAAACGCATGTGAGCTTACCAGTTTTAAAATATCTATTTTTAATACAAAATGCAAAAACTAGATCAACTTCTGCCATTAAATGCTAGAAATAGCAACGTTTAAAAAAAAATTTGATATTTCAAATTTCCTTGACAATATGGCACCATACACCGCCACCATATTAAATAAACACTTTTTGTTGCTTAGTAAATGGAAGTACATGTTCTACTGGAGATTTTAAGCCGTAGCATGAATTCAAAAGGTGTCTTCAATTTTTAGATAGAAGGACTTTATGCAGTGTTATTTGAAAAAAAATTAATTATTTTACATTTCTTTGAAAATATTGCGCCATACGCAGCCGCCATATTAAATAATTACTTTTGTCACGTAGTACTTTAAAATGCATTTTTTACCGAAAATTTGGAGCCCTTGCACGACTTCAAACGTGCCCTTAGTTTTTTGGTAAAAGTGACGCGTTTTGTCCCATATATATGTATAAAATATTATATACCCAGAAACATAATGCTGCGACAACCCTGCTAAACGATGTTTGTTGAGGCCTTTTCCCTCATGAACTAAATTTAACAATTAAAGCAATAGTTATGTTAATAAGAAATTTAAGTATAGCTGAAGGTTTATGCGATGGTACAAGGTTTAAAGTACAAAATTATTAAAATATAATACTAAAGCAGAATTCATAACAAAAGAAATAATTCGATATAGAGTTTTTTTATTCCAAAAATAGCTCAAAATATAGGAAACACATCGTCATTGGTACAGTTTAATTTATACAGAAAGCAGTTTCTTTCAGTTTTAGCATTTTTAACGATTATTAAAAATCTCAACGTTACAGTTTCCACGATGTAAGCTTCTACTGAAATACACCTTTTTTCTCTTATGGTAAATTGTATGAGGCATAATTTGAATGCGAACATGAAGATGGAATTATTTCATAGATTGAATGTGAAAATAATCGAGGAATCACAAATGCAGTTTGAAAAGAAATTTTTAATTTTATGATGAATAAACATGAAAGTGAATACCAAAAAGAAAAAAATACATACTTATCAAGGTCAGTAACAATACCATATTTACAAATGTATACAAATAAAACGTTTTGATTATCAATAGATTGAAAATTAACTTTAATTTCACATCATTAAATTGGTTCTTTACGTAATAAGGGTTTTTCGTATACCATTTGATTTTTACATTGTAAGTTAAGTTTAAGACATGGATAAAAGATAACAAGATACTTTCGAGAAAATCATAAAAATAATGACTTATCCTTATTATATTTAAATCATACAGCTGAGAGGTAAGACTTTTAAAAGATAACATGGAAAAAAATTTTGCACGTAAATTTGTCTGTTCTGACTAGTTCAACCTCATCAGAAATTACGCTTGCCAGCCCGCCGAAAAACATTCAAAAGCTGCAGCATTCAACGATAAAAACGATTTTGGCTATATACTGTTTGGATTAATTTACTTTCAATATTAATTTTCATTATGTATTCCGACAACTTTATACTTATACATTACTAGCGGACCCCAGTCTCGGCTTTGCCCAAGACTAACTAAATGGAACACCGTAGTGGGTTGACATGTAATGTGAAACTTTTTTCGTTAATAATTTTACATCTATTCCTGAAACTTCCCAAAACAAAAAATCTTCTTATTAAGAACAAATTTGTTCGGAATAAATACAGTTTGTTTGGTAAAATAATAAGCTGTAAAAAGTGAAAAAAATATAATTCTGTTGAAAAGTACCGTGCGTTCCTTGTGCCATAAAATAATCGTTGGCCCTGAAGGGCCGTTTCTTTGCAGTTTTACCCCTATAATCTAAGAAAAGGGCTATTTTTTAAAGCTGTACGGATATAAAACTCACAAAAAATGTATAATTGATAAAAATTTTTTTTCTCTTATATCACAACTTTATTATTAGAGCAACAAAGTCCTGGAGCTTGATCTCTACATTTTTTATCGCCACAAAAATACAAATACATTTTATACTTATTTAAAAATCTAAAAAATTGAAGAGGTTACTGTAAGGGTACAATAAAAAGCTGATCTCTCACGCAATGGATTCTTTAGTTGTCGATTGTGCCGCTGCTATTTTGATATCTATAAATGTTCTACGTCAGTTTCTTGACGCTTAAAATTTTATTCATTAGATAAATTTGAAGTTTTCCTTCCAATTCACCCTCTTGCGACTTTTGGCACAGTCAAGAATTTTGTAAGCACTATAGGCTGTTTTTTGTCAACTTTGGTGAGTTCTAGAATATTAGTTGGCCAGGTAATTTGAAATCCGATGGCCCTAAAAAGGACCGGTGAGCTTCTTAAGTAAACTCTTGCTTGACTGAAGTTTCCAGCAAACGTGATTTTCTCTATACCTCGGGTGATCTTCTCTGGTCTGTCATTGTAGCACCACACTGATCAGGAGAAAGACTACAATGTTTGAAGCTTTAGGGTTAGTTGCAGAGCTCTTTTTCAACGGCTCCTGGTATTACGCCGAAGACGTTGGTGTCTAAAGCACCTTCTTTTTTTTGCTGACTCAGTTGTTTTGGTGATCTAAGATGGGAAAATTGGTTCGTAATGCTTGCTCGTTGAAGACTGTCCCGTTTGCTCAAGTTTTTTTTCCTTCATAGCTGTTAGATTCTCTTAGCGCAGACCTTGAAGATGATTGGTGATTCCTGGTTAAATGTTTGGAGTCGAGAGTGTAGTATAGGGTCGCGGTTCCCAGCCTTGCGACGAGCAATTCCGCTTGTGACGTCTGCCAGTAAATGACTGATTTGGTTTAAAAGTGGCCGGCTGTATATAGTCTTTTAGTCGACGAATCGTTTCTGAAAACGTTGTTAAAAATGTGTTGGTAAGGTAGTTTAAACTTAGGTAGCTCTTAAAAAAACCGATGAGATTGATGGTTAATTAGTGAACGTAAATACTTATAAGAGCCCTTTAATTGGTGGCTCCCGTTAATCCTGGGGGTTCAGGGTGCAATTAGACGTCGGTTTTATCCCATTGCAGAAGAGTGTCGTCGGTAGCCGGGATACTTAACTTCACAACTAACAACTCTATTTATGATATACTGCCAGTGAATGACTACGGAAATCGATGAGACGCTCGGGCGTATTATTACCACACTTATTTAATTCTATTGCAGGTAGTTTCGATTTTACGTGTCCGCCATCTAGCGAATCTCACTGAACTAACGTGAAAAGCCAGCGTAATTTTGCAAAACTTTGAGCTTCTTTGATGCTATTTTTATTAATTTTTTTAAGACAAAAACTGTACTAAAACTATCTAGGAAGTGTCAATAATCAGTATGCAAAATTTTAGCCAGCTCGGTTGAGTAGTTTTTGCGGTTAGCGATTACAGCGGTTTTAGCGACTTTCTTTATTTATAAGTATGATTATTTATGAATATTTTGTACACCCTTCGGAAAAATTTACGTTATATTTAATATTAAAAAACATTATTAACGTAGAAAATATTATTAAAATAATATTGAAAGAATCTATTTGCAATAAAACAATCCAAGGAATGTGAATAATATGGTCTGATTTATAATGAAGGGAGTATAGGTTTTTACTGAGTTTTAATAGTATGTTAAGCTAAACAGATAAGAGGCAAGGTTTCATATAAAAAAAAAAAATTTTTTGAAACGCTTCTAAGCATTGTAATAGTAAGGAAGGGGGCAGTATGAATTATACTGAAAAAATACCGGGTTTAATTATCATTGAATAATCTTGGCAGATATATAATGTAAAGAGTAAGATTTTTCATTAAATTACAAAGTGTGTGCTTAGCTAAGTAGATGTGGGGCTAGGTTTTGCGTAAAGAGCTATTTAGATGTCTCTACAAATCGTGCGGGGGCAGTGTGGGCAGCACTTAAAAAATAATTTAGTTGAAACATAATAGAAGTAAATCAAATTTTCCCTTTATTTGTGGGGAAAATGTCAGCTTAAGTCTAGTGAAGTTTAGAAACGTGGTCTACCATATGCACTTTTCTTATAACATTACATTCACGCAATAAAAAAATTACTCCTGAACTCATTGACAAAATAATACAAGCTGAAATACCTTCAAAAAGTAAATATCTTGCAGAGTTATCAAATATACGCAGTACGGCCCTCATACCTCTCAGAGTACATGTTTCAATAAATGTGTCCAAAAAGTCCTAAACATTTGACTGATATAATATCGGTAAAGAAAAATGGGTGCCCACAGTACGTAACAAAAAACAATATTTCAAACAGTTATTTATAAAACTAAAAATAAACATAAAATTATAGTTAATAATTCAATGGTTGTACCAAAAATTGTTCGCATAAGATATAAGTATCACATAAATACAAAATATTGTACATAGATTCTAAGCAATACATACACATATGACGACATTCATAAAGGTGGTGATGGAGCATTCATGAAAATTCAATGAATAAATCATTTTGAAAATAGAATTCTTGACAAAATTAAGATTATGTTGGTAGTAGATAGTTAAGTCCGATGAAAGCAGCACAGATTGCAAGAGTTTTCAATTTGTGTTAGAAGTTGCAAAGTGGTTGATCAAGCCGTACATCTTGAAAAAAGTCAAAAATCGATATTTGAAGTAACTGGAGTTGGAAACACACAAAAATGGCAGACAGCCTTAACAGCTTGGTTTGAAAAAAAATTTCTGATTTTGCAAAATCATTAAAGTATGTAAATATACCAAAAAACTATATTTTAAATAATAACCCTTAGATTTAGAAGTTAACAGCATTAGAAAAATAAAGCACCATGCAGATTAAATATTGTATTTTCTAATGATAATAAAACGATTTTTTAAATGTTATTATTGAAGAAAAAGCGTAAAGCAACATCATTTAAAGATTTAAGAACATATGAGGATATTGGGATATTACATATGGAACCTTTTGGGATATTGTAGTTACCATGGGTTTGAGGAGGTTCCATGATGGGATGTAAAAAAACTTCTGATGATATATTTACAAAGTTTAGATCACACTTAATCCAGTGGCATCCTTATTTTTGTGGGTTTGCGATAAGAATCTCAAGGTAATTTAATTTAAAGTTGGTACGTTTTGAGCTCGCTCAACACAGCTTCTTATGACTGAAAGCCTGAAGAAAACTTTTGACGATCAATTAAACTATTTAAGTAGAATGTAATCAAAAAAATACACGTACCGTACAGCTGAAATTCTCATCTTTAAGAAACTGGGTGACTTAATAGGAGTTAGCTATGAGAAAATTGATAAAACAGTTTCAATACTATTTCGGTCTGCTATTGTATCCGGTGCGTGCAGCGATAAACACCACCAGCCATATTTCTCTAGGAAGCGGGCGCAATAAAATATATGGTATACTAAATACAATATCACGTAGGTTCAGTTGAAAATAAAATAAAAAACTTCATTACCAACACACTAGTAGCATTAATGAAAGGCGACGACATCAGAAAAATATCAAATTTACTTTACAGAAGATTTCATTCATCATAATGGAAATTGTGCTCTTCTAGACATGAATGAATTTTTGAATCGGAAGATAAATAATGTTAATCTTTCGATTGATCAGTCAAAAAAAATTAACTTCATCCAAATTAATAACACTAAAGAAGTAGCTTACTGTAAACACATATTTCACTTAATATATCGTACATAAAAAACATCTAGTTCTGCAACGAGTATACAAAATATAAATTGATGACGAAACAACATATTGAATACATATCGGTTGAAATCAACTTTAACAAATCAACTTCGCAAAAGCAGTAAGGAGATAGTGAGTGGAATACCTACGAAAAATGTACAATAAAAGCGATGTCATAAGCGTTTATTTAAAAAATGTCCATATTGATTATTTTCTATATTTCGCTGAAAATAACTATGTACATACAGATCGTATTAAGAATAAAACAAAATTGAATGATCTTTTTGTGAATCAAGTAGACAAGGGGGAAACTGTTATAACGATAGATAAACATCGATATATTTCAAAAACTTTTGAGTTTATGGAGGTATATCCTAGCACTTTCATTGGACTGGAAAAAAACCTTCCTAGAAAGTTTTAACAAGAAGTCATAAATTTGCAAAAAAAACCATTCTTTATTTCCTAGCCTTCCATATTACTTTATTGTTTAAATAAATCCAATAATGCCAAAATAAAATTTTTGATAAAACTACACAAACATACTATTTTTCTTAGGCCCATAGTCTCCTTTTTTTGTTCACTTTCGTATAATTCATCGAAAAAATAAATATGGAAGGAACCAATGACGTACAACACTAATTTTGTATATATTTTTAGTATAAAAAAGTTCATAGAACTTATCAACAAAATAAAGAATCTTGAAATACGGCTTAACTTAATCTTAATTGTTTTTCAATGTAAAAAATTTCTTTTCAAGTATACCAACACTTAACGTAGAAAATATTATTAAAATAATATTGAAAGAATCTATTTGCAATAAAACAATCCAAGGAATCTTACACATATTCAAAATATGCTTAAACAAAATTATTTTAAGTTTCGATATAAAATATTTCTCACTATAGGCATACTTACAATAGGTGATCCCATAAGCACGCTTCTATCCTAAATTTTCATGAATCATTTAGAAGAAGATATCGTGAGCCATAATCTTAGTAATAAATTACTATTCTAGCATCATTATATAAACGATGTAATCTAATGTTTGGCCGGTACAAATAAATAGTTATATATATATTTTTTTTATGCATTAGCATATTGCACAAGATTATGAAAATTTTATTTGAACGAAATAATGATCAGAAACATAATTTTTTTAGATTTGAAAATATACAGAATAAACTATCAACTAGAATACAGTAGTTTTCACAAACCTAACCACGCATACCTTACTATGCATAATAATTATATCCATTCATGTTCACATATATGTCTACCTACAACACTTACATCAGTATACTTCTTTTCATATCCTCAAACCCTAAAAAAAATAATAAACAATGAAATATTATCAAACAAACAGCATACAAGAGTAGCTTTAATCGCACCGTTATTGATAATATTGTTAAAAATAAAATATAAAGTAGCTGTAAAACACGATTTCCCCTTGCCCGTAAAAAAACATAATTATTTTGTTCTTACATGAAATGGAAAACCAACGCAAAACATAAAAAAACATTTAAGAAAGTGTTTAACAAAAAGCGTTCCAATCTCATAAAAGCTTGTAAGCAATCACAAAAAAATAACAAAGGCACAATAAAAGAAGAAAATAAATCCGAAAATTATGAACTGTATTGTGGATCTTGCAATAAAAAATAGAAAAGACAAACTAGAAGAGCTTTTAAATGCATACTAAAAGAACACAAGAAAGCGACTTAAAGGAGTTCAAATACTTCCACTTATACGGACTGTTTAATTCAGTGTGAACATATGTGTAATAAACATGTTCAAATTCTACAAACATGTAATACTAGTGACCCCCGTCGACTTTACCCGAGACTTACTCAATGAAATGCCCTAGTGTGGTGACATGTAATGTGAAA
>NW_019384264.1:60903-78358 GCF_000648655.2 Copidosoma floridanum | reverse complement strand
ACAATATGATTCTATAATAATATATTACATGATATATTCATATTTACTTACCTTACAATTTTGTTGAAAATCATTAGAGTCACAATTTTTAATCAGTGAATCTATTCATATTATTTCTTTAAATGAAATCATTTGTTCATTTTATTCAGAAAAATTCGTTTATTTTTTGGTAATATTTTGTACGTGTATTAAAATGCAATAATTTAAAAAAACAATAATAAAAAAAGTAAATTTTAGGAATCCGTCCTAAAAATCATATCTACACAAAATTAGTACGCATACGTTAAAAGGTAAAGGTTAAAAATAGATGAATTTTTTAAGATAGTAAAATAAGCCAATACATAACAATTATAAGAAATATTTATCAATCAAATTGATAGTTCTTATTTTTTTTTTTTCTAAAAATCAGATATCAGGGTGTTCTGTCTCTTCTTGGTTTCGTAGGGCTACTGGCAATGTTACCTACGGTTTCTATTATTTTCCTCTTACTGGAGTCTTAATAAATATTTATGATCACATCATGTCTTAGAATTATACGCTAGTATTTAAAACTTAACTTATGAAAAAAGTAATGATAACAAAAAAACCAATACACCTCCGATTTCACACTCACCAAATTTCAAATGAAGAAATAAATGTAATAAAATGAATTGATAACTATGCACATGTATGATGATGTTCAAGGTGCTAAAAAGGCTCGCGCATACTGAAATTACTGAGTATCTTCATCAGAATAAAATTCTACATCCCCTTCAGGCAGATTTTAGACGACAGAATTCGATACAGACTGCCCTTCTGAAGCTTACGACAACATACGTATTAACAGTGACAAAAGGTGAGTGACACTACTATTATCACTTGACTTTAACAGGGCATTTAACACTGTCTCACCTTCTCGACTTATAAAGAGGCTGAAGCAGCAGGAATTCTTAAGGGGCGAACTTTTGTGTATCGGTTCATATTTAACTGGCAGGGAGCAGTGCATTAGGACTCGTGACGACGGTGATTCTCCCAAGATCGGCACAAACCTGGGCGTTCCGCAGAGTTCAGTCCTCAGATCCTTGTTGTATTGCCATTATACTTGTGACTTACGCGGCACTCTCTCTCTCTTCTGGGGGTCAGGCATATTATATATGTAGACGACCTCTCAATTTATTATGATGTGTCCAAAGATACACTCCGAAACGGGGTGGAGGTGATGGAGCAGGCCACAGAAGTGGTCGGTGAGCGGGCGGATGGTGCTTTTCTCGGGCTCAACGCCAGGAAGACGCCAGCCATTCTATTTGGCTCAAATAGAATCATCAACGAGCTGTGTGCTCGGGGACTTCCCCATGTTGATCTAGGAGGGGGGGGGCATCTCCAAGCCGTTTTCTGACACCGTCACGAATCTCAGGGTCGTTCTCGACTCCAAGATGATGTGGCGACCCCAGGTTACCGCCGTGACCAAGAAGCTCAATCGAATTCTCTACAGTTTCCGTTCTTTTTAAAGATATACCATGAAGGCACTGCGTCAAAGGCCCGCTTCGGCACGGTTGTGTGCCTCAAAGCCTCACAGGAGCAGAGGAGACGATTCACTCGATACAGAAATCCTGTGCCAGATACGTCGTAGATGCTAGAAAGGACGAGCATATCACTCCTCACAAGAACACGATGGGTTTGCTCCGCGTTGACTTACGACATGATTATATTGTGGTTATCACCTTATGTAGGGTATTATGTCTGCGAGAGCCTGTTTATCTCGTGCCATTTTTCAAAGGGCACTCATCTTACGGGCTAGTGAATGGTAAACAAAACGAGCTAATCGTGCCCTACGCACAGACCGAGAGTGGACGGAGATCATTTCGTGTGTAAGGTGCCTATTTATAGAACTCCCTCTCCCTCGGCATTCACGAACTCCTCAGCCTTGCAGGGTTCGAGCAGGCGACGCGAATGCACTTAGCTTGCCTGAACTGATCATGCAATCGATCAGTTTTTTTTTAAAGTTATATTTCTACAGGCGCGTTTTGCGTGAAAGTAAATCACCGATTTCAGATTGGTGATCTTAAGAAAAAGTGTGACGGAAGCAGATTTTATAGATACTTCCCATTCATCCTGCCCCCCTCGACGTACTTTCAGTCCCCTGCGGACCATACAATGCCACCACACCACACCACATATTTTGAATTTTATGAAGGTTATCTCATTTTTTTTTAACCAATGCTAAAAGAAAAAAAAAAAGATTACAAAGATATTTAAACCTCCAACCATTTGTACAATAGCTGAGGCCCTTACTCACTTTGCTGTGAGTAATCTCGACATAGAAATTTGATTACTGCATGATATCTTGTTTTTGGATTTTGTAAATTCTTATTAACAGGATATTTATTTTTCTGGTTTCATTATAAATAACATTAATTAAACTAATTTTTCTAGTTAAAAATTTTTTTGAAAACTTAAAAATTAGTATATTTTAGTAACTTCTTTATGTATTATTAAAAAAGACATTTACTTATCATTAATTAATTACTTTTACAGTGACTGAATGATTGTTTATACAATTTTTTCATTTTTTTCAAAATTTTCAAAAATTGAAAATAAATGTTTTTTTTTTTTTTTTTCATAAATACATGAATTGAGTTTTATTGTGTTTTATGTTTCCACAATTTTTGGCATTCATGATTGAGGTGATTTTTGCCTTACGGACGTTCTTGACATAGTTACCGCTCAGAGAGATGAATCATGGAGCAAACGCATAGCGACGCTGGAAATACCCCCTCTTTTTTGACCCTATGCGATCGGCTCGTGACGTCTATGCTTTTTAAGCATATAAATCCATAGCTCTTAAGCATAAGCGTTAGCCATGGAGCAATCGCAAGAAGGCCGCTGGCTTTTTTTCATCGTGCCTATGCGTTTTCAGAAGAGAGGGGATAGTGAAAGCCAGCGGCCTTCTTGTGTTTGCTCCATGGCTAACGCTTATGCTTAAAGGCTATAGACCAACATGCATTGAAAGCATAGCCGTCATGAGCTAATCGAAAAGGGTCAGAAAAGATGAGCATTTCCATCGCCTCTATGCGTTTGCTCCATGATTTTTCTCTCTGTTCGGGGAAAAGTTCAGAGCGGTAAAAGGAGCGCAAATACATGCAGCACATTGGCAAATGTTTTTCTTATGACGATGAACTTACATACATGCTTTTACCCATAGCTGATTCCTTTTTTTAAGTTCATTTGGAAACCAAATTGTGAATCTATTTAAAAATTTATTATGTTTATCTAAAAGTAATCTTTCGTATCCGAAAAAATTGGAAGATTTCTACAGATCATACAAACGCAATTTTATGTGATATTTTATAAGGTTACAAATCACATTGCGATTTTTTCAAATTAAACATTTAAAAAAGGGTACACTTAAACGATCTGCAATGTTTTTAAGTATTTTTGATGCTATTTCGAATACATGTTTGTACAAAATCACCTCTCGTTAACGCTTACTTTATATTTTGTGGCAGAACAGTCGTACTTAAGTACTCCTTGCTATTAAAACTACACCTTGCCTCGATCAGAGTTACAATCAGAAACTCCACTTTGAGATTATCATTGTGACATCATTTTATATAAGATTCTTCTGCAAGTAAATTATCGAACTACGTTATTATTTTCTTTCTTGATTCATACACTTTTATTTTAAGTTCTTTAATTGCTAATAAGTTTAATAGGATTACTACTTTGTCTACTAGTCGTTACTGTTAATTTCACATACTTGACAGAGTATTGTAACCAGTAGCGTGCGTCCTGTTTGAGCTGAAAGACATCCCTCTTCGATCGCTATTGCCACAGTGTTGCACGTCAAGCAGCAACGTCAAGCAACAACGTATTCACCACCATTTTACTACATGTAGCCGTCCATGGACTATAAGCCCTCTTTCAGCCACCATTTTGAGTATTGACGCATCAAGTAGAATATTTGCGCCATCAATAAGCAAGCTTTGCGTTTGTACTGATTAAGAGAGGTTTACAATTAGTTTTTGGTTTAAGACATTTACAGTTTATGATTTTGCATCTCCAAATTGTTATTATAACCTCGCAATCGGTGTAATTACTAATTTTGGAGATTACAAAATTGCACAAAGAGAATGTTCTAGATTTTTAATTAATTTCGCTAGCAATACAAGACCATAGTGTGGCGTTTGAACCATTCAAGGGGATAAAGGTTATTCTTAATCAGAGCAGTACTTTTATCCATTTGATTGACGATTAGAAAAAAAAGAAGCTGGTTTTAACCCTTTGCGCTTGTTAAAAAACGTTTTCTGTTGGTTCAACCCCCTTACCCTTTTTTTCTCTCTGTGTAATTATTTTCTAAATTTAACATGGACAAATATCATACTACTTAACTTGGACTTTACACCAAAATCGAGAATGTTTTTCATAAATTTTAAAAAACTTGGTCAATAGAAAATGACAAATGGCTAAGCTATTTCTAAATTAAAACTAGTAAGAAATATTTTAAAGCAATTTAAGATCATTGACAAGGCTTTAAATGGAATAACTCCTCTAGATGTACAGCACGTTTATTTCAAGGATAGTATTTATGAACAGGAAGAAGACCATTTGTGTTCTGTAACAGATAATTTTAAAATTTTTTTGTTATCTTTAACGACTGATCCGTAGGGCTGACTCAAATGCATATCCTACCGTTCATAATAATTTTCAAAATTTTTCATCACTACCGCCAATTAGTCTTTCAGTATCCTCTAGTAATTTTAAGGGCTGGCAGAGTTTTCGGGAAGTATTTAGAACAGAAGTCCACAGAAAAGAGAAAATCACAGTAATTATGAAGTTTCAACATTTGCGCACGCATATTCAGGGTAGGGTGTTACGTGGGAATTGTAGAGTTTCGGGGTGTAAGGGGATTAAATACACATGGAAGAAAGTATGTGTTCGTTTATTAAAGTCTCAAAGCGAGAGCAGTCGCATGCGTGGCGTTAGGTTCGGAGGCTGATCGGAGAGAGCGCGAGTGGGAGAGCTGATAACACTCGGGCCCGCCGCCGAAAGGTGATGATCATACTCTGTATCCGCTGCTCATGCGCCGTGAGAGGTGAGTCTTGGGGGCGAACTTACAAAGGTTCTAGATACTGTACGTCACACGTCCAAGGCCATACGGTCATCGTACTCGATGTCCATACTGGTTTGTGTGTGCGAGTATATTTGTGTTATGTTGTCTGTGAATTATTCGTGTATACATAATTGTTCTTGTTTGCGCTGCTCTCTTTACATTATTATGTATAATTACATTCTTTGTATATTTATTATTTATTTAATTATTTTATTTTTTTAAATCTGTACACATCTTATGTATAACCCTTTTTATTACATCGTCGATCTCAGTGATCATCGCGGATTGGTTGTTAACTGAGCTGGTAGTCTTCTGCCTTCTGATCCTACCCGCTCGCCCAGTAGCACTTGTACCTCTCGTGCATTAACCATGGCCCTCTGGGTTGACAAGTCTTGTAGTACTGAGTTGGTGTTTCCGCGGTTCCTCTCCCGTCCGCCTGTAATCATTCTCAAACCTTTAAGTATTATTGGACCCCCCCATTTTAAAAATCCAAAAGATCCGGCTGCCACTCCTAGTGCTATTTCCGCTGCCAACAATGCGTATTCCTTCCAATTTGAGAATTCCTCCTTTGTTTGTACTAACTCGTGTGCCCGTTGGAGTATGTCCGCTAGCTTAGTACCTGTTTTTATCCTATCGTCAAGTCCGTGTTCCTGGTTATCGAGTTCCAGTAGTCCGTCTCTTTTTATTACTGCTTCCATTAATTCCAATAACATACCTTCTTCAGTCCCTTTCACCTTTTGTAGTATATCCTCCAAGTTTAGATTTGCGCTTTCAAGCTTCATTATGCGATTTTCACCTTCCTCTTGTCCTGGATCCAGTCTTTTATCTGATGCTTGAGCTATACAGTCTTTTGCTAAGCTGACTACCCCAGAATCCACCACCTTCAGTGTCTTGTGTTCGGTGTGTTCACACTGTATGTGGACTTTGTCCTTTCTCGTGGTGGTAAAGGCATGCTGGTTTTTAGCATGGAGACGTGTCCAAAATGTGTCCTTTAACTTGGCTAATATTATCGGACATTCTTCTGGTTTCTTCACTGCAATCTCCAATATGATACGTATCTCACAGGGGTGGTCCTCTTCGACTTCCTGTGTTGGCTCCATTTGTGTGCATATTCGTGTTTTTCCTGGTCTTTTACATAGTCTTATCACCTCTTGCGGTATTGGCGTAAATCTTCTCTCACTAACACTGCTTGCTATGTATTCGGATGTTGGCTGCAAGTATGCCACTAAATCCGTAGTATTTAAGCCTTTTTGTTCCACTGGCAATGATGATATCCTAAGAAGGTCCAAATTTTCTTTCGTAACCAGTGGTATTCGTATGTAATATATTATTCTGCCGTTAAATGCCATGGTCATTATTTCTGAGATTTCTCCAATTTCTTCTTCTGTGGTTATATTTTTCCTTACTGGGAACTGTAGATCTGGTCTCAGCTGCTCTGCCAAAATTTTTGCTTCCAAAATCGCTCTCAATGCCGCATCTGGTATATGTATCGTTCCCCGACTCGCCAAGTATATTACGTCCACCGTTGTTCCAAATTTTGTTATAAGTTTCTCGGCTAAGTGTTTAAATTCGCCCACCATTTCTGCTACTCTGTCATAATTGCCAAAGTACTCTGCAAACATTTTTAAACCTTCCTCCGTTATTCTTCCAGCATTATCTTTAAACGTTTTTATATCTTGAAGGTATCGTTCATGGTTTCCATATGTTATGACTCTAATTTGTTCCGTTAAGTACTTAGTTGTTTCCATTGTGTTAGTCGGGATCACCTCTACTAGCTTTTGTATTTTCTCTTTTTCCACGTCAGTCACACCCCCTGCAGCGCTTGCACCGTCTTGCTTTGATCATCGATCTTTTGGCCTACTACTGTTCTATATGCCTCTTTTACCCTATGCAAGGCCCTTAGGACTTTTCCTGCCGTGTACTCTACTTGTTTTATACATTCGGGTTCCTTTTTTATCGTCACCCTGCACTTCCATTTTGCTTGCTTTTTCGCGTCTAAAAACGAATTTACCTGCTCGACAACGTCATTCCAATCTACATACCATATCATTTTCCAAGTTGATGCGACTGCTTGGACTGGGCCCAAGCTCTCCACCAATATTCCAGGGTTTCTTTCAATTTCCTCTATCTCTCCAGGTTGCTGTGTCACCGGCATGGTTCCAGCCCTGAAACACAAGATTTGTATTTTTTTTGTTCATACCGTTTTGATTGCTGATCTCGTAAGTCGTCCGAAGGCCACGCTTACGAGAGAAGTACACTATTTTGGTCTTGTTGTTTCTGATATCTCGTTTTTTTTTTTTTATTTGCTTCTTACTCTTATGCGATTTGTTTTTGTTATCCTGCTTCATTCCCCGAGTTCCCTATTATCTAACAATTGGGTTTTTATAACACATGCTTTCTTGATTTTGTCCACGTGTGTAATTCTTGTTTCATTGCCACGTTTCAGTTTTATATTGTGGTTTTTGTAATTTATTCCTACGATTTCGTATGGTCCTTCGTAGTGATCCTCATATTTCTTTCTCAGCTCTTTAAGAACATAGACCATTTCCTCTTCCATGGAAAATCTTGTATTCAATTTTTTGTCGTAATAAAATTTGGACGTGTACTTCGCCTGAACTTGATTCATGGCTGCTATTGTCCTTAGCCGCGTCATTGTTTTTATTACGTCTTCTACATATTCATCATGTAGCCCAGCAATTCTTCTTGAGGCGCTATCTTCGTTGCTGAGTGTTTTGTCGAATTGTAAGCGCACATGCACATGCCCAAATGATGGTCCCAAAAGTCATCTTCATTTACGTACGCCTTTAAATATTCCGTTAATGTATGATGCATTCGTTCTATTGCGCGGTTCCTCTGTGTATGGGAGGCTGTTGTTCCCATTTTGTCTATTTTAAATACTCTTGCGAACTCTTCCAACAGTTTGTTTTTGAAATGTGCACCTCTGTCTGACAGCATTTTCTCTGGGGCGCCAAAGTATGCAATTACTCTGTTTAAAAGTGCTTTTGCTGTTTCTAACGCCGTCGCTCTTTTTACTGGTACAAGAATTATATATTCCATGAGCCAGTCCTGAATTGACAATATGTGACTATTGCCATGAGTCGATGGTTTGTTTATCGGGCCATAAAAATCAATTGATATTTTTTCAAATGGCCTAGCTGGTGTATCTGTTACAACTAAAGCCTGTTTTTTTCTTACTCTAACAAGGTTCTTAGATTGGCATGATTCACAACCTAACACGAACTGACATACGTCCGGTCACATATTTCGCCAGTAATAGTCTTTCGCAATTTTGTTGTAAGTCTGGTTCATACCTCAGTGGCCTCCTACCGATGACTCGTGGTATTCTTTGAGTACATTAAATCGTTGCTTCACTGGTAGTACTACTAAATTGTTCAAGTACAACACTGCCGATATTTTTGTGTTTTCAAATTGCTCTGCGAAATAGTCCCACTGTGATACGCTTAGTATTGCTAGATCTCGTATAATACCTACTGACGTCAACTTGTTAAACAACATGAGCTGTTTTAAAGGCGATATGCATTTCTTGATATCCGATTTTAATCCCGCACTGTCAAAGTGCTCTTTCACGTATAACTGCATTACTGATACTTTTCTTGCTCTAGATTGGAAGACCTCTCCAACCCTCCTATTTTCTTTATTCATGGTTGTTGGATTTATATAACCTCTCTCGTGAAGCGCGTCTATGGCTTCTGTGTCCGGTATGTTTTCTGTTATTGTACAGAAGGCTAAGTTGTCAATGTATCTAAATGGGTGTTTATTTATTTTCTTAAGCCTTTGGAATGGTGGTATATCCTTATCTTCCTCTGGCTTCCAGGGTGGTTTTTGTACTGGTAGTCGTGTCCGGCAAGCTCTGTACCTATCTAAACCTGGTACACTTATATTGATTTTGTCATCATCTGTGCTTTCGGCATTATCATCTGCCACCATGTTCGCATTAAGTAACTCCTTTCCATTTTCATTATCGCTAACTTCTTTTTCGTGACTTTCATTGTTTACGTCGTCATCTGATATTTTTGGTGTTTCTTGTTTCGCTATTGGGCTAGGCTCATCCGGTGGTTCCAGTAGAGGTGGTGGCGGATCGCGCTTCTTTGGTATTCGTTTTTCTTTTGATCCAAAATCTGACTCATCACTCGTCTCGTGATCTGTTTTGTTGTCTTCCTTTGTTTTCTTATTAACTCTACCCTTGATTTTCTGTCTCATATATGGGAACTTGTTTTCATTCCTTTTCCTCAATGTTGCTCGTCTCACCCCTTGTACTATCTTACTGTCTTCATCACTTGAATTTTTGCATAATTCATTCATCGATTTATAGCGTTTTTGTCCTTTTTGGCAGAGCGCCTGATAGTGCTCCGGCTCATACCGCATGTGCTCATATTCATCTCCTTTTATTCCTGTGTAGTGATGACACATTGGAGGTCCATCTCCATTTACGTAGTGCACACATATGTTCTTTTTGAACTCCTGAGAAAAGACAAAAATGCACTCTCCATCCCCAAACTCGTAATCCTTCCTCAAAATTCTCTTAGTGTTTTCCGGGTTGACGCAGTTTTTAGTATGTTCAGAATGCAGTAAGACTTTTCTTAGCTGCTTTGCTGTTAAGTTCAGATCGAAAAGTACAATAAGACCATAAAACAAGCAATTACCATCGCCCTTTACATCTACTAAATCCCACACTTTCCATGGCTCTGCACAATTTCCGTCTGATCCACGTTTTTGCTCATTAAGTGCATCGTTTGAAATCAATTGGTTCGTTTTTGCTTGATTCTTCATCATTCAAATTATCGAACGCCCCAGACGTCTCACCATGATTTAAGGATAGCCTTTCTCCCTGATTATCCCACGAAAGATTTGCTCCTTCGCTGCTGGTCTTGCCTTCACTTTTCTCTTCCTCACTTTTATCTTCCGTACTTACTGTTTTTATTTGTTTCGATCACCTTTTTTACTTGAATCCCTGCTGCTATCTTCTACCTCCCATACATATATTCTGACTCCTGATTTTCCCTCTACCTCTCTTTCTCTGATGTCGACAAAAACTTTTTTTTTGAGTCTATCTGTCTTTTCTTGTAACATGCTGGTAAGGTCGTTAAGTTTTTTTGAGTCCTTTTTTGCAAAATAGTTAGACTCTTTTTGCCTTTCTCGTCGTGGATTTTCTGATTTTTTTTCTTCCCCGGACGTTCGATCCTCCGAAGTACTACGACTTTTTGAGCTTCACTCCCTACTGTCCTCTCTCTTTCCCATGCTCTGATCCATTCAAGCCTATTTCAATTTCCTCCAAATTATTGTGTTTAATTTCTGTTTTTTTTTTCCCAATTCACTATTATATTTTCTTTAGTCTGTGTGTTTTTTACAGGAGTAACAGAAAAATTCTGTTTAATTCTGTTTAGAGTGTCAAGCTGCCTTTGTCTTTTCTTCCTTTGCTTTTGCCTTGTTTGGTGGTCTATGACGACATAAGGTGTGCTCGTTTTTTGTACCCCTTATATCCAGCCTTTTTCTTTCTTCATGTGCTCTAATTTATTCTTTAGTGGCCCCTGCCATAAGATTTTCTCTTCAGTTTGTTGTTTCTCCTCAACTTCTTCTTCCGAACACAATTCCACTTCAGTCTTTTTCTTCCTGGGTTTTTTATGTAATGAATCTGAGTCTGATTCCACTACTACCTTCTTTAACTTACCGTCGATCCGTATTTTTGATTTTGCCCTAATTTTGAACATACGCGCTGGTGGGCCATCACTTACTTCACCCTCTTCCTTCTTTTGTTTATCTGCCATTTGATACAGTTCTATTCAAGGTAGTTCTGGGTTCTTTTCGCCCTCTTTTACGACTGGATTTCTTGAAAGAGCATCTGGTGCGTTGTTTGAGATACCTGGGCGATGAATTATTTCGAAATCGTAACCACGCAACTCTGCCTTTAATCTGTTGAACCAAATGTCGGGTTTTTTGGACGTGTTAAAATGTTTCAACGGCTCGTGATCCGTAATCACCGTGAACTTCCTGCCATACAGATAAGGTCTAAACTGTTCCTTTGCAAAAACTACTGCTAGCAACTCCTTATCATACGTTGGATATCTAAGTTCACTACCCTTGAGGCACCGTGACGCATATTCACATGGTCTATCCTTACCTATCTCTCCCTGACTAAGGATTGCCCCGATGGCATAATCCGACGCATCTGTTGTAACAATGAACGGTTTACTTAAGTACGGTGCTGTTAATACAGGTTCCGAACATAGCGCATTCACTAGTTTTTTAAAGGCCTCTTCCTCTTTTTCGCCCCATTTAAACTCCGTATTCTTCTTTGTCATTGTAGAGAGTGATCGCCCTATCTTTGCATAATCTTTTATGAATTTTCTGTTATATCCCGCAAATCCAAGAAACTGCTTAATTTTCCTTGAATTTGTCAGTCTTGTATATTCTTTTGCGGCTTTGATTTTCTTCGGGTCCGTCTTTATCTTACTATTTCCAACTACGTGACCAAGGACTTTTGCTTCTTTCTTCGAAAATTGATATTTTTTTGGCTCTATGGTCATGTTTGCTTTTGCCAGTCTTTTTATTAGTTTTTTGAAGCGTTTCTCGTGTTCTTCAAAAGTTGCTGCGAACACCATGATGTCGTCCATGTATACTTTAATTTCTCGCCCTTGTAGATCGGCTAGAGCTAACGTTATCGCCCTCAGGAATGTATTTGGTGACTCTGAGCACCCCATTGGCATACGTTTATATTGATAGTGCCCGTCGGGTCCCGAGAATGCAGTTTTATGCGCGTCCTCTTCTTGGATTTTAATCAGGTGGAATTCACTCTTCAAATCAACTACTGTGATGAACTTAGCGGCCGCTAAGTGCTCCAATATGTGGCTTTGAAAGGGTAGTGGATAACAGCTTCCAATAGTTATTTCGTTGAGCTGTTTGAAATCCGTGACCAGTCGCCACCTTTTCTCGCAGTTTTGTCCTGGTGGTTTAGGCACTATCCATATATTTGAGTTATATGGGGACGTTGACGGTTCTATTATATCCAAATCCATCAATTTTTGAATTTCTCTCCTGATGTTCTCCTTCACCGCGGGCGGGTATCTATATCTTCTGACCACTACTGGCTTATTCGTTGTAGTCTCTATTTTGTGTTTAATTCAATGAATTGTTTTTAACGGTTCCCCGTCCAACCCAAACACAAACGGATTCATCGATATTAATTTTCTTACGTGCTGTAACTCTTCTTCGTTACAGCCCTCAGTGTCGATCAGTGTCATAATTTTTTCAATTCTTTCTTCGACACTTTTTATATCACAGTCTTTTTCCGTGTACGTGTCGATTTCTTTATTTCCATCTACGCTTTTATATCTCAATCTGTATTTTTTTTCTATTTCTTTTTCTTCCAATTTGAATTCCTCGAGCAAGCCAACAAATGCAGTCTCTTCTTCTCTGGCGCCGTCCCCCACGTTGCCAGTTATTTCCATTTTCTTTACTTCTTCGCACTCTATTAGATCCACTTCCGGTACTGTAATTCTCCTTTTTTTGTTTGAAAAATTCACGCATTCCGCATATATTTTACCTTTATTATTAGTGCCGTAAAAGTCTCCAAAATGCACATGTTCTCCCAAATCTTGAAGTGGCACAAATCCAACTTGAATCTTTCCGAATTCTTTTTTGACTCTTGCATATATAACCTGCCTGGATCTCGCTGCTATCTCGAAATATTCTGCCATCTTCAGTGGGGTTTCCACACCACCTAGGCTAAGTGTATTTGTTTTTGCGCTCACCTCGCCATTGTATTTTTTAAACATATCCCATCCAAGGATTCCGTCTACTTCGATCGGAAAATCTTGCGGGACTACACGGAAAGTGCACTTCATACCATGGATCATTGTGTCCACCGTGCCTTTTGTTTCACGTTCTCCATGAGTTACTCCAATTATGTTTACTTTTACATTCTCATCTAATGGCGAATTTTCTTTTATATAATCTTCTTTTAGTATCGAGATCGTAGCACCCGTCTCAGCATAGAAATCTGATCTTTTATTTCGGTAATCCTCACTCTCCAGCGTTACTGTTGGCGGTCTGCATCCTACTGCTGCATAATTAATTAGTACCGTCGTGACTTCTTTCTTGTCCTCTTTTTCCATCGATGTATTTTTATCTTTTAGATTTTTTTTTTAATTTGGCTCAATTTGTTGACGAGTATTAATTTTGTTTTTGTTCATCTCTTTTCCCCACACCTCCGACTATATGGGTTTTTCTTCTTTCTCTCCAATTTTTACATCGTTTACTTTTGGTCCTTTACAATACGTAGCCACTTTTTCCCGATGCTCAATGTTGGGGGAGTACTTCGAGCATCGTTCTAAAAATTCGGCCTCTGTTCACTAGAGATATCACCCCGTCTAGGTTCAGCCTCCCTTGCGTCTTGTGTCCCGTTTGTGTGTCTAGGCTCATAACGCTCGTTACTTTTCCAATCATAATTATTTCAGCTATCATCCCTACCACTGTTTCTTTGGCCGTAATTTCTGCCATTCGGCTCATAATATCTGTTATTACTATTGTTATTGTTATTATTTTCGCGATAAGCATACCCTTTTTTAAAATCTCTCCCATATCTGCCGTAGTTGTATTTATTCTCTGCCTGAGCCATATTATTATGTCTGTAGTCTCCGGGTCTTCTTCCGCTATCATGCTATGATCTTGCACTTCTTCTTTCTTCACCCCTATCCTGGTACCTTGTATAGTACGGTGCTCTGGTCTCCTCAGCGCGACCTTTCTTCACTAGCAGCCCCTTTTCTATGTCGTGCCACAATGAACGACACTCTTCTGCTTTGTGCCCAATTCGGCCACAATAGTTACACTTGTTTACCTCGTCTTCCTTTTTGTTAAATTCTTTTTCCCATCTCTCATAATTATTGCTGTCTACTCGAGGTGACTTCATAGCCATCATATCCTCGACTTTCAATGCCAATGTAATGGCCTTGTTAGCGTTATGGGCCTATGCATTGAAACTTCGTGGTTGTACGGGGGATTAAGGCCTAATATATATTAGGTCACTACTTCTTTTTGAATATTTTTCTTAAATTCCTGCCTTAACATTTCAGAAACTTCAAGGTTTGCTTCTTAAAGCCCCATGGCCCTGTTAAACAACTTTTGCATGCGATCTGAGTATTCTTCTACAGATTCCCTATCCCTTTGTCGTTCCGACCTGATTTTTGCCATAATTGTCTCTGTGCTACTGATGGCCCCATACCTTTCCGTAACCTCCTCGAGAAATTCTTCAATAGACTCAAACTGTGTGATTCTATCATTTAAATGTGCTGCCGCTCGATCTTTTAGCCTGCTGGATAGCGTTGCCAAAAAAAATAGGTCGTCTCTGTCGTCCACCTGTCGGCCTATTGCCCTTACTACCCTTGTGAACGCCGTTAGATTTATTGGATCCCCTGTAAATATTGGTATTGTGGGGATTATTGTGCTCAATTCTTTAGTCGAGTAATTTATATTCCTCTCATACTCCCGGTGATGCGACGATCTGTGTGTAGCTCCACCTGTTGTTTGCTCCCACCTTTCCTGGTTATTTTTAAAATTTTCGAACTCCCGCACCGGTCTAGCTTTCCTTCCATCTCTGTTGTGGAATTCTCTTTCATTTTCTCCCCCCTTTCTTTCTGGCCATCTCCGGAGCAACTCTGTCTCTCTTCTCCAATTGCCAAGCTGATTCCTAGCGGGCCCCCTATCTGACTCATCCCCTTCCTCTCCACTATCATCACTACGCAGGGCTCTATATATGATTCTGAGGCTTCGTTTCCTCCAATTATTTGCTTAGGGCCCTCTTTTTTTTTATCTCTTAGCACGACCGTTTTCATGCCCTTAAAAATTTTTCCAATTAAGTCTTTTGTTTTTTTGTTCGACTTTTCTAACACTTTGACCGCCTCGGGATCGTGGCAAAATTGTAACCATAAACTGTCGTCTGTTACGATCTCCACGTCTGCTAAGCGGTCCACCGCCCCACCTACAACGTTATCAATTTTTTCCGACTGCATTTTATTTTATTTTGCTTGGTTGTTTTTTTTTGTGTTTTTTTTTGTTTGTTTGGTTGTATTTGTTTGTTATGGGCCTATTTAATAAAACTTTTCGCCCAGCAGTAATATTATTTACCGTTTATATAAGTTTTATCTACCTGGACAGTATTGTAAGCAGTACTATCCAAAGCATTTCCGTGTCCGTAAACAAAGTGTCCAAAGAAAAATATTGCTACCACAGGGTGCGTGGTGTGATGTAGTTTCGTGTTTTGGCTCTCCCTAGTCTTATTTCCTGACGGTGCCGGCCTCTTGGATGGCTGCTGTGCGCCCACGCTGGTACTTGACACCTGCTCGTTTCTCACGTGTCTCGCCGCGTATGTCTTCTTAACACTGTATTTTTTTCTTTTCTTGTTATTATTCACTGTTTCTTCTTTAAATTCTTTTTTTTTTTTCACTTTTCTTTTCACGATAATTCTTTTTATTTTTACTTACACTGCCCTGTGGGTGCTTCCCCACGACGAAAAAAGACCAAAAAAAATTTTCTATCACTCTATCGTACACAACTCGCCCCACGTCGAGCGCCAAAAATTGGGGGTCGGGTTATCTACAACCTCCTGTTACGTGGGAATTGTAGAGTTTCGGGGTGTAAGGAGATTAAATACACGTGGAAGAAGGTATATGTTCGTTTATTAAAGTCTCAAAGCGAGAGCAGTCATGTGGGTGGCGTTAGGTTCGGAGGCTGATCGGAGAGAGCACGAGCGGGAGAGCTGATAACGCTCGGTCCCGCCGCCGAAAGGTGATCATTATACTCTGTATCCGCTGCTCATGCGCCGTGAGAGGTGAGTCTTGGGATCGAACTTACAAAGGTTCTAGATACTGTACGTCACAAGGGCGTCTAATTTAATAAAAAATATTTCACACAAAATCTTTCACTCAAATAAAAAATGATAAAAACGATTTAGATCTCCACGAACCATAAGGTTTCTTAATTTCTGTAAAAGTTGTAGCTGGTATTATTTTTTTACCACCCTCATGACTAATCTCTTGGGCTACATTGATTAAAACTATTTTAACAATTTGATACTAACATGTAGGTATAAAGTGGAGGTGGGCATAACTAGTACAATTTATATAAATCTCCATAAAATATAGTTATTTGTGTGGGGCATTCCACATATCCCTCCTACAGCCCCCCACAGACCCTCCACAAATAAGCTGAAATTCGACCGTTTCCATTGCTGATTTGATATTTTCTAACTTTTTCTTTAGACCCCTACAGCCCCCCACACAATTTTGCCTGTCCCTTTACATACCCCCACAGGCCCCCCACACGATTTTTCATACATCAGGTCATGTATACTCGTTAAATGATGGAACATTATTAAGTGACTTTCAATTTATTACCATAAATATTGCCAATTCATCAATAAAAATCATCAAGTAAAGTCAAAAAATTATGTAAAAATCTCATTTTAAACAATATTTTCTATTCCTGTATTTTTTTGCCTTTCTACTTGAATAAATAAATTATTTTTATCTTTGCATCTTGATAAAGCCACATATCATTGACCATAGGAAAATAAGGGTTTCTGAAGATACAAACCTACATTATCGAAACTTTGACCTTGGGATTTGTTTGTTGTCATAGCAAATGCCACAACGATTGGAAATTGTTTACGATACAAAATAAAAGGTAAAGTTCAGAAGTTTCCTGTGTCTAAAGTTATTCTAGGAATGAAGACTCTATTTCCGAATTTTTCTCCAGTAATTATTTCTTCTTCTATATTATACTGTAATAATTTTGTGATTCGTAAACGTGTTCCATTACAGAGTCCATCTGATATACTTAAATTTCTCAGTAACATCACTATTGTACTAATGTTTAGATTTCGTTCATGAGGTTGTAATCCTTTACGAAAATTGTTTAACATTTGCACCGGAAAATTAAAATGAATATTATCGTCTGATTTATCAACCCCTTTATAAGTTGCATTATCTATACTGTAGTAAGTTTTAATTTCTCCAGTTCATTTTTTAAGTATTTTGTTATCTAAATAACCGGTGTAATCGTTATGTAATGTTACAATAACACTATTTATCGAACAATTATAGATGTTAAAAAATATTTGGGAACATTTATTATTTGATATCCAATTTTTAGAAGTGTTGAAAGTTTTTATTTCCTCGTCCCTAGATTTCAATAGTAATTTTGAAAATCCTTTATCGCTAGAACGAATATTGGAATTATAAATATTCGTAATATTCATTCAGATATTTTAAATTCCTCCTATTTCTAATGCTTTTTTTGGAATCATTAAAGCCTTACTCCACATAATTAAATCAACTTCTCTTAAATTTTTTT
>NW_019384264.1:40654-53454 GCF_000648655.2 Copidosoma floridanum | reverse complement strand
AAATTACATGGGGCTACATCGTTTGAAGACGTTAAAAAACATAATGGAATAACATATAAAAATTTCAGGGATACTGCAATTGCAATGGGTTTAATAGAACATGATTCTGAAATCGACAATATTTGTAAAGAAGCCATAACAATTATGTTTCCATACCAGTTAAGACAATTTTATGCTTGGTTTTTGATTTCAGAAAACATTCAAGGAGATAAAATATAGAATGAATATAAAAAATATTTCACGGAAGACTTCGATAATGATGATCATAATTGTGCTCTTCCACATATTAATCAAATTTTGGTATCGGAAGGTAAATCATGTCAGTCTTTTAGTTCACCGACACCAACCATTAGCAACTATGTAAATAATTGCAATATTAAGGAAATATCTTTCAGTAAAAAAATGTTCGATATAATGTACACAAATTTCAATAAAGATCAAAGAAAAATTTTTAAAACTATTTGTGAATAAGATGAAAAAGTATATTTTATAGATGGTCCTGGTGGATCCGGAAAAACCTACTTATATAAGACACTCATTTATTACTTCATTTCTAGAGGTAAAAATATTTTGTCAATGGCTTGGACAGGAATTGCATCTGTATTACTACCGAAAGGTATGACCAGTCATAAAACTTTTTGTTTACCTCTTGACTTAGATAATATTGAAAGTGTATTTTTAGAATTTGAAACTGGAAAAAAAATAATTAAGGGAAGTTGATTTAATAATATGGGACGAGGATTCTATGATTCGGAAAAAAGCTCTAGAAATCGTTGATAGAACGTTGAGAGACTTGTGTAATACAAAACTTTGCTTTGGTGATAAATTAATAGTATTAGGAGGAGACTTTCGACAAATTCTTCCAGTTATAAAAAACGGTAATAGAACTATAATAATAGAAGAAACTATTAAATCATCATTTTTATGGAACTTTTTCAAAATTTTAAGATTACAAAATAATATCCGTTCTAGTAACAACGAATTTTCAAAATTATTGTTAAAAATTAGAGAAGGGAACATAGAAACATTTAACATTCCTAAATCCTGGATAACAGATGATGTCTGTACTAAAATATTTGGTAATTACAGCAACTGTTTTGACAATAACGGGATACTAACTTTACATGATGAATATACTTTTTTTTTTAACAATAAGATTTTAAGTGAATTACATGAGGAAACTAAAACTTATTACAGCATCGATACTGCAACATATAAAGGTTTTGATAAATCAGATGATAATATTTATATGAATTTTCACGTACAAATGTTAAACAACATTCGTGAAGGCTTGCCACCTCATGAACTTAAATTAAAAATAGGTACAATAGTAATGTTAATTCGAAATTTGAGTATATCAGTCGGATTATGTAACGGTACACGATTGCAAATTACTAAATTACTGAAGTATAACGTAGAAGGCATAATAGTAACGGGAGAAAAAATTGGTAATAAAGTTTTCATTTCAAGAACTACATTGAATACTGGAAATACTTCATCATTACCTTTTATTTAATATAGAAAACAATTCCCATTAGTTGTAGCATTTGCTATGACCATAAATAAGTCTCAAGGTCAAAGTTTTGATAATGTGGGACTATACTCAAAAAACCTTCATTTTCTCATGGTCAATTATACGTGGCTTTATCAAGATGCAAAAATAAAAATGGAATTTTTGTTCAAGTCGATAGAGTATACGTTACATGTAGAAATAGTCGATAGAAAAACGTTAAAAGCCATAATCTTACATAAACTTTTTTTTAAATTCTTCGTTGCATAATGAACTCTGCAAAACTACTAAACAGATCTCGAAGAAATTTAGTTTATAAGTTGAACGTACTTTTGACTACTCAATTCTCAATTTATATAAAAAACAAACAACACCTTGTATTTTTTTAAAAGCGATAAAATATAAGTGCGCTTTTTTGTAGTTTTAAATTATTTTACAATTAAAAAAAGTGAACATATATTCAAGATACGCTAGAAATAGTGGTCAAAATAAGACTATAAAATTATAATATTTCGATAATTTTGATTGTCAATAAACAATTACTTTGCAGTATAATCTCATAAGTAGTGAAAAAATATACTAGTAAGTATAGTTGTCACAAGTAACGTTACAACAACACATGATAGAATGAGATTAAATTTAAGTTAAATTAACTATTTATGAGCAAAGTATACGGGTAAAGGGGGTAGAGCAGCAGCATGAGTGTGCAGATGTATTGTAGAAACCTTTATCTGAACAACTAGATAATATTAAAATGCATGTATACGTACACTAGTGAGGCTCTACCACCACACGCGTTTTAAGTACGAACCGAAACAGTATCTGTCATTTCATGCTTCTCCAGACAATAAAAAATATACGAACACAAACAATCTTTGTGCAATAAAAGAAAGTGTTGGCTTGCAAAACGTGCAATAATAAGGAATTTTTTGCATATATAACCAATTTTTATAACTTTTCCGTATCTTAATATTTATTTCATGATAGTGTAAGGATAATTTTCCAATGCCACTCATTTGTAAATTTAGTAATATAATATTAAACATTGCATTGCCATTTAACATACTCTCACATCCAATGATGTGCCTCATACGAAGAATTTTCTCTTCCCCGATGAAATTTTAAGTTATTGGAAGTTGGACAACAGATATGAAATAAATCTAACTCTTTCAGCTGTGTATGCATATTTTATAATTATTATTCTACAAAATACAAAGCTATTTTGGTTTTATAAAACTCTGCTTGGAATACAACTAATTATAAAACTGTTTTACAAACATGTGTACATTCAAAAGCAAAATAAATGTTTATTAATTTACTATAAATATTTAGCCACCATAATACAGCGATTCTTTCACGGTTTCTATTATTGTATACCAAAGTACAACGAAAGTTTATATACGTCTTAGTACCATGTCATACGAAGATATGTAAAACTATCACTGTGAGATACTGTGAGGCCACCTCCAGTAGTATAGGTGAGTAGAAAAAACGAGGAAATTTGGTTTAAGAGAATAGGTAAGAAAAGGGTAAGGGAAAGAAGGGGAAAATGAAGAAAACGCCAAGACAGCTCAAATTAGCGAACGCCGGCGACCCAGGAACCCACTAACATCACCTACTAGGCTACGAATTCCGTGAGAGGCGAAACACCCCCCCCCCCCCTCTGCCAGGAGGTCAAGCTGGGGCCGTCGCCGAGGACTGCGGCTTTATAGCGTTGCCAGTAGGGACACCTACTGGCCTCAACGTAAACCTCTATGACCTCTGGAGTCCGTATCAGCGTCGACGTAAGTACCTACCAACAGGTAGTTTATTGTAAAGGGCAGCGGCCTTAGATTAGCCCGTGTGTGTCTGCCCGTGTCACGATTTTACGCCACTAGCTCGTCGAGCAATAGCGCTGGACGTGCAATCAAACGCGAACGCACACACACACACACACACACACACACACACACACACACACACACACACACACACACACACACACACACACACACACACACACAAGCGCGATTACTTTTTGTATTAATTATTTTTCCTGAATATACTTATTATTTTATTGAAACATAATACTCACGAGTTCTAATTTCTTAGTGTACCCGATTCCCCTTGTGCCAGGTTAACGATAGTCACGAGAAGCGGCGACGATACAGGTCGCCGCGATAGTTGGCCCTGGCGGTGTCTCGGTAGACGAGACCTGCGAACATCATTTACAGGGAGTGTCACCGAAGGGTATCCGGGCAACACAGGCCCGATCAATTTGGAGTGATTCCGCCTTGTACATCCACTTCATGCGTGAACCCCGTAACAAAACTTAAAATTATGCATTGTTTAACTCTAATGAAATTGACAAAAATTGATTCATAATTTTACTCTTAGTCATATCAATGCAATAACCATCAACTGTTTGTATGTATACAACCCATTCATTTTTTCCCTAAGTAGTGTTGATAAAAAGCCAAAAATAAGTAATTAAAAGTAAATATTCTGATATATTCAAGGTTAGAGAGAAGAAATAAGGTGTCTTGGTAAAAAATAATTCAGATCAAAATAATCAAAAAAAGACTGAATTTTTTCAAAAAGAAATCAGGAAAATATTTTTGGGGGCAGTGAGGGGCCAGTAGGAGTCTGTAAAAGTATGAGAAGGTTATAGGGGGGGGGGGCAGAGGTTTGGAAAAAATTGTGCTATGAAAAATCAAGGAAAACAGACATAATTTTACCTTATTTTATGGGGGGGGGGAGGGGCAATAAGAGGTAATAAGGTAACTAGAAATCCTCTACAGCCCTTTGTAGATCCCCATTACCTATCGACCACACCACCCATTTGATAAAGTAAAATTCTGTCATTTTCTTCTTTATTTTGGATTAGCATACTCTTTGTCCAGACCTCACACCATTCTCCACAGCCCCCCTGCACCATTTTAGTGAAATCTAACTAAAATCTTAATAATCATTACGGACCCTGACACATACCTACACACATATATAAAAATTAAAAAATTTTTTTTAGAACACTACGATATGATATAAATGTTGAAAATAAACTAATTTATACATGTGTACATATTAGTAGACATTATTTGCTAGTACTATTTTTATTGATAACATGGTTACTAAATGCAGACATCGTTTCCGTTATTCAGGCTCATATTATTTTTTATCAAGATCACCATCCTTCACCAACCTTATACATATTTTTATATTTCCGCTGAATTCATACTTTCATTTATACTTTCACACCACCCAGAACTAAACCAAACCAACTCTCTACATATCACTAATTAATATAATATATTTTTTTTTTTTTCAGTAATATAGTTAAAAAACCAACGGATAAACGTGGTGCGGTATGTTATCTCAAACAGTGGAAGGATTTGAAATTGAAGATTGCGAAAGCAGTTCCACGTAGCTGTGTAAAAAAATATGCAGTGTGTGTGTTTTTTACTTTCAAAGTTTGCCCCAAAAGATCAACTTGAAAAAATTATTAATTCATACAAAAATGGAGGGCGAGAAAATCATAATTACAATAACGACTAATTTATAATATAAGTAAATAAGTAACCATGAGTAAGAGTATGAACAAATTTATATTAACTTCATCTTAATTTAAACGTAAAAATAAATTTCTTGGCGAGCTAAGTGTTTGTTTTGCAAATTTTGGTAATGAACTAGGTACAAAATTTCAATTTTTTTTTTATTTGTCTTTGTACTACATAATACTGATACATTTAAATAACACTTAGTTCTACAATAATACAGAGTATTGCAATATTAAGGAGGCTCATTGTTATGAGTCAACTTACAAAACTAATCAAGTAATTTGATTAATATTTATTATGTTGTTATATGTATAAATGATAAGTAAATTTTCTAACTATTCAAATTCTAAGTTAAGTCTTATGAAATTCAAGTAGACTTTTCTTTTGAAAGCTAAAAAATTAATAACGCGTGTATAAAGCTTAAAGCAGGAGGTGTGTTAAAGAACTGTTCACTCATCTCTATTATTTTTTTTTTCAAGAATAAGAGATCTTTCTATACCAAGATTATTCATAAATGTGGGACGAGAATGTGATCGAAAAATATTCCTTACTATCACAGAAAGTAAATTAAGATCTGAAGAAGTTATAAGAATGGTACATACATTTAAACAATTCTTTATTATTGCACGTATTGAGGCTGATAAAAAAAACGAGCAAATAAGAGACAGGTCGAAACTTTATTGGGTTAAAAAGCACAAAAAAACTACTGATCAAACGTGTGACTGAGGCAAAGCTGTGGAAGTAGCTGTACAAAGTCACAAGATAACTAGACAATATGGAAAGACATATAACTATATCTGCCTGTTTTGTATAGAAATTTTATGTGGATCTACATAATACGCCTCTGTCACACAGTGCGGCCGATCACCAAAAAATTTGCTAAAACTCGAAAATTAAAGTAATTAATGAAAAAATTTAATCTAAGGGTAATTAAGATTGCTGATTTCAAACTATATGATTAATGTACGGAATTTCATTCTCTTCACCCTCTATGGACCACCCCTTGGGTAAAACGTCATATATTACGTATCGTAATCAAATTATACATCGTTTTTGATCGTTCCGGGGTCGTTGATTACAAATTTGTCATCCAATGAATGAAATTTTACCCATTTCACCCCCTTTTGACCACTCCTGGCACTCCTGGGAGAAAATATCAACTATTATTAAGTAAAACCTATTGTTGTTAAGACTTTTAGGGTCGCTGATTACCGGTTTATTAAAATTGAACACGGTAGTAAAACACTTCATCTAACATACTCTTAAATTCAACTTATAATGAATTGTTTTGATTCACAACCATTATATTACAAGAAAAAGTTTTCATTGTCGTTATCCAGAGCCTCGTTAGATGGCGCTGATGCTAATCTCAAAGTTATACTAAGACCACGTGATACAGAGCGGCAAGTAGAAAGTAAGTTGTTTACAATGTTGGTAGATTAATATTATATTATTATTAATGTTTACCAAAATTTTTTGTCCTACAATACAAATATTTAAGTAAATGAAATATGTTAATAGTGGAGTAAAGCCTTTTAAAGAAGGAAGCAAAATTTTAAATTTGAATCATGTTTTACTATAAGGTCGTTATAAGAACTCTAAAACGGGATTACATGAATACTTTGCTCTGTGTTTGCAATCGTCTAAAATGTTTAGCACCGCAGACGAGAACAGTAATTTTTTATATAATATATGTTTTGTTCATTTCAAAAACAGTACACTGTGGTAGTAGTACACTACAGTGTGTGTACACTGGTAGTAGTGTAACACTACTGTCGTCTGCTTTGTTTGGTATAACTTTGAGACCAGCATCAAAATAAATTGTTCAGACTTTGTTTGTCTTATAGGGCGAAATAAAAACTTGATGTTAAGTAAGAACAAGAAAAATATTCTCCCCAAATGCGGATCAAACGCACAACCTCCTGTTTTGTAGACAGTTGCTCTACCACTTGAGCTACCGAGGAGCCGTACATTCACTCGCACCATTGGTTTGAAAAAATCTTCGCTCTTAGTTTGAGATGTTTTTACCTACAGCTCGATTTTTAATAGGTATGTTAGAAATTGATTCTTATACTCGTAGACAAGCAAGAAATTTTAATATTACTCTAAGAGGTATACAAGCAATATTTGTGCATTTATCATCGCATCGGCACATATGTAGATGGTGGCACCTTTATATGGGCACTTTAAAAACCATCTATATCCTCTTTTTTATAACAAATGTATATTACTAAGCCGTATTTAGATCATAGATTCAATGATATATAATGATAAGAGTACTATCTTTTTGCCCCAAATTTTGAATAGATGAATTTGTTGATTTTATAGGGCGAAATAAAAACTTGATGTTAAGTAAAAACCAAAAAAATATCCTCTCCGAGTGTGGATCGAACGCACAGCCTCCTCGTTTTAAGAGTGCCCACATGAAAGCGCCGCCATCTACGTATGTGCCGATGCGATGATAAATATATAAATGTTGCTTGTATACCTCTCAGAATAATATTAAATTTTCTTACTTATCTACGAGTATTAGAATAAATTTCTAATATATCTATTGAAAATCGAGCTGGAGGAAAAAACAGCTCAAATTAAGAGCGAACATTTATCCAAACCTACGGTGCGAGTGAATGTACGGCTCCTTCGTAGCTCGAGTAGTAAAGCAAATATCTAGTAAACAGGAGGTTTTGCGTTCGATACGCACTCGGGGGGAACATTTTTCTTGTTCTTACTTAATATCAAGTTTTTATTTCGCCCTATAACATCAACAAACTCTAAATAATTCATCTATTACAAGTATTTATTTTTTACTTTTTAAGAATATTTAATTCTTCACCGTAGATCCTTTACATTTATTCTATTACAATCAATGACGTCGTAGTATCTCAAATAAAGTTTTTCACTAAATAATACAGTGAATCGCGACCTATTTCATACTTAAAGTTATTATTTGTACCGCAATTTTATAAGTAATGGTGAAATTTCATGATTCAAAAGTATAAGGACTAGTAGCGTAGGGGTAAACGGTACAGTTGTTGACCCCCCGATAGTGATTGACCACCACATGCATTTTTAAATGGAGCCTTTATATATAGATATACAAATTATACAGGGGTCAATCACTACCTTAAGGTGTCAATAACTGTACCGTTTCCCCCTACGTGTTTCACGTACCCGTTTGCAGTTTACGTACTTCCCTTACTTCTCACAGCCACAATACTAAGCTGTCATAGACCCCCAATCACTTAACCACTCCTCTCCTGCCCCCACCGAATCGTCAAAAATGAAGGAAAAATTTAGTCTGTTTTGATGATATTTCAATCATTGACATTTTACGTCAAGACCACTCACCACCCCTCACATGATTAATGTTGAAACTTTATTGATCCCTACCAAGATTAACAGACTTTGACATACTCATATATAAAATGTAATGCAGATATTACATACTTTAGAGATGTATATGATAAAAGTTACAACACTATGCTGACTGTCAGCATATTTTCGATATTATTAACAAAGTACGAGTTGTCTTTTATTTGTCTGCTTGTATACAAATAAACTTTCTAGAGTTAACTTTTTAGACTAAAATTTGAGGTACAGAAGGAGCAATAAAATGATAATTGACACCAATCTCACTGGAGTTGCTATGACGAAATACGTCTGTGCATAACAATTGCCGAATGCATAAAAATAAAGATTAAAAAGTTGTCACAGTGAAGTGTTCAAGAGTTCAAGCCGGTTGTGCTCTAGCAAGACACGTCTTCAGGTATTCTGCCAGGGACGTTATCGTTTAGAACATTTTTCAAATTGGTGGCACCCGTCAATCCTGGGGGTTCAGAGTGGAATTAGACGTCGGTTGTGGTCCATTGGAGAAGAGTTTCGTCGATAGCCAGGATACTCAGCAACACAACTAACAACTCTATTTATGATATACTGCCGGTGAACGACTACAGAAATCACTGTGACGCTCGGGCCTATATAACCAGACTTGTTTAATTATATTGCAGGTAGTTTCGATTTTACGTCTACGCCATCTAGCGGATTCAACTGAACTAACGTGAAAAGCCAGCGTATTCTCGGAAATTTTTTAGCTTATTTATTGCTATTATTATTTATTTTTTAAAGACAAAAACTAAAAAACTATACTAAAACCATCTAGGAAGTGTCAGTAATTAGTATGCAAAATTTTAGTCATATCGGTTGATTAGTTTTTGCGGTTAGCGATTACAACGATTTTAGCGACTTTGCTTTATATCCATTCTTTTTACTTTATGTCCATTTAACTTAAAGTCAATTTTCAGGCAGTAGATAAGTCCTACGTTTGCCAGTATCACTGAAGTTAAATAAATTTTTATTCTCTATTCATTAGGCCAAGTGGTGACAGGTATAAATTTTGTGCACTGATCAATTTTGACACATCTAAGTAACTCGTAATAGTAAGACTACATCACGCAAATACTTTAGATCTCCAAAAATTAAAAATTTTTTAGTTTTTCTGAAATCAGTAGCAGGTATTAACTTTTTGCCTCACCTGCACCCTAGCTCTTGGTCTGTCCTTATCTCTAACAGTATTAGAAGAAACGAAGCTCGTAGTCTATGGCCCATAGCATGCTGAAAGTATAGGTTCTCTACACGCAAATGCGTTGAGAGTAAATAATAAAGAAATAACAGGAATAAGAGAAATATAAGCAAGAATGAGAAGAATTATGTAATAACGTACTATAATATGATTCTTAAAAACAACTGCCTGTCGGTTTAATAATCTTAAAAAATAAAGTACATTGATATATTTTCTGCTGATTCTACTTTTTCTCACTGATATTCCTCTTATTCCCGTTATTCCCTGATTTCTCAGTTTTATCGCGAGTAAAGGGCTATAGAAACAATTCGTAATAAAACCCACTCGTGGCGGTAGTTCTGTACCACTTGGCGTATTTCGTATCACTATTAACGTTTTTGACTGACGACACACCCGGGAAAGACTTTTTTCATTCTTGTGAATAGTTTGAAATTTCTTCGAACTTATATCTTTTGATTCTTCAAAATTCAATTAAAAAATTATTTACCATGATAAAAGGGCATAGATGGACTAAGAGTGCTTGGAAAGATAACTGGTTACATTTATCATGAGGTTATCATAACAACACAAATAATTTGCAGAAGCCGTTATTCGAATATTTAATTAACACACAGATTTTAATTACTAATGCTTGAGTAATGAAAGATATTGTAATACGAGCATGCTAGGTTAACAAAAGTGGTGGAACTCCAGGTCGTGAGTATATAATTGAAAAATAAAAGATATAAGAGAGTTATATAAATACGCAAATTAACATGAATATTTCCAGTATTACTGCATGAAAGTTAGTTTTTTTGTAAAGTTAATTATTTTTTTGATTTTTTCTTACATAACCTCTAAAAATGCAAATTAAAATAAGAAACGTGTCTTCTGCATAATGTTTCAAAAAAATAAAATTCAAGAAAGTGACGTAAATAGAGAGATTCACTTTAACAGCCCCAGAGTGACTGCATGGAAGTTAGTTTTTGTGGAGTTAACTATTTCTACGATTTTATCTAACATGACCTCATCAAATTCAAATCAAAATAAGTAAGTTTTTTTGTCTATGCAGATGGAAAGATCAGATCATTTACTTCTATGTTAATTGTAAAGAAGTAGGTATTTTTTGTTTTTAATACGCAAAGCAAAGCAATTTTAGTACGCCACGACAGGTCAGCATCCATCTTTGTATCTGCTGCATTACAACATCAATTAGAAAACTTCAAGAATAAAGAACAAGCTTATAAATTAATGAAACGATTTTTATTACTATTTTCATATTGCAAGAAAATAAAATTACATATTATTATAAATATGAGGCTATACAATGTATTTTTCCTTTGTTTCTCTTTATATATTGTTAATTAACGTGACTCTTTTTTTTCGATAACTCTAAATTTATAAAAATATAAAAGTCTTTCTTGAAGGCGTTTTTTCATAAATAAATCTACTCCCTTCAGTAAGAATAACAGCGTGATACGTAAGAATACCCCACATTATTTAAGAACTTGAAATGCGGCCATTCCTGCTTTTTTGTACTTTTTATCATATTTCTCTCATTCTTTCTCAATTTCAAATTATTCTATTATATACTAGATAAAAATCATCCAACTTTGTCGTATCATTGGAAAAGAATTTTGCAGCACTTGTGGACCTTTGACAAGAACTTTGTTTATAATTTGGTTGTCTTTCACCAAGAATCATAGCACTTGACCATCGTACTTGAATCGTAATAATTGTATAATAACGTGAAAAAAATAACCTCACAAATAATCAATCTGTCATTTATATCTGAATTTGAAAGTCAAAGATCAATTTTAATGCATAAGAAGATTAACCAGTAATGGTAACTAATGACATGAAACAAGCGAATTTTATACGTTGAGTATGAATAAGGTAATGTACTAATATTGATAATCTGTCGATTTGTTAGGCAGCTGACACAAAGATCTATTGTCTACTGTTGCGACATCATGGCGCGAACAGCTTACGGAAATCTCTTAGCTTTGCATTTTATTCTTCGTTAAAAACGAAAAACACTTTTTTTCTAAACACTCGATGAAAAAAGAACAGTCAAAATCAATCAATCGGAAAGTCTTCCATCACGACAACGCTAGACCGCACATATCATTAGTAACCCGGCAAAAATTGAGAAAGTTTGGCTGGAAAATTTAAATGCATCCACCGTACAGTCCGGACCTTGCCCCGTCCGACGACCACTTGTTTCGGTCTCTTTAGAATTCTCTTAGCAGTGTAAAGTTGGCATCACAAGAGGCTTGCAAAAATTGCTTGATTCAGTGTTTGCTCAGAAACCTCATAAGTAATATAGTGACGGAATAATGATTCTACCAGAAAAATGGCATGAGGTCATCGATAAATGGCACATATAACGTTGATAAGTGTTTGAAATTTATATAAATAAATTCACTTTGCAAAACATAAAAAAAACCAAAGTAACTATTTCCCTAACCCAATATAATAAGTATTGTTATTGTATAATTTGTTCAACTGTGTAATAATATATTTATACACTTGCCGAATTTGTGTTGATTCAATTACTTTTTAAATCCGACATTTGGTAATAGAATAATTTTGATTAATTAACACTTTTGTATATATGGTAAAGGCACTTATAGAATATTTGTAATTTTTGCTATACGTAGAAATATGTCAATGTAAATTTTAAGTAACTACTATTATATTACGTCATTTATCTTGTAGCGCTGATTATGTAATGGATAAAAAAAACAATTGTAATTCTAATATAAAATATCTTGAAAAAGTGTCATTATCTTTTGGAATACATCAAGCTCACCTAACCTTATGAATTTAATAAAAGTTAGTTTTTTATGTGTATATATTTTTTTGTATTAGGTTCTGACCTCGTAAGAGGTATGAACTCATGTGTGTATATATATATTCTTATGCAACATAGTTGCCCTTAGGTTTATGCCTATTAGGGGCCCTATCACTAACCACGCCGTCCTATGCCACTCTTTAGCTGCTGCGCGCCACTCCGCAGAGATGTATGCCAATAAAAAGAGATATAAGCCCCATTGTGGGCATACATGTTAAAAATAACTATGATACTTGAATTTGATAAGTTTTTTGATAGAACTTGAAAGAGGAATTATATGTATATATATATATATATATATTTATATATCCTGCTTCACGAAATTACTTTATAATGCAG
>NW_019384264.1:0-40615 GCF_000648655.2 Copidosoma floridanum | reverse complement strand
ATATATATATATATAAAGTCTTTCGAAGAGCATTCTGTAGTACCACTTTATCTTCAATAGAATAATATTATATGCCAGTGAATGTCGCTTCAGGACGTTTATCGACCATAGATTTTTGATAAATTTTACTTAAACATCTAACTTATTATTCCATTCAACAGTAAAAATATTTACGAAAAATTGCAGATCGTTTAACTGTACACTTTATTATACGTATAATTTACAATAATCGTAAATAAACACGTAATCTTATAGAAGAATCACATAAAATTGTATTTATACAGAAACTAGCGCCCCCCCCGGCTTCAAAACTCACTAAATGGACCACCGTAGTGTGTGTTGACATGTTATTTTATACGTTTTTAGTTAGAAATTTTATATCTACTAAAACTTTTCAGCACAGAATAATTTTAATTAAAAACATTTTTGTTCGAAATACGTGCAGTTTATTTGCTCAAGTAATGAGCTATAAAAAGTAAAAAAAAATGTAATGATCCCGAAAAGTACCGTGCGTTCCTTGCGTAATAAAATAATTTTTGGCCCTAAAGGGCTGTTGATTTGCACTTTCTCATGTTATAATGAATGAAAAGAGCTGATCGTTCAAACTGTGAGAATTTAAAACTGACAAAAAATATGTAATCAAAAAAGTATTTTTTCGAATCCCACAACTTACTCACCAGAGCGACAAAGTCCTGGAGCTTAATCTCTCCATTTTTCATAGCCACAATAAAGACAAATATATATTATTCTACCTGATCCATTACCAGATTTCCCACTTCATGGAATTTTTATTTGTCAATTTTGTTAGGTTGTAATATATTTGTTGGCAAGGTGGTTCGACATCCGATGGTCCTAAAAAGGACCGGTGAGCTAAACTCTTATGTGACTAAAGTTTCCAGCAAACGTGACTGCCTGGATACCTAAGGATGGTCTTCTCTAGCCTGCTGTTGTAGCACAAGACTAATCGTGAGGGAAACTACAACGTCGGAAGCGTTGAAGCTAAGGTGGATGTCTCAGTACTCACTCACTTAAGCAGACGAAATGTCCCAATAGTCGGTCACTTTTTTTCTTTTATGGGCCTTCGTTATATTTTCAATTGGGTTTATACATTAACTTGTATTGAAAGAGTAATTGCTTAGTGTCTGAATAGCTACCCGATTTATGTATGTTTTGAAAACTTATATTGAAAAAATCAGCCAGATGAACGACTATTGGGACATGACCGAGTACTGGGACATCGACCTTAGTTGTAGAGCTTTTTCGTCTTCTGGTATTGCACTGGAGACGTTTGTGTCTAAAGCACCTTTTTTTTGTAGAGCTCAGTTGTTTTCGTGATTTATAGATGAGCAGACTGGTTCATGATGCTTGCCCGTTGGAGACTGTTCCATTTAATCGAGTTTATTTTTTCTTTGTAGCTGTTGAGTTCACCCAGCGCAGACCTCGGAGAGGATCGGTGTTTCCTGGTTAAATACTTAGAGTCAAGAGGGCAGTATAGGGTCATCGATCGCCAGGGTTTCCAGCCTTGCGACGAACAACTCCGCTCATGACGTCTGCCAGTGAATGACTGACTTGACTTAATAGTGACCGGCTTTATATAGTATTTTAGTCGACGAATCTTTGCCAGAAATGGTAGTAAAAAAAAATTTGTTGGTAAGGTAGTTGAACGTTAGGTGGCCTTTAAAATAACCGATGAGATTGATGGTTAAGGAGGTTCGGTAGTGTTAGCGGGGGGAAATCTCAGAGAGGCAAGGGGAGGGAGAGCGTCTGGCAACGTTGTGAATTTTTTCGGCTGCTGGCACGTCGTCTACTGTTGTTGTCGTCTACTGCTGTTGTCGTCGTCTACTGATGACAGTGTACTTATTTATTCGGTTTAATTTTTTATAATTAAATTCTCAATTACAAAAGGAGTTTTTACTATTCATTACATTTCAAAGCGCGCGCCAAAAGCAGCGTTGCCAAGTCGTCTGCTGCGAGCACATTTTTTGCTGTTTTTTAATAGAAATTTGTGGTAGGGCTCTCTTAAACTTTAACAAAATATTATTTTGACAATATTCTTTCATTTAAAAAAAAAAAGCAAGTTCATTTAGCCGTTTTTTTTTTATGTGAAATTTAAGTGATTTCTCCATAAGCCTACATGTTAAAATATTGTTTTTTCAGGTCAATATATCTTGAAAACGGTGTGGTTAAACCCTTTAAAAATTTAGCTGTAATTTGATACTATTGTCCCAAACAACATATCGAAATTTCAAAAATTTTCATCATAAAAAATTATCACTACCGAACCTCCTTAAGCAGCGAATGTAAATACTTATGATAGCCCTGAAAAGTGCCAGTGGTGAAATTTCCAGCTATTCCTTATTATTATTCTTGATGATGGAGAGCTGGCTGCGGGTAGCTTGACTCTTACCTTCGGGGTTTCTGTATACCGAGACCGTGCTAGATGGAAGTACGCCGCTGACCAAATAATACTTTGTCTTCGGGTCGTACCCCGGGTACGACCACTCATCGTTAGTCGGGCAAGTTGGCTTGGGAAATACCTTCTCTGTGGGTATGCCGTTGGAACGAACCACTAAGAAGGAGGCCGTTGTGACTGCCCCAACTCCCCAGGATTGTTTTTCCTGGCTCGCTGTTGTAGCAAAATTTGCTCAGGTAACATCGGGTCAGTTGAAAAAATGGCCATGAAACCCCAAAATACTAGATCAGATTGTGCTCTAGCTAGACACGTCTTCTGGCATTTCGCCAGAGACATTAGCATTCAGAAAACCTTTTTAATGGTGGCACTCGTCTATCTCGATAGTTCGGGACAGATTTTGACGTAAGTCGCTTATCCATAACAGAACAATGTGGTCAGTAGCCGGGATATCCAGCTGCACGACTTCCAGCTCTATGCTTCATGCACTGCCGGTGCTCGACTGTCGTATTTTGTAGTTTACTCGGGAATACAATAACCACAATTACATAACTCGAATGCAGGTAGCTCCAATTTTACTTTTACGCCACCTAGCAAATGCTACTGATGATGAAGTGAAAAGCTCGCATATTTTTACAAAATCTTGGGCTTATTTAATAATACTGTTATCAATTTTTTTAAGATAAAAACTATACTAAAACCATCTGAGACGTGTAAAGAATCAGTATGTAAAATGTCAGCAAGATGGGCTGAGTAGTCTTTGCAGTTAGCGATTGCAACAATTTTAACGACTTTGCTTTGTGTATTAGTAAGATAATCTGTAGAAATGTTACAATTTTTATTGTATAAAAAAATACTGAGATAAACTCACTTAATTTTTAAATAGATCCACAAGTTATTTTTAATATAAGTCAAAAGAGGTCAAGTATGCATAAAAGCGTATATATATATATAGGTACGTTATTATGACGAAAGTAACTGCCAGGGTTGATGCATAATTGTGCTTCTTTTACCTCTTTCAACGTTCACTTTGATAACTGTTATAAACGTCCTTGAGTAAAAAAATCACGCTAGACCTAAATGAAAAATTGCAAAAGAATAAAATGAAATTAAATGAATCAATAAATTAATAGAATCTTGTATGAATAAACTATTGAAAGAAAAAAAAATGAAAAAAATTACAAAATGCTTGAAAATTTTTTGAAAATTAAAAAAATTAATGAGAAAATTGTGTCAAGAAATCATTCATTCATATATTCTACAAGTGAAAAATTATTTAAAATTAGTTAAATATTCATTAATATACAAATAAAGCAGCTACTTAAAATTATTCATTCCTACGATTTAGAAAGAATTATTTAACTAATACAAAAAGATGTAAATGAAATCAATAGTTAATTATTTGATAAAATGTACAAAATAACAGACCCGATATCCAGTAGCTTTCGGAGAAGGATCAAATACACTGACGTTTGATTACATTAATATAAATTATATCCCCTGTTTTACCATTTTTATATTAAGTTTATGTATTCAGTTAAGCACATAAAAAAAAAATCTATTTCGAAGTTATATAATAAGAAACTTGTTGAATTGAAATAAACGTATGTATATTAAATGTCGGTAACGTCACAGATGTAGGGAATGACGATAGCATGATATCCCGAAGGTCGACAGACAACAAGAATGATATTAATTATTGGGATTTAATTAAATTTTTACTAAATAATTTAATTGAATATGAATATTAACTGATCTGTGGTTATTATGCCACATTAACAAAAATAAACAGTAAGTATGTGTAAGAAAAAAGTATATTTCGACCTTTGAGGTTAAGTAACTTTGAAAGAAAATAATATATTTGATATTTGTACGAATTATTGCATTAATTTATATTTTTTTAGATCCTACTTAGTTGCAATCAGAATTCTATTTGCAAATCAATTTGTTATAAGAATAGTAACTTTAAGCATGTAAATAAATTGTCAACGTTCACTCCACTATACATTAGCGTGATCGCAATGTTGGTAGTTGTTATTCATACAAAATAAATGTTTTTCTCTTCTTACTGTTTTTTCTTTGCCAATTGATACACTTTTGATACTAACAGTAAGATTGTCACTAAAAAATTTGATTAAAAGAACAATAAAAGCTAAATTACCTTGTGCCTTATGCACTGCACTAAGGCAGTCTTGCGTAACATGACAAAACTAGAGATGATACCGGAAAAATTATTTTTTAGTTAAAATTTTTCTAGAATATTTGTATTTTTACACGTCAGTTATTTACTATCAAGTAAAAGTTTTGAAATTTTTTTTTTTTTCGATTAACTTAAGTAAGCATTTTTTTCATTTCTATTTGTACATTAACTTATTTAGTAGTTACGAGTCACACTATCCCGAGGAAAAAGTAGTTAATCTATAATAGGAATCACTTGTAGCAGAGCAGATAAGGTACTCGGCTGGCGTGCAGAAGATTGCTGGTTCAATTTTTGAGGATAGCGTTTTTTTCGTGTAGAATTAGTTTGAGGCGATAAATTAGGTTCAAATTTAGTAGTTGGATTCAATAAACTATTTGCTAGTCATCATTTTTGTAGAATCTTCAAATTTTCTAAAAAAAGACTGTGCCCATCTGTGCGTTCAATAAAATAATAAATGAAGAAAGTAAAAAGTTATAATAAGGACATGAAAAAAATTAGATTGTTAAATAATAAGTGTAAAAGGAGAGTACACTTTTAATGCGATCACTGCCTTCTACTTGATAAAAAACGTATCAGTTAATCTCATGCATAACTATCTTAAGGGTATTTGCATGTTGGTTATAAACCAACTTCTAAATATGTATATTTTTAAAGAAAAATATTCATCTTTTTAACAATGAAATGAAAGAAGAAAAAGTTTCGATTATGGAAGTAAAACTGCTAACAAGTCTTATATAACTTCTCCTAATCGTTGAGTACAGTATTGTGATCTTAAAATGTCTGCAACAGAAATTTTATGATTTGTCCGTCACTTTGGATTAATTATAGGGTAGGTATGATAAAGATAAGGAGCGGCGTTTTGCACATTGGTAAAGATGCTTGTTGATGATACAACGTCGTTCTAGGGGACGTGGATTCGATTCCCGGTGAGTGCAGATTTTTGCAAAACTGTTTTCACCGAAAAATGTTCCCATGAAACTTCGACTATTTTGTGGCGGATTTTTCGTGAAATTTACCTTCACAGTGTTTTCAGAATTTTTTTCTTGCCCCACAGGTCTTTGGGCCTGAGTAAATGCAAAACAGTGTTAGGGTCATTGGTAGGTATTAGTGGGTCCGATTCCAGGCACTAGGCAGGGATCGCAACCTTTCCCAGCGAGGAGTAGTCCCTGAAACATGGGCTTTCTCCGGAAATACTAATTAGCCTGGATCTGATGTTTCAGCAGAGAGCTCTAGATTAACCCTTGAGAAGTGGACGTCCTAAAATACGAATTCTTTTCCAAGTAAAGGCTACACAGTGGTGAGTGGACCTTATATACCGTGGGTGCAAAGAGAGTCAGATTAACTGGGAAGGTGTTTCATCGGAGATATTCCCACTATGCTCATGGTAAGATAGGTACGATATTAATTGAAGGATTGGTAAATCGGTGCAGCAATGCACCCCTACACATAAGTGGTAAATGGATGGCCCCAGTGACTAGACCGATAGGCTGTCGCGGTAACCCGGTAGAATGAATTGAAAAAAAGGAAAAAGGAAGAAAAATTGAAAAAAAAAAAAAAAAAAAAAAAGATGATAATAATTACAAGCCATACTCATACTTTTGAAGAATGCATGATATCCTGATATTTTTACGATGCCCTAAGGCTGATGTTAAGAATTTTATCTGAATATACAAGAATATTCAACCCAGCTTACATAGAACTTTACGGTGCTTTAAAGTCAAAGATGCACTTTCCATTTTGATTTGAGTCGGCTAATGAAACAGTTAAACTTATAATATCTACAAAATGCTTTAAAATTGTATTGAGCACAATCACACAGGAAGTATCATCAAAAATTGTATATTTTACCAATTTGTTACAAGTACGAACGCTTAACATGGAACTTGATCCGTTTTGTATCAAGAATGGGATAAATGTAGCTATTACCAAACAAAAAGTTCTTACATATTTTATAAATATGCAATTATTAATAATGTTTGCAATGATTATGTTACACGTCTGCGGTTTAACTTTTTAAAGCACCGGGAAGCTCAATTTAGCAAGATTTTATGAGTAAAATCTGTTTCAAATGATAGAATGCATCGTTTTCAAATTTACAAAGAATCAGACTCTAATTATAATGCTAACACATACTGTTAAAAACACGGAAAGGCAAACATAAAAAAATTCAAACAACTGGCAGCTGTTTTTTTCACTGTCATTAGTTAGCATAAATAAAATATACTATATTCTTAAGTCTTATAAATTATAATTGTAAATGTATGCTGACTTTACATTTTTCTAGTTGCAAGTTATGCATGTGCTAGTAGTATTCAACGTAAAACATGAGATCAAATTGTTTAGATAATTACTTTTATATCATAAGTTATAACAGTTTTTTGATGCATTATATATTTTGCACACTAAATAGGACTAAAAAAAATGTATTTACATTTTCCACTTAAGGGACGTAATAATCATTATCTTAAGTTGTATGCAGCAAATAAAACATTTAATATTTTGTAATGATTATAAGTGAAAATTATTCTTGTACGAAATATTATGCACTTAAATAATTTTCTTTCTTTTACATTTTCCTTTTGAATTGATCAACAGACGAAAAAAAAAGTAAAACGAGTTTTTCAATAAAGAAAAAGCTAAGCCCTTATTGTTATGCTTTCTATGAGATATTCAAATTAGGAGGAAGTAGAAAGAGGGATATCCTTATCGTTATGAAAAAATAAATTATTCAGTGAAAAGCTTAGTTCACACAAGATCATACGAAAATGCTTTTGCAAAATCTCGTATTCTCGACCAGAATATCTCGCATGGAGAAATTTATACATATATTTATATTCCAATATTTTAAAATTGTATTGTCCGGGGCAGTCATTTTTTTTTCTTCACGCTTTTCCACGTTTCTTCACGAGTTTTTATCTGCTGCTCCATAAAATAAAAAAATTTCTCCCCCTTCATGCTTCCTCTCTTGCACCCACAAAATTTATTCCACTTCTCTACGCCCCCCTCCCCACTTGGTGTTTTTGAAAAAGTTATATTTAATAAAACTGATTAATAGATTCATAGTAAGTAGATAATATGACAATGAATAATAATAAGAAATAATCTTATAACTACTTTAGAGCACATATAAAAACATAATACTTATCAATCAAATAATGAAAGAATTGTATTCAGTTTTATCTTGTTATTTTAGTACTTTAAACTTAATTGATTGTTAAGTGCATAAAAAATATTTATAATATAAGTAATACATATGTGTAAGAAAAAAGTATATTTCGACCTTTGAGGTTAAGTAACTTTGAAAGAAAATAATATATTTGATATTTGTACGAATTATTGCATTAATTTATATTTTTTTAGATCCTACTTAGTTGCAATCAGAATTCTATTTGCAAATCAATTTGTTATAAGAATAGTAACTTTAAGCATGTAAATAAATTGTCAACGTTCACTCCACTATACATTAGCGTGATCGCAATGTTGGTAGTTGTTATTCATACAAAATAAATGTTTTTCTCTTCTTACTGTTTTTTCTTTGCCAATTGATACACTTTTGATACTAACAGTAAGATTGTCACTAAAAAATTTGATTAAAAGAACAATAAAAGCTAAATTACCTTGTGCCTTATGCACTGCACTAAGGCAGTCTTGCGTAACATGACAAAACTAGAGATGATACCGGAAAAATTATTTTTTAGTTAAAATTTTTCTAGAATATTTGTATTTTTANCTAAATTTTTCTAAGTATTCACCAACTTTATGGAAACTTTGATCTTGTGATTTATTTATAATTTTGAAAATAATAAAACAAGAGGAAGTTGTTTTCTGAATTGAGTGAATGACATGAAAGACGTGTATTCTAAGTTATTTTTCTATCAGAACTTAAGTCCTAATTTTTTTCCAGTAATGATTCCTTTTTAAAGATAGTACTTGAATAACTTGTTGACTCTTAATCACCTTCTATTACAAAAACCATGAGATATACTTAAACTTCTTATCAATATTACTATTGCACTTTTTTCTAAAGACTTGTCTAGAGACCTTTAAAACTATTAAAAATTTCTACATGAAAGGTTATATAAATGTTTTTCTTACTTTTATCTACTTTTTTATAAGTAGCACTGTCGATAGTATAATATACAGTTGTTGTTCCAGAGATCTAATTTAATAGTTTGGTATTGAAAAAATAAGCGTAATCATTGCGTGATGTTAAAATAACGTTATGTATCGGTCAACTTTTTTAACTATCAAAAATATCTAAACAAACGTCCTGGGTTATTGATTATAAATATATTGATATACACAGACGTCAGAAGGATCCCTAGGACGCACCTAATCCATCCATCTTTTCGGCGAACATAACATACTTAAGTATAGAATCAAAATCATCGATAGCTTCTTGACTAACGGAACCTTTGCAGTAAGAGTTAATAACGAACATAATGTAGAACTTAATGTTGACATAAAATCGTATGGGTGGCGAGGGGGCAGGAGGGAAAGGAAAAGTTCAAAAAACGTATAAAATAATTAAACATGATCACAAAAAGTTCAACTTTTTTATAGTTTTACGACTGTCGCATGGAGGGGTAAGAGAAAACATGCTATACATAGCTTCATTTGATAAAATGGTGTAGTTTAGAATATTTTAGAAGCTAATCTTCCAATTTTGGCTACACTGCTGTTCAAGCGTTAGGGTAATTTCCTATTTTTACCAATTTTTTATTTGTCGTGATTGAGCATCGGGAGTCATTGGGTTAAATCCCTATTCCTAGCCCCTTGTCGTTTTTACCTAGGACAGTTTTTATTTAGGGTTTTAATGTTTAGTATTGTATTTACTTTGTTTTCTTGTAGTTTAACTTTCTTATTTTTGCCTGGAAAATTTCATCTTGACTGCTGGTAATAAGATGATGCATAGGTATATCGTGTTTCAAATGTTTGTAATATTTGTATTTAATTCTCTACAGTACATCTTCTGCTTTAAGCGTTGTAATATATTATATTGATTTTTCTTGGATGTTCAACTACACCTTACTTTTGTGTTTTTGTAGGATTTTTTTAAGGTAGGGTATGTTTGTATTTTTGTGTACTTCAGATTCATTTGTTCTTTTGAGGAGATCGTGTAATCGTCTTTAGGCATTTGTATTAAAATTTTTGGAGTTTTGATAGATTGGTGCCAAAGATTTCGTTGCTTCAAACCGGAAAAATATATAGCATTACTAGTCAGATGATGGTTTTATATGTTACAATTTATTTTTGGTTAATATTTTGCTTTTTTCCGTAGAATAGGGATAAGAGCTGTAATTACTTTGTTAACTTTAGGACTATTTTTTCATATGGTTGTTAAAGATTAACTTGTCATCTTGTGTGACTCCTAGATGCTTGACTAATTTCCTGATTGTGATTTAATTGTTCAATACTGTGATTTGGCTGTGTGATTTTTGGAGATGAGGCTTGGAATTTTTGCTAAAAATGATACACTTGGTTATTGCTGAATTTATCTTAGTTTGAGTTTCTTTATAGAAGTCTAGCAGTAGTGTGTAATGCTGCTGTAGGCATTTTAATGTTTTATCTTTTCAGGAGTGGCTGTAGAAGAGTGTGTCGTCGGTAAATCGACCGTACTTAATGTCGAGGTCGTATAGGATGTAAGAGGATCAACGATTATAGAAGTAAGTTAGGTTAAGAAAAATTAAAACTTAAAAATTCATACAACCAATGGTATACAAGCGAATGTTGATACATCTAAATCATTGTATCAAGAGGTGGATATGCATAGATGGCGGCACTTTTAATACAAGCACTCTATATCCTCCATACATGCCCTTTTTTCTCAATATCCAAAATACTCAAGACTCATAATATCAAACCACATTAATTCTTCTTCAAGAAAATTTTCTTAACAAATAAATACGAATGAGAAAAATATCCTCCTCGGGTGTGGATCGAACACACAACCTCCTGTTTACCGGACCGTTGCTCTATCACTTAAGCTACCGAGGAGCTGTACATTCACTTGCACCGTAAGCTTAGATAAGTTTCTTATTCTTAATTTTCAGAGCTGTTTTTCATCAAAGCCCGATAAAGTTATGTGACTTATGAGTTATGTGACTCTAATGCTTGTCGGTAAATTAGAAATTCATACGACTAATAGTGTACAAGCGAATGTTGATACATAAAAATCATTGATACATACATACAATCATTGATGAGAAATAAATTCGTTTTTCTCGAGACTAAAAATTCCGATTGATACCATCAAAATTTTTGCTTTCGTTAATAAATTGGTAACAAAGCAAAAATAAACAGACTAATGTATGACAAAAAGATTTATAAGAACATGAGATAAAAAAACGAACAAAATATGATACTTTTCAATCACGTTAGACAGAAATTCGTACAGTAGGTCAATGTCATTTAAACATATGAGACACTAACACCAATTCATACGTATTACTTGGTGAAACTAAATACCAAATCAAAGATTTCAAAGTAAAGTAAGTAAGAGGAGATAAGGCCTCTGGGTCAATGACTGACTCCTAACGAACAAAAATTAAATTCAGTCGTTTGTTGAACGAATCTACGAGTTCTACTTTTTATTTTGAAGTTTAGACGTAACAAAAGTATCTCAATTGGATGAATATATATAATATAAATATATACCTTTAAGTTGACACAATGAGATTGGATAAAATATGTGTGAACTTATACGTGCTATTTTTTAAATTGATGGTTATTTTATGATTTTGTAAATAACATGATCTAATTCTTACTTTGGAAATGATATTTAATTTTTTTAATTTAAACTTATTTTTATAATAATAATTTTATTGCAAAAAAATAAAAATATTGTTTGGTAAGATTTGAATATAAGAGCAGCTTAAAAAAAAAACGTAAAAAGTATACAAACTTTTAAATACAAACAGTGTTATAATATAATTAAAAAAGGAAATTNNNAAAAAAAAAAAAAAAAAAATGTAATTGAAATACAGATTTCACAAGATATTCAAGATTAAATAAACATACAAGAACTCATTTAATTCATCAGTAGTAACTGTAAATAAATTTTCAATCGTCTAGTCAGTTTAAAAATACGTAATAAATTACATGATTAAGAATAAATATCGTTTTTCTTACTCTTATGTATTTTAAATGAAATGAATTTGAACAAATAAATATCGTCAGAAAATTAAAACATCTACTTTTTTGGTTAATGCAGATATAGAGTTATACACAGCTGCACCAATAACTTTTAACAAAAATTTTAAAGGAGCTTGGAAGTTACCAATAAGCATTAAATTTTTCTTCTTTACAATTTCAAGATATGTTTACCAACCTATTTTGCAATTTATCACCAAGCAATTCACACACTCATTAAATTATAATTTTATGTTATTAGTTAAATATATTTTACTCACTTTCAGAGGCAGCTTGAAAAATAAATTCCAAATTTATTAGGTATTTTACGAAAAGTAGCTTAAGATAATTCATCCATGCAGTAACTTACAATTAAACACATAAATTATACAATTACACAAAATATATTGTGTGTTGTATTTTTAAATATAAAACATTAATTATAACGTAGTAATCAATACGTACTGTAAATTCTCCAGTAACAGCATCAAATCCCACGTGTACTGTGTGTTCAAAATTAGTAGGGTAGCTGATATTAGGCTTGTCTTTATTATCCTTTGTTTTCATTTTACTTCTACTATTTTTTTTCTTTCGGTCATCAACGTCAGGTTCTTTCGGTAATGGACGCATATCTACAGGGATGCTAGAAACGGACTCGCTTCTGGAAATAGAAAAGGCATTTGATAATGTATTTAAATCTTTCACTGCATAACTCAAAGAAATCTCGTAAGTTAATTAACGTTAGAAAATTTTTAAGCTTATCAGACTGAGGAACTATAACTAAAAGTATCTCCGAACTAAATAATTTTTATTAAGGTGGTAAGTGCTGTAGAAAAAAGTCTCAACATATCAATGCTAACGAAAAGTTATCTTCGTAACAAGTAGTACTTAGTCGGAAGACATATATTAGAAAACAAAAGATAATTAATTTTACTTAATCAAGCGTAACCCCCTCGCAATCCCATCCCATAAATACCCGGACAGTATATCTATTTATGTATAATGGTCCGCTCTAACCCCATTCTTTCCTTAATGTAAAACCCGAGATTCAATGATAAAAATCATATTGACGATAGTAAAAAATAAAAAAAAACGTATTTTAATATGCCAAGAGAGTTTAATGTTACATAAAGAGATTTTTTTGTATTAGGATTCAGGCAGAAGAACGCACAATACTGTTTTTATAACTTTGAGTTAAAAGTTACGACAGTATGTATAAAGTAATGATCATCCTGCATAACTCGATAAGATGTAAGGAGTGATCAATTATCACGGGTGGACCAAATAAAAACGTTAATAATTAAATAGATTTTTTTTTAAAAGCAACGGTTCGATTGCCATATTTTCCAGCCTCATCACGCTAATTTTATTAACTCTAACCAATACTCAAAAACTATATAAAGTATCAATACATAAAAAATACATGAAAAAGTTACCTATACAAAGAATAAATAATTTTCAACGAAATGACACAATAAACATTTTGAGTGCAAAATCACTCGTGTCAACTAGATCATATGCCCAGTGAGATAATTAAATAGTATCTGATTTAACAGTGTGCTCATGTGTCTTATACATAGGTAGTACTCAAAAATTCAATATTTGTTATCTTTCAAAATTTGATACAAAGGTGAATAAACTTTACTTAACAAATCAACGTCCTCTGTCATGTTAAGCGCATTGTCCGTTAGACTAATATATACTATTTTGGATATTATTCTTTTTCGAAACTTAGACTCTCTATCAGAGATTATAATTAAATTTTAGTTGGAGTCATAAAAAAATTAAGGCTATGGTCAGACACTACTAAATATTGTTTATACATGTTTTCATGTTTTTAACATGACGCGTTAATACTCTTTGTGTTTCACTAGTGTACTCAAGGGACTGTCAAGGCAAGAAAACTTATAGATAATCTCTTATACTATCAAGAGTTCTCGTTTTGTATTTACCTAACTGTATAAACTTATTAAAAGATTTTTCAGTTGAAGGAAAAATGATAACGTTGTATGACTTTAAAACAATTTTTACATTTTTTCAAGAAGTTATTATTTAACAACCTAACTGATATAGTAAATTTTAACGTTGTGCCCTTAAATAAATCATTTTAACTAGATTTTTTTCATGAAAATGAAATTCTGTATTTTAGCTTTGTTTACGAAAGATATCAAGTAATTACCCTCAAGCAGTCCTTGTCTTAATATTAAAATGTTGATATTACAAAAGGATTAGTGTGATGACAAAGCGGCACTATTATTTAAGTTGTAAATTACATTATCTTGTAAGTATAGCGGGAAAAAAATTCAGTGTTTAGGTTGTGAATGTTTCCTTATTATACCCGTTGGTGGTGATCTGTGTGTGTTTTTATTGTTAAAGTTATGCCCAAAAAACTAATACTATTGTTATTTTGGAATTCATGTGTAAATATTACATTTTTATTCAATTATTACAAATGCTTAAAAGTTTTTGAATAAGCTTTTTATGAATGTAAATTACAGTGTCATCTACGTAACAAAAATGTAAAAAGGGCGAACAATCATATTTACGTATTCATTCTATAAGAAAAATTATTTCGCAACACGTCATTAGATCTACAAATAGCAAGGAAATAGATGATTCTCTAGGGTATGCCACAAGATTGCTGGTAGAAAGTATCAATAAAAAACAAAATATTTGTGCAGTCACTGATAGTTTTTAGTAGAATCTTGTAATTTTTATTAATACAAGAGTATCTTCTGTTTATGCTATCAAGGACTAGATTGCATGGAATATTGTCAATAAAGACGTGACGTCAAGAGACATTTAAATGAATTTATGAAGGCTTATATTTCAATTTTTTTCTATTTGTTGTAAGTTATTATCTATATGAGAGACTGTTTGGAAAAGATACTATTATAAAATATTTTAGGTAGGAAATATGTAGAAATATTGACAGTTGAAATAATTTGTCAAAAAGGAAAATCAACCTTGTAGATTTTGGAAGTGCATAGGCTTTACATGCTACTGTATTGGTTTGGGTAATTTATAAATTTGTTAATTTTCTTGCCAAGACGTTTCAGTCATTAAGCAATTGTAAAATTTTATGTGTATCTTTTTGGAATTGAGTAAGAGGATTTTGTTTAACTGTTGTTTAAGTATTAGTATCGTTAAGTAATTTAAACATTTTGGTATGGTATTCACCTTTATCTATGAAAACAGTGATACACCCTACATCTGCTCGTCTAAAAAATGTATGAGGATTACTTTTAAGAAACAAAGATTCACATGACTTACATGAGTGGAAAGATAGATTTAACCAATTCCACTGAAAAAAAAAAAATACGCAGAAATGTCAATATTGAGTTATTCAGATACAAAGAGTTAGAATGCTTGTATTTAAACAAAAAAAACTACAGTCTGGAGCACATAAAATATTCTACTGATAAGTCCCCAGTCTCTCAATAATAACAACGTTTCAAAATATTGTTTTTTATTTACTTTTCAACATAATCTGTGAAAAGGCTATTACATTGTTATATCGATGGTCTAATTTGGACCATCTTTGTAGTGCGATTTATTAAAATCCTTAAAAATCTTTTTACTGCGTCGGTGACACGTTGCTGTAAGATCTTGTCCTGTAAGAGATTTTTTTAAGTTAGGAAACAGGTGGTCATCATTGGATGCTATATCTGGCAATCATGGTAGATGTCCATGAACTTAAATACGTAAATTTTTTCCTATACAATGAGTGAACGATGGGCTGGAGCATTGTTACGATGCTAACAAAACTGACTTTACCTTTTTTAGAGTAGGCTGACTGGAGTTTGGTAATCCATCCAAGTTTCATTTATAGTAACAAGCCATCTCAAAACTTTACTGCAATTTTTACGGTAGAGTTTTAACTTCTTAATATCAACCATTTTTCTATGTAGTTATTGATTAGGTATTAACTAACAAATGTGGTAATCACCTTGCACAGACTGCTCTTTTAATATGTTTACAACCTTATGTATCTGAAACAACTTTAATTTACGATCTTTCAGGACAAAGTAATGAATTTTTTCAATTATTCTTGGTGTGATCACCTATCCACTGTATGAATTGCTGCTAGCAACCTCTGGTGGTTCCAAACGGGGTAAGTTTTCAGGAAAATCATGTAGGTCTGTATATAAAGTAGGCAAAAACTGTACAACTCATTTAGCTAAAATCCTAAAGTCAAAGCATACTGTTGACTATCAGTATTGGTAAAAGTTGTAGATAAGTAAAAAAAAGAGTTGTACGGTTGTATTTGACAAGAATGTATTCAGTAATTATAATTTTATGTATGATAATTCATATAACCACGAAAGTTCTAGCAGGACTTTAAAGTAATATGCACTGCGCTTGCGCAGCAGATGACAAAGACAATGCAACGTGTTATTTTACTCGTTTTACTATGCCATAACCACTCATAACATTACCATTATTGCAAATATTTTTATCAAATATCGTGTTGTAAATTCCTTTTTTATACAGTATTTTCACCAGACTGGCCGCTTTGATCGATTTTCTTATCTCCTCTAAACCAACTCATATGGCAAATAGGATGTCCAGAGCAAGACTCATTACTCATGTTCGTACCTTCCATTTAAAACTCTGCAATCTACCTTTCAATCATTAAGTGTACAAGAGCAGAGTCTTTTAATGTTCCGTGATATTCTTCCTTTATTTCTTTAGGCGTTGAAACTATAAAACGTAAGCATTTAATCACTGCTCGTTTTTCTAAGTCTTTTATTCATAAGAAAACTTTTAAATTGTCTACACGGACAACGATTTGGCACTGAAACAGCCTATGTAATTAAAGTATTTGAATTTAACCACATCTTTAAGATATAACAGCCCTGAGCTCGGCTTTTTACAGTCAGAAGATTACACTGTGTACGTTTAACATATCATTGAACAGTGACGTGTCAATCGCTGGCGCCACCAAACTCTTACGGTAGGCTCTCTAAAGTTCAGTGGTGGCACTGAACGTTCAGAAGCCAAAGAGGGGGAGCGCTCGAGCTTGAGTCATGGGACCATTTTGGCACGTTGGAAGGGCTCGGCTTCTTTGTATATATAGGTATACTTTAAACATTAAATCTTACACCGTTTTTTCTATACCTATAAAGCTTGTCGTTGACTCAGATGGTTAGAATGCTAGCCATTGAGACAACATAGATTATAATAAGGGGTCGTGGGTTCGATTCCCGGTCAGGGCACTCAAATTTTTTCTGATTGTTCCGCTTGGATACCAAATCCATGACACAGACCTAGCATAAGGCTTAAATTTGAAAATTAATATTGATAATCATATACTTGCCTTATAAATTTACACAATTAAATAGCTCTATACATATCTGCATAAAAAATTTGTAATAGTGCGATCATAACGTATGCTCATATATTTATTCACGTCGTATTTTCCAGTTAAGTTTACTTAGTGTACGAAAACAGTCATGCTTATAAGTATAAATTAAAACAGTAGCAAATTCTCGATGCCCAAAGTGTACCTATCCAATGTGCCGAAATAGTCGCATGACTCGAGCTCGAGCACTCCCCCTCTTTGGCTTCTGTACGTTCAGTGCTGCCACTAAACTGTAGAGAGCTTACCGTAAGAGTTTGGTGGTGCCAACGATTGACACGTCGCTGTTCAATGCTATATTGAACGTATACAGTGCAATCTTCTGCCTGTAAAAAGTCGAGCTCAGGACTGTTATACCTCCAAGATGTGGTTGAACTCAAATACTTTAATCACATAGGCTTAATCACACAGTGCCAAATCGTCTTCCGTGTAGTTAAAAATGCTACTGTTAAAAAAAAAGCCAAGCTATGAATCTGTTACTATAGATACAAGGTTGTCTGGAATGGGCCTATATGGTACTAGCATCTATCTGGTCTAGTGGCACTATCCCTAAAATAGGCCTCGGACCTATCGGATAGACTGCGTACAACTATATATGTAAAAGCGTACAAGAGAGACTTACGGGCTGGAACACGAATAAAAAGGATGCACGAATTAAAGAAATATTTAAGCCAAGAGTATTATACATGCCAAAACATTACTCGGAAAATGTAGGTAACAGACATATATAATATAAAAATAGAAGATATTGATACAATTGAAGATAGGTCAATAAAATTGTATCTCAATTTGAGTATAAATCCAACTGTAACAAGAAACTGGGATCTTTAGGTTAAGAGATAAATTACGATACTTTGGTGTTTTAGTACACAAAAAATGATAATGAATAATAAGCAATAAAATTATAAAAAAATGAAAATGAAAGACTTCTGTGGTAGCGGCTAATGAAAAGTAATTAAAAAATTCAGATACATCATTAGAAAATAGGTGTAGCTATCAACAAAAATAAATTTATTTTTTAAAATCAACAAAGGCAAGGTCTAACTTATTTATAAAAATAAAAAAACAGATAATACACAGAATAATTGCTAAAAATAAAACTGCTACTTTTTTAATAAAAATAAAAAGAAGAGAAAATTAGAAATGTGCGGCAGTTAAACTTTTAATGAATCAGTAATTATTAAATTCCTGTACAAATTAACAATAAAATAACACTAAATTTAACACATTTCCTAGGCAAATATTTTTTAATTTTAAAACACTAAATAAAATTTAACTGATAAATATAAAAATGGTAGTCCATAATACAAGTCAACAATCAAATGATTACAGGTGCACAACGTTTCGGTGGCTGTTAGCTTGTATTGCTATTACTGTTAAGTGACAAGTTTCTGCTCTGTGGATGCTGTATCTTTAACAAACAATAATGTGTCTTTTTTGTTAATACACAAATTCTTACTACAAAGTTTCTAAAGAAAGTACATCATGAATATTAACTGACACCAAGTACATTGTTTTCTATACATATAATAAATAGAGAAAATAGAGTTAGGTGCATATTAGCTATTTTATAATAAGAACATTTTTATGAAAATAGTTGAGTGCATATCTTTTACTTCAAAAATTGTTTCAGACGCCAAATGAAGGTAGAACATAGCCACCGAAACGTTGCCCAACTGTTATTATCAAGAATTTTGATTTTTATTATTGACTACCATTCCAATATTATGTACATAAGTGACTATAACATTATTACCAGCTAATAAATATTAAAGTTATGAAAAAACAACTTTTGATCTGTCAATTCTGAAGTAAAATTTTTATACAAAATGTAAATTCCACTTGTAATTACTTCAAAAGCCTCTGGTTATGTTTTTTTATTACTCCGGGTTAGCACAACAGCATATTGGCCTAGGTACTAGGGCCATCCACTCACCACCTTTATGTGGGGGTATACTGCCGCACCCATTTAATCAATCCCTGATACCGCACGTATGTCAGACCATGGGCATAGTGAGGTATCTCCGGTAAAACATCGTGCCAGTTAAGCTGGCACTCTCTACACCAATGATGCATCGGATCTACTCGCCACTGTGTAGCCTTTTCGCGGAGAAGACTCTATATTTCAGGAGGTCCACTCCTTGCCGGTTAAGCCAGTTCTCTCGGCCGAAACATCAGATCAAGGCTAATTAGCATCACCAGGGAAGTCCTGTATTTTCAGGGACCACTCCTCGCCAGTGAGGCTAGCGATCCCTGCTTGGCATTGGATCCGCTAATCCCTACCTATAGCTCTAACACTGTTTCACATTTATCTAGGCCCAAAGACCTGTGGGGCAAGGAAAAACCCTAGAATTACTCTGAAGAAAAATTCTACGGAAAAACCCGCCCTGTAATAGCCGGAGTATTATAGGAACTTGCTCCGGTGATAACAGTTTTTGAAAAAATCTACACTTACCGGAAATCGAACCTACGACTACTAGAACAACGTTCTATCAGTAACAAGCATGCTTACCACTGAGCCAATGCCACTCCGAAAATGTGGTTATAATACTGATTATCTGGATGCAACTTTTAAAAATATGGTACATTCATGAATTTCAAAGAAACTGAATAAGTGATTCAAGATATTAAAAAAGCATGACAACTTTTGTGACTCAGAAAAAACATTAAAACCATTTTTTCAGACTAATTAAATATCATTACAATGGATGTAATGAATTTATCTCTATAATAAGGAAGAAGAGTCCTATAATAAAATTTACAACATTTTTAAACGGTAGTAAATTACCTAGATTTTTTGAGTTCACATAATAAATTACGTCAAGAAACAAAACAAGTTTGACTTAAAGTAGCAAGACTATACTTATTAGTTTACAAAGATTGCAGATACTATAAAAAGTATTAAATACTAATGATAATAGAAAAAGAAGTACATTCATAGATAAAGGTATAAGGCAGACTGACAGAAAAATACATTTTTTTGGACAAAGGTGTAATGCAAAATTTTAACAATGCAAATCATACAGATTAGGCAATGAGTTAGAGAAAATAGGACATAATAACTGTTGGTATGCGAGGAGGATAGGTATGAGAGACTTGAGGCAGACCAAATAAATATATGTTAAGTATATTTATTATATAAAATGTATTGGTGTACAAAAGAAAAAAGGCGGGCGAGATGCTCACAGATCGAGTGCCACAACGGATCTGTAGGTATTAGTGTAGGTACCGCAATAGCGAAGCATGGCACGCGCGGGCTTGTAGGTGCCCCACTCCTATATGTATGATACTACTATAGATCGGAGTGTAACGTTGGTAATACAAAAAAACGCAAAAATATACATATACCAACAATAACAAAAGCAGAGACATCGATAGGAGTAAAAAATCGTGAATATTGAATTAAAAAGACTAAAAAGTATCAATACAGAAGTAGTTTTTTTGTGATATTCTTTCATTCATCATCATTTTTTTTTCTTAATTACACGACTATATTCAATTAATAAGTTGTTCAATATATTATACATACTGAAACCAGTGCTTTTAAAGAAGTAATTTTACTAGTGATAGCAGTGATACAGTTTGATAATTTATAGATAACTTAAAAGTTGTATATGTAGATCTTAGAAGGTAAGTTATCTGTATTTGGAACACAACTTTAAGCCTAAGCTGGTGCCGTAAATAACTCAGACCTTATGAACAACTCGAAGATTATATGGGTTATTTCAAAGTTGCTGTATGGACATCTTTAGATTCATTTAGTACAAAATGGTATTATCAAAATTACTAAAGGATGGTGGCGTGGGAATTAGGCATCGTAACAAGCAAGGGGCTCCTAATATTTTTTTTTAAAGTAGGGTTTATTTCTTGAACATTATTTATATTAGTCCAATCTTCAATGTAGGTATTACAAGTTTTATAGAATTCGATCGGGTAGTTTTGTTTTAAGCAGCTTAGCCACTATAGTTTAAAATGCAGTATTTGTTCAAAAATATATATCTTTTAAAGAAAAGTGGATAATGTAAATTTAGGAAAATTTAGTCGTACAACTTCTGTACAAATGATAGCCACTTAAATTACTAAAGGTGATCATCTTTCCACACGTCATATAAAAAAAAGGTAATGCACAGAGTTCTGATTTTTTTTTTTAATAATATAAAGTAGCTGATACCACAGTTTACATAATTTTCGAAATCCGCAAGAGTAAGCATTTAAAATTTATAACTGCGTATGTGCAGGTAGTCAATACCAAAAATTTGTCAAACAATCGGTGTGATCGTGAGAACTTTTAGAAACATAAACAAACAGCAATTGATGCCATATGATTGTAAAACTGTTACTTTAAACAAATAAAAAATAATGAATTATGGATGTATTTCATGTTTTTGCATTCTTTCTTCAACAAAATAGTTCAGATCTTCAAGGTTTTGTTTATGAATTTAGTAGAATGACTCGAGGCTAATTTATTTTTTAAATTTTGTATGCATACAAATGCATTATCATTTAATTAATTTCCATTCACTATAATCAAAATGAAAAAAAATTATACTAGGTTCAACGAATCGAGTTTTAGGGCTTGATAGAATGTTATCAACATTCATAACGTTTTTTTAAGTAAAATTATTTAATGACAATTAATTGGTCAGTTGAATTCGTTATGTTCGTTTTAAAATAAAACTAATTTTTAATAACTAGTTACTCTAATGTTTCAAGACAAAAAACAAACTTTATAAGAAAACTTACTTTTTTTGTTGTGCATCTTTGTCCTGATTTTTCAATGAAATTTTTTACGTTAGAAGCGAATTTCGTACTGCGTCTTCATTCTTAATCTGTGCAATAAGCTGCAAGAGCATTGCAAGTGAGGCTTATACGTCAGAAGCTCATAATATCGACGGTTGCTACGAAAATAAGCATAGCTCAAGACTTCTATCGAAAATAAGCAAAGCTCCAGAACTTTATCGAAGATAAATACAACAGGATGACTGGTAACGAAATGAAGTATTACTTGTTGCTATGCTATGAATAAAAACACCGTTCACTGAATCCTAATGAATGAAATCACATCTTTTTTTCATGATATAGTGAGCTTCCCAATAAATAAATCACAACCATTCTAGTGTAAAAATTGTGTTTTCACTGATTGGAGCCCAGGGAGGAGGACTTTTCTTAATAGTAGAGCAACAAGCAATGCTTTTTTTTTGTTTTAAGTCAAGAATTCTTATTTATCTTTGTAGTAGCAGAATGAACTGCACTTATTTTCCTTGTAGCAAAACGGGCTGCACTTTTTATCCTCATATCGAAATGGACTGTGCATAATAGTAATTGAGTCTTGCTTATTGTAGTCGAAACGTAGAAAGAAATTATTTTTTGCAATATTAAAGTATGACTCCAACGGCAATGCTGTCCAATGGTCTTTATTTATTTATTAAAGCAACGTTTCGGCCACTTTAGAATGAGTTCGAGTATGTTCGAGTCGCTTACAGGCTACAGTCAATTAAGTAAGATCTCGACAAATGTAAGCGATCACGTAAAGCCTGTATACTGTGATATAATTTGCTTGAAAAGGGCCTCATTCTAAAGTGGCCGAAACGTTGCTTTAATAAATAAATAAAGACCATTGGACAGCATTGCCGTTGGAGTCATACTTTAATATTGCAATATCCTGCTGTCGTCAGATTCATAGTATTACAAAAAATTATTTTTTGATTTCAGTTCTTCCGTTTTGCTTCATGTCGTTAGACCAGTTGAACTTATAAAATTGTACTTATTTTATTTAGTATTTATTACTTTCTAGCAGGCGTCCATACATGCAATATGCGGCGAGTGATTTTTATACGTCATTGTTTATACGTTTTATACGTTATCGCTTATAAAATCTGACTTTCAAGTGTACAAAAAAACTGCAACGTCTTTTACGGCACATTACAGGCTTTTTACAAAGAGTATTTTCTGTATATCAATACGTTGCTGATGTGACACAGTGAATTCGGTATATGGATGTATGTTTTTAGGAACGTGCGTTTATTGTATGTTAATCACCAAAAATAATAATTACGATTAGTAATAAGTATTATCATTGTGTTGAATGAAACTAATGTTATAAAACTCAAAAATTAATCCAAAACTCATTTTTCATTTTAACCTAAGTGTATAAGTGTAGAAAAGAAGGCAAACACTAGGTAATAAATAATACTTAAAAAACGTGATTTTATATGATAATTGGAAATCTGATTAACTTATTCGAAAAAATTGAGAGAAATTTTATTAAAATTATAAAAAAATTTTCACGAAACTTTATTAAAATTGTCTTGCCACCCCAAAGTTCAATAATAGTTTCTATGTAACCCCGGCTGTTTTGTGGCTGGTTTTTCCGTGAAATTTTCCTTCAGAGTAATTCCATGCCCCACAAATCTTCGGGCCTGGGTAGATGCGAAACAGGGTTAGGAGGTAGGGCTTAACGGATCCAATGCGCCAGGCCTTACCAGCGAGAAGTGGTCCCTAAAACATGGGGCTTTTCCGTGGATGCTGATTAGCCTGGATCCGATGCTTCGGCAAAGAGCACCAGCTTAACCAGCGAGGAGTAGACGTCCTGAAATATGATGTCTTCTCCATGAAAAGGCTACATTTTTTTATGTAAAACAAAAATTTAAACATTAATTTGTAATTTCATATCAATTGAAAAAAAAATTCTTACAATGCCTTGGACAGGTACACACAGGGATTCTTTCCCTTTACAAACATGGTGTACGTTTGGTCTTCACTCGCGTGGTGGCGTGACATCACTCGCTTAGCCGAGTGAACTTCGAGCGTTCATTGAAAATTCGGGGGAAGGAACTACGTTCACTGGGATTTTCTAGTGAACGCACTCGTAGAGCCGAGTGAACTTCGAGCGTTCATCTAGAATTAGGAGGAATGAATTGCGTTCACTAAGATTTCCAGTGAACGCACTCGTAGAGCCAAGTGACAGCCTAACCTTCACTAAAATCATCGATGTTTGTATTATTACAGCTCACTCACGACTATTGTCTAAAACTATACTTAAGTACAGCCATGTTTTGATGTGCATAGAAAAAACTCAGTATTAGCTATAATAGTAGAATAATGGCCGATGTATTTGTCAGCTGCATATTATGCAACTAAGGATTCATGGATTTAGTACCAACATTCGAAGGTAACATAAATATTTGCTTTAATTGCACTTATAAAAAAGAGTATTGTTGTATTAAGAGCACACATTCACAACATCTTCCCTTGAAATTCACATTGTCTTTAAATTTTTTTATTTTTCTCTGTCTTTATGTGTTTGAAACAAAATTTTCCACTATACACAATCTATTTGCAACAAACAAATAAATCTTATTTAAATAAGTATATCTTAGTACGTAAGTGAAAGTCACATGAAGTGTCACAGTGATTGTTCTAAAATCTTATGTCAGAGTAAAATTCAAAGTGACAATTTCATATTTACCTCTGTAATGTTGTGTAGCTAGCGATCAAGGGAGACTAGAATTTGAAGCTAGGAAGTAAAATTTTATGTCCTTTCTTATGATGACAGTAACTGTCATACTATTTTGATAGTTAGGATAAGGTAAAGAGAATTTGAGTGTAACAATTAAGTAATAAAATTTCAAATTTTTTCCAAGTCCTTGGTCTGAGAGTCCTGCAAAATATCACAGTGACCAAATAATGTATTCCATGGGAGTGATCACAACAGCTACATCCAGTGCGGCTAAAATTTTGTGCAGGCAAGTTGACAAAAAGTTTTAAAGTGCTTAATTAACTTGTGGTACCCAGACAAGAGTACACAAAAGGACTTTAGAGCTGCCAACATCGGTTTGTGGGATCACCCACAACCTCCCTCATCACTGTGTTAGCCAGTTGTTGGCATCTGAATATTTATACCCATGCATCACACCAAACTGGGTACTGAAATTTTTTCTAGCATTATCTTTAGGAATGTTAATGCATTTTCAATACATGACAATGTAGCTTTTGGACCAGTAAAGTTAATTAAATAGTTGCTGTATTCAGTTTGGTTTTGTATACTAGGGTCTAAATGAGTATACACATTCAGATACCTACAACTGGCTTATACGGTAATTAGTGAGGTTGTGGATAGTCCCCCAAACCGATGTTGGCAGCTCTAAAATTCTTTTGTGCACTCTTGTCTGGGTACCACAAGTTAATTGAGCACTTAAAAACTTTTTGTCAACTTACCTGCACAAAATTTCAGCCACACTGGCTGTAGTAGTTGTAATTACTCCCATCGAATACCTGTATTTGGTCACTGTGATATTTTGCTCTTAGGCCAAGGTCTTGAAAAAAATTTTAAATGTTATGACTTTTTACACTCAAGTTCTCTTTGCGTTGTGATAGCTTATCCAGTTAATATTAATGTTAGTTAGATTTTTCACTACTTCATTATTAATTTAATTGTTTTAGTTTTTGGTATCGAAGAGAAACAATTCAAGTCGTACACAGAAGAACAAATAGAAATGTTTGTTTCAGAAGCTTATAATAACAAACAGAAATTTCTAACTAATTTCAAATTATTCAAAAACTTATCTTTTTCACCTACAATTTCTTTAGCAATGATACAGAATGACGAAGCAAAGACTGAAAATCAGAGTATTAACGATACAGGAATAATTGATTTGAGTGATGCTCCTATCGATGTTCTTATAAATCATACTCTAAACGTTTCCAAACTAGACCATAATACAGATAAAAACAATGACGTACCGACTGAAAGTGAGAACTTGAGCAAAAATATAAAGACATTTGATCATTACGTCAAATTCTATTCTGAAAGTAAACATTTACGCTTTTTTTACACAAAATTATTGTTTTTATTTGAAAAAAAAGATTGATTGGGCGAATGTTTATTATTATATTTTGAAGACTTGTATTTTTTTGTACTTAGCAGCTTTTGAGACTGATTTTTTTAAATTTATTTATTGCGGTTCCAAAAAACAAGTATCTTTTTAATTTACTACACACACACCTAGATCATTATGGACAAATCATATTGTACCACTACTCAAAAACCAAAGATCTCCTCCGTCAAGATTTATCTAGAATTATTATTTCAACAAAAATGAAAGAAACTGTAAAATCAGTTATGCCGTATACGTAAGACTATTTACACAATTATTTTCTCGGTAAATAAAAGGTCGATTCGTACAAAAAAAGCGATCCTACATCAGTTAGAACTACTCTTGGCCTTTTACGTAGATAACGTTACAGTCGAGACTGATTAGTAGTAACGCTTTCTACGAAGACAAGCACGGCTCCAATGTGTTAATAATACAATAAACAGGGAATTGGAATTGTGCCATTCTTCGTAAGAGGTGTAGTAGAATGACGGAAAAAAAATAGTTGATAGTACATACAGAAATTGTAGCATTTACTCACATGTGTATACACAGTATTGATATTTCATACATTATTTCATAGAATACAAAGTACTGAACTAGATGAATTAGCTGAATCGATCATAGAGCTTTTTCCAACAGAAAGTAAATCTTTGTACTTTGAAAAATCATCGTTATTTTATGAAAATAACATTCGGAAAAGGAAGAACTCTGATGGATTATTGTACAAGGAGTACATGAAGTATAGAATATTTTTGGGTCATAAAGTGCAACTGTTGAAGCTTAAAGAAAGAAATGGTGCAACACCGGACACAGTAAATCATAAATCGCTGAAATATTAGTAATTCAACTTATAAAACTGTTTCCCGACATGTAATTTAATTAGCACCCCCAGCCAGCATTGATATATAAGATTTAGAACTAAGCTCAACGCATGAGTTTGATGAAAAAAAGCGCACTGAATTAGAACGAAAGTGGAAATTATAATTTGAGATTCGGCACGCGAAAACAAGCGCCTACAAAAAGGCTGCTGATATTTTAAACAAATTTAAAATTGTACAGACATCTATAGGTCCTGCTTTGGTAAGTGAATACGTTTGACATTTTTATCTAAATTTATTGTATGAACTTGTCTTCATGTTTTTAAAATAATCAATATTACTCTGCTATCACTCATATTACTCATAAACTTATAATTTTACCTGTTTTACGAAAATACGAAGATTGAGTATCATAAACATTTTTACTGTAATATTAAATTTCATAAATATTATTCTTTAGATACAAATAGACTTTGATTGTTTATTTGGTAAACAATCGGTTTGCCCAAATCGGAATGATGCTGAAGACAAAATAATAAACTATTTAAAGCTTCAACAAAGTATATCTCTAAATGAGCCATTAAAAAAGCGAACAAAAATTAAAGACAATAAGAATAAGGATGCGGCATTAAAGGAAACCTCAGAAATTTTTGTCGCAACGAATTACGGTCAATTAGATGATGTTTTTACCGTAATAAATACGTGCGATCCAACTAAACGTACGTATTTCATTTCGATCGAGGAGTAAAAATTTCTACTTATTTTTAAAAAAGCATTTTACTCGCATCCTGTGTATTAATTTTTAAGTTGTTTTAAATAATTATAAGCAAGTAGAGGATTGTTTATTAGTACAAAGCATAGCATTTTTGTTTTTACCCAGTATTATAATCTATAAAACGTTTGAAAAATCGAAAAAAACGGGATGTAATTGGATACCAAATCCAGAAGTAAAAACTCAGTCTTTTATATCACATATACAAGTTGATGAACGGATCCATTACATATATAAACCATTATTTTACAGAAACATAAATATTTAAAGAAATTGATTAAAACCAAGAAAAATTTTTATAATAAGTAGGGCTTGAATTTTCAACCTTACGTCGTAGTTTGAGGGATCCTTACAAACTTGACTTGTTTTCATGTTATTTGTAATGAAGTTTCATACGATTTTGAGTTTCTTAATCAAGCCATCGATTGCTGCTTTAAGCTCTTTTTTGCGTTAAAATTAGATTACACATATGCTTGTTGTCACATTTGGTCATTTTTCCAATTGTATATTTATAAATTACCGAAAATAAGAAAACCAATAGGTGCAAATATAATAACTGAATTGTCAATAGAACTTAATAAAGAAAATAAAAATAGTAAAAATTACTTGAGAGTTTTTCTTTTTAAATAAAAAATAATACAAATATGAAACAGTAAGATCGATCTGATAACATTTTATTTCCGTACAACATTAATTAGTTGTACATAATAACACTACTTGTTATAAGGGAAATATTTTTTAAATAATTTTTCATTTATTTAATTTTTTGCAGAAAATACTTTTTACTTTAAAAAATTAACTTTGAACTTACTTTTACTAAACTTACCTGTGCATTGTATAATAACTTATCGTTTTCAAGATCGGACGTTCAGAACATATTAAACATTGTTCAGGATTTTATAAAAAATGATTATAGCGTTGTGTTACTTAATACACTTAATACAAATCTACATAATGCAGTGAGTAATGATGCTATAGTAGAAATAAAAAAAACTATCGAAAGATTAAACAGAGCACTCAATAATCAATCAACAGAGGCAAAAAGAATTTGAAGTTATAAACAAATGAACCTTTACGCAGAACCAGATATTAACGTATTAAAAAAAGAGTTTGCGATCACAGAGGAACCTCATAAGACTGTTTTGCGCGAAAAATTTATGACCTCTGTACACTTGCCGATGCAACATACTTTAAATAAATTATTAGAAATCGATGGTTTATTTAAAGCGACATTAGAATACATGAACAGCTTGAAAAATGAAAAAAATGTTATAAGTAATTTTGTTCAAGGCTATCTTTGGAAACTACAAGTTATTAATTTAAAGAAATCTGGAATCATTTTGCCCTTGGTCATATTCTTTGACGACGTTGAGACGGGAAACGCGTTAGGTTCGCATGCGGGAAAAAATAAAATCGGAGCTGTTTATGCTACCATACCATGTTTACCCCCAAATTTTGCATCAAAACTTGATAGCATAGTCACAACGGACTTATTTTTTACTCAGGACAGGAAAAATTATGGTAATGAGATTGCTTTTAAAAAATTGCTTGAAGATTTGATTAAATTATGAAATGATGGTATTGATATTTTAGTTGGTGATAAAAAATACAAAGTTTATTTAATTTTAAGTTTAATTTTGGGAGATAATCTGGAACTTAATTCAATTTTAGGTTTTATTGAATCCTTCTTTCAAACACGATTTTGTAGAATTTGTTATGCTGATGCGAGCGAGAGTAAGATACTAACAAGTGAAAATACCGAGTTACTTAGAAACGTTGAAAAGTACACGAAAGACTTAAGAAATATTGACTCATCCGCAACGGGCATTAAAGAGGGTTGTATTTTCAATACAGTTCCAGATTATCATGTTATGATTAATAGAAGCCAAGACATCATGCACGACCTATTTAAAGGTGTAGTAAATTATGTTATGGCAAACGTGTTGATGACTTTTATTAGTAAAAAATATTTTACGATAGACTATCTAAATAATAAATTAAAAACAATAAAGTTTAGCTATGAATCGAGAAACGTGCCGTTGGCAATCGACATTGCTATGTGAAAAAGTATACAAAACTCAAGATGTCGTCAGCAGAATCATTATTTTTTGCTAGGTACTTTGGAGTAATTATAGGAAATAAGGTGCCAAATGCTGATGAATCTTTCAAATTGTACACTTTCTTACGTAATATTATTAACGTTCTAACTTCACCCTCACTTAGTAAATCTGATATTTTACAACTGGATATTTTTATTACAGAGCACCACAAGTTGTACTTACATTTGTATGGTGATTTGAAACCAAAGTTCCATTTACTACTGCATTATATTCGTTTAATTTACAAAATGGTCCTCCGAACAAACTTTCTGAATTAAGATTTGAATCAAAACACCAAGAACCAAGGAGTATCGTAAAAGCTCAAAGTTCCCGAATAAATATTTTAATGACAATTGCAACGAGATATCTTTTAAAAATGATGAATTTTTCATTTATATCTTATAAATCTACGTACATCGAATACGGTAGTGTCATATCTAATGATGTTGTCGATTCTTTTTTTCCTCTTTTTTAAAAAAAATGTTGCCTAAGTAATGTTGTTTTAAATGATATCACATATAAATCGGGAACTTCGGAGAAAATAATCCTGAGTTTGGAGAAATTCAAAAAATCTATGAAATTAATGATGAAATATTTTTTGTATATATTCCATTTAAAATAATTGGCTTTGACTCTCATTTTTTCGCTTACAGTGTTTTTAAAGACATCAACAAAAAGGTTATTTCTTATACAAAATTACATCAACGATGCCCTTGTTTAATTGTAAAAATAAATGATTACTTGTACATTGCCACTAGACATCGGTTATAAGATACTAAGAAATTGTTTGATTTAAATAAATATAGAATAGTCAGTAACCAAAATAATGTAGTTTGTCAAATAAAATATTAAAAATTTTTACAAATATAATTTTTTTACTGCTGACCCAAAATTGTATTTTTAGAAAAAGCTTGTAAGATTTGATACAAATGTTAGGTTAAATTACTTGTTTCTTTTACATATTAGGTTAATTAATAAGTAGTACTAAATAAAGCTTATTGTTCTGAAATAATTAATGTATTTGTATTGAGCTAATCCAATCTTTAATAAACTACTTATTATTTAGTACCATGATTATTTCATGCATTCACATTTTACCCAATAATATTGTATTAGTGCACTCTATTAGTAGAATAGTAATAATTATTACATAAACTAGATAAAACTTTTTTATAACTTGTATATTATTATGCAGCTGTTAACGTCAAAATATTTATAGCATACTGGTTCAACATTCTTATATAACCATATAAATACACACAGTGCACACATACCAATATCTAATTAGGTATCACTCGGCTCTACGAGTGCGTTCACTGGAAATCTTAGTGAACGCAATTCATTCCTCCTAATTCTAGATGAACGCTCGAAGTTCACTCGGCTCTACGAGTGCGTTCCCAGTAAACGTAGTTCCTTCCCCCAAATTTTCAATGAACGCTCGAAGTTCACTCGGCTAAGCGAATAATGTCACGCCACCACGCGAGTGAAGGCCGAACGTACACCATGTTTGTAAATGGAAAGAATCTCTGTGTGTATTGCTTCTATTCTACTTTCAAGAGAAATAACCACTTACAGAACTTTTAGACTTCCTTTAGATTTAAGCACTATAGAAAGTGCGTTTCTCCAGTTTGAGCCAGATAAACAAAAATTGCGTAATGTAGAAGTAATTATTTGGGATCAATCTTCTATGATACCAAAAAAAGCATTAAAAATCGTTGATAGGCCTTCAAAAAATTTATCTAGGAATTATAAATCGTTTGGAAATAAAATAATAATTTTAGGTGGAGACTTTCGTTAAATTCTCCCAGTAGTAAAAACCGGAAGCAACATTTCTGTTGATTCAGAAACCAGAAAATTTTCCAATTTTTGGCGTTTGTTTAATATTTTTTGTTTAAAAATTAATATACGTTCGATTGATAGAAAATTTTATCCATTGATACTGGATATAGGAGAAGGCAAAATTAAACCTTATAGAAGTCCTCAGACATGAAAAACAAATAATATATGTTCTAAAATTTTTGATAATAATAATGACTCTTTTGTTAGTAAAGCTATATTAACATTTCACAATAAGTACACACATTTTTTTAACAAAAAATTTTAAACAACATGGTAGGAACATTAGTAACATATTATAATATTGATAAAGCAACTCACAAGGGAATAGATAAAACAGAAAATAATGTTTGTATCAATTTCCCTACAGAATATTTAAATAGTATTAAAGAAGGTCTTCCTTCACATAAATTGAATTTGAAAATTAATGCAATTGTTATGTTAATACAAAATTCAAAAATATCTGACTGACCTTGCCTTGGTACAAGATTATGAATTACAAAATTATTTAAATACAACATCGAAGCTGAAATAATCACAGGAGAAAAAAAAGGATATAAAGTCCTTACTCCAAGAACAACACTAAATACAAACAATTCTGCTTTGCTAACATTTACATTGTATAGAAAAAAATTTCCATTTACCTTAGCTTTTTCTATGACTGTCAATAAATCTCAAGTTCAAAGTTTTGATGCCTTAGCATTGTACCTTAGAAAGCCACTATTTTCTCATGGGCAATTATATGTTGCATTGTCCAGATGTAGGAACCGAAAAATAATTTTTATCTAAATTGAATCGGAAAACAAATTTAAAATTAAAAATACTGTATGGAATTAAATTTTAGAGTAACAAAAAAACTACTCCATAATTTATCACTATTTTTATACTTTTGTTACGTTGGAAAGAGATTGGTAAGGAGGTGCGTCGCGAGAATGATTAATATTTATTTTCTTGAACACTTTTATTAAAAATACTACATTGATGATGAAAGTCACGCGTGTATTCCCGTTCTAGGCTCGTCATGTCTTTCCGTATTAATCGCTCGGCGTCTTGATACGGTAACGCTTGAGTCCTTTGGTAACGCCCGACCCTCTTGATAGCGCTCGACTACCGAATGCTGAGAGCACGAATGAATCCTCCAATACGCGAATGTCCGACTGTCCCGATTTGAAGCTCGCTGGGCCTTATACTACCTTGTTCCCCACCAGTCGATGCCTTCTTGCTAAAGTAGTCTAGCTGTTACCAGGGAGAGTCAGTATGATATGCCTTGCATATCGTACGTTACACTTTCTTGCAAATTTTTTTTTTTTATCAAAAAAGCAAATTACAGTACCTTTTAGTAGTCAGATTTATGAAATCATATACAATACGTTTTATATAATATATTTTTAGATACACCATCGTGGATGCAAATTTTTATTAGTGTGACAAATGTAAATTAAGATTTTCAAATCAAGATAGTCTATTATCGCACGAAAAAGTTCACAAAAAAATTTTTTTGTATATGATTTATGTAACATTATCATATTATAGGAAAAAAACGATTTGCCTTACAAGGAAGAATGCCAAAACGTTGAAAATAATTTCAAGTGTATGAAATGCGGAAAATGTTTCAAAAGAATTTATCACTTACAGGGACATTTAAAAACTTATGAAAAAAACGTTCAAAAAATTTTTTTCAAAATTGTGACAAAGGTAATGTAAGAGCAGAGCACTAAAAAGGCATTTTAAAGTATGTTATTAAAACAAACATCGTTAGTGAGTGAAATTGTAACAGATTTTGTTGTTATAGTCAAATAAAATTATATGTGAAAATACAACCATTTGTAACAGTTTATATATATTAGGCCTTACAGATTTATTCACTACATTATTATACATACTAATTGTGTTACATAATGTGATCAAATTGAGGGGAGTGTGGGGGGGAGGAGCTGCATGTGTATATATGTATATACAATTGACTGTAAAAAGATTATCAGAATCATTGATAAAAGACTAAGGTATAATGTAACAAACTTGATCTCAAGTTTTTAAATTATAATTAGTTCTTTACTTGCTACGTTGGCACTATGAAAATGCATAAGAAAAAAGATTTTTGCAATATCGAATATAATATCTCAAATTATAAAATCGTTTATAGAGTTGCTTTAATTTATTGCCATACAGACATAAAGCCGGTAAAATATTCTTCTACGTTTACAAAAATTAGAATTTTGTCTTGTGCTTTGCCAAAAGTTTGAACAGCAAAATTCGCTATGTTAATTTTAAAAAAGTTACTATTCTAATTTACTAGCAAAAATGTGGACATCACGGAAAAGAGTTCGACATAATTTTATAATAAGTTGACTTCACATAGTGTCCTTGGCATCATAACTTGAAACTCTTTTTTTTCAAACTAATTTCAAATCGCATTAATGACCCAGAACCTTTTAAAAAGTTAAGAACAGTTGGCGGAATACTTTATCGTTCAATTAAAGATGCTGCTATTGCTTTAGGTTTAGTGAAACATGATTTCTTGGTTCATAATATTTTTTAAGAAGCATGTAACGTTGTGCTGCCAAGCCAACTGAGAAAATTATTTGCGTGGTTTTTAATGTCCAAAGATATTTAAGGCAAAAAACCATGGAAAAAATTCAATCAATTATTTATTTATGATTTTAAAAAGGAAAAAGAAAACAAAGCCTTATAACAGCTACATTTAACTTTTAAATTTGCAGAAAACTCTAAAAAATTTTCAAAAAAACCTTAGAAATAGTTTAAACAACATGACGAGGTTTATGTAATCCAAATATTCTTGTAATAAATTAATTGTTTTAGGAGGAGATTTTACACAGATTCTTCCAGTTTTGGAATGTAAAAATAGAAACATGGGTATCCAAGAAAACATGGAACAAGTATTAAATTATCGTATCTTCGGTCATTGTTCTCCATTCTAAAACTTAACACCAATATTTATTTAATTCGCAAAAGCTTTAAAAATTATTATTAGATATTCTAGAAGAAAAAATTTGATTATTGCTAGGGCCAAATAAATGAAGAACAAACGACGTTTTTCCGATATTTTTCGTCAAGATGTTAACTTTTTTACAAATAATGTTATATTTACTTTTCGTAACAAGTATACTTACTCTTGGAACAATAAAATTCCAACTCACGTAAAAGGAGAAATATAAACATATAACAGCATAGATCATGCTACTCACAAGGATGTTGTTAAGTCTGATAGTAATGTTTATTTAAATTTTAGTTACATTTTAAAGCAATATTTGTGAAGCCTTATCTTCACATAAGATTATCTTCAAAATTGGAACCATTGTTATGTTAATACAAAATAATGAAATTTATAAACTTGTTAAAAATTTAAGATGAAAAAACCAGCATCCTAAACCACTACCTACCAAGAGTGGTGAAACAATGTGTTAACAAATGATATAGATAAAATAATTATTAAGGGAGTCGTGGATTGCGGCTAAAGAGAGGTAGAACAAATATTGGAGCGTTGCTCAGACAATGTGTTTATCAACTGGGCGGGGCTGAAGTAGGTTCTTCAAAAAGTGGAAGGAAAGCTGAGAGGGGGGTGCAAAAAGTTATTTACGTAAAAATGACACAATAACCTACATAACTTTACCTCATTTAGAGATGCAGTTGAAACGTGGCTGAAAGGAGTCTTTCAATATTGTGAAGGTGGCTTATTAAGTTAACTGGTTATTGGGTTGCAGAATTGTGAGGGCACTTGAAGGGGTATTAAACATAAAATAAACTCAAGAAAAATAATTTAAAAGGTAAAATTATACCTCATTAAGAGAAGGCTGAGGGGGGCTCTTCAAAATCAGACAGGGGGCTAAGGGGGTGGAGGGAAATAAAGAAGGATAAACAAAAATTCAACCGAATATAAATAGGGTTAAAATCAATATAATTTTAACTTTAGAGAGGAGCTGCGGGTAGCCAAGAGAGATTATCCGGAATGACTCTCAAAAATCACTTTATAATATAGAAATATATACATGTATGAAAAATTCGTTGTTAACGGGAGATCCCATGCTGCCCATCGTTGGTTTAAGTTTTACGGGGCTTGTAACAGCGTAAGAACTAGGAAATTTTTTCTTGTTTTTAATTTTGTTTGGTGATTTAATGTAACTGGTTTCCGTTTTCTGATATGGCGGCTGTACTCGTCGAGACTACTCTAAAAAAGCTAAGACGAGAAAAATTATGCAAATTAAGTTAATTTAGAGCAACAGAAGTGTGCTTTTGTGATTTTTAACTTAATATCTGACATTAACAGTGCGAAATTATACCAAATATTTAACATATCCCCCACAAAATGGAGAAAATCCATCTAAAAGACGAATTTCACGACAAAATTAACTTGGAATCTACTTATTAAACTTTTTTTACAAGTTTCTGTATTAATACGCTTGAAGCCTTATACTACGTATGAAATCCATGCAAAAAAAATTATAAGCTATAAAATAATAAAAACTAGTTCCAAGAAAGTTTAGCCAAAACAAAATCGATTCAAACGTTATAATTTTCTAAGCGAGGGACTTTTGTCGTAGTATATTAACGCATCGTTAAATGCGTCATCGGCTTGTATTACATAACACTTACAACCTCTAAGAAATTCTAAGAGCATTACCTAATTGTTTGTTTTGCGTAAAAAATCGATTATTATTAAAATGTACGGAACAAATCGAAGTTTTGTTGCTTCAAAACCTGAACCAAGACTATACCCTTTAGTCTAGTCCGGACGAAAACTATGCCCTTTTTTTAGTCCGGTTAAGCGGTTAAGGACCATCCCATTTTCTCCAAGTCAGGACAAACATGTTGACATTTTCTGGAGCTCAGATGAAGTGAAATTTATTGATGCTCACCTTACATTTGTGTTTGTTAAGATAAATAGTTAAAAATATTTATAAAGTGGTTGTTGTCTACAGTTATTGTAACACACATTACGAAGTCTTTTAAAAAGCTCATACTCTTTTATTTTTAAACACTTACTAAAACTCCAAATACTGGAGCCACTAGACCTGCTAAGAATAACTATTACGTGTTGTTTTTTATAAGGGCGTCCGTAGATTCACGCGCATGTGAATCTCAATATGAAGATAAAACTTATAACACAAACGTTTAGACACAAGTATTGCAAAACCTTGAAATGTTAAATCGTTTTCAGGAGCTCGTATTTGTGAGCTCATTTCCACGTACTAGTGGCTGTTAGCCGTCAAAAGCATGAATTAGCAAATCTGGAAAGGTTTGTTGTTTTAGAGGAAGTACAACACAAGAGGGGTTAGTAAATAATATTTGGATGTTTTTCAACTTAATTTTCGTCCAGACGCGGGCGTGTTTTTAGCCCAGACTCAGAAAAAACGGCATAGTTTCCATCCAGACTAGAAAAAAGGGCATAGTTTCTGTTCGGACTAGAAAAAAGGGCATAGTTTTCGTCTAGGCTTGAGAAAGGCATGGTCTTTACTTAGACTCAAATAAAAAGTCATAGTCTTCGTCTGGGCTCAAAAATGGGCATAGTTTCTGTCCAGATGAGGAAAAAGGGCATAGTCTGCGCCCGGGACGTCGAAAAAGTATAGTTTTTGTCGAGGACCAATTAGGGCATAGTTTTCGTCAGGAGCGTTGAAATAAGCTTATATCGTGGAATCTACCCTGTACTCTGCTGAGAATGTCAACCTATGCAAAATAACGCCAGCAATTTAGAAAATTTAGAAATTTTTATAACAAATAAAGTTAACAGAATACTATCCAAATATTTGCAATAAGTTCTTGGAAAATATCAAATCCGTAACTTAATACTTTTTTATAATAATATAATTTATTCATCAGAAATGCTGTCAATATTATTGTTGTTAATATCATAATTATTTTTATATCCTATTATTTACTTTATTATCATTGCAATTCAAACATTTATAGTAACCTAGACAGCTACTATTCCTGTCGCTGTAATTAATACGTCTCTAAATCTCTGATCATTCTTTTCAAAGTTATTCAGGTTATAAGAATTTATTTGCTATACACATTTACTATTAATAAACAAATGAAGTTTCGAAATTACTTTAAAAAAAAACTTTTGTGAATATTGCAATAAAATGATATTATCAAGTACTTAGTTCATCAACGACTAGGTATCTATCTCAACTGACACCACGCTCAATTGCCGTCAAGTAAAGAAGCTAGCTTATCAGCGAACCTAGGTATGTGTAAGTACAACGGTGTTAATACGTTTTATCTGTTTTCCAGTAGCTTATAATTAAATTATTTTCTTTCCACAGAGAAAATTACAAGTTAAATGTTTATCACAGTTATAAAATCAATATAAATATTTAAAGCTTTAAAAAGTATCCACGCTTAGAGGGTGATTAGTATGTTATTTTAATTAATTTAAGTAAATTTATTTATCCCTTGGTGTGAAAGTGATCTCACAGTAATTCATAAGTGAGTTCACAAGTATATTATTAATATTTAATTTGTATTAGTACGTGGTAAGGTCCAAAAGTTTCCGGTCTTCCCACATTACATTAATTGGAGACACAAAACTAACCTATCATTAAACTACTAGACTTTTAGTTACCCACTCACAATAACAGATATTAAGCCATTTCATTTCATTAGAAAGATATAGCATTTTAAAGTCAGATAGTCAATTAAAAATTATAAATAGATAAAATTGAGTATAGAGCTGTGATCTAATTCTTAACGAAAGAAGGCAGCACGCCCGCCAAAATCAAACATCGTTTGGATGATGTGTACGGGCAATCTTCTCCTTCGTATTCCACCTTCAAAGAATGGGCAAAACAATTTCGTTTGGGAAGAAAATCAATTGAAGATGAACCTCGTTCAGGACACCCATCCAAGGCCATTACTGATGAAAACATTGAATTTATGGAGCAGAAAGTACTGGTAGACACACGGCTTAAAACTAAAGAATAAGCAGTTATGGCGGGCGAATACTATGCTTCCTTGTTGCATCAGTTGCGAGATGCTTTTAAAAAAGAACGTCAAGCAAAACGGCCATGAGGAGTAATGTTGCTTCATGACAACGCGCCAGTTCACACATCAGGTGTTTCAAAGGCTGCCATTAAAGAAGGCGGTTTCACAGAGCTCTATTATCCACCGTCCTGACTTGGCCCCAAGTGACCATTATTTATTTTAAAAATTAAAATCAGACTTACGAGGAAAAAAATTTAACACTGATGAAGAAGTGAATTCAGCGGTTTTGTCACATTTTCAAGGAAAAAATTCAGACTATTTTTGAAGAGTATAGAAATGTTGATTAAGCGCTGTAAAAATTGTATTAAGAAAATGGTAATAATGTAAAAATAACATAAGTGGTTCGAGATATTTCCTTCATTTTATATTTCAGACCAGATTTTTTTGGACCTTACTACGTAAGTATATAGAGATCTTTCAAAATTACACATAAGAAATAAAAAAAATAAGCAGTGCACCAATTCCCAATGATATTAAGTTGTGATATGATGTGACGTGACGATTAATGCATCATTATGAAAATAACGGATAGTCTACTGTGGAAATATAAATTTTTTTTGCACGCTAATTTTATTACGTAGGAAAAAAAGTTTTTATGTTGTTTTTGGCGTTTGTACGATTTCAATTTCATGGATAAAACTCAGTTTAGTTTTTTTGGTTCAGTACATTAAAAAATTTAAAAGTAAGTCTTTTTACTTTCTTCGTCGTACATCAGAATGATATTGCAACATATATACAAGCCGGAAAAGATTTGCGTTCAGTTTCGCAAAGACTCAATCACAAGTTTCTATATTTTAATGAAAGAGACAAAATATGCAGCAAATGCACAATAATACAAAAGACCCATGAATCCTATAATAATGATATGGGTCTATCTGAAGATTTATCATCCAATAGCAAAATTAAAGAGCCATACCAAGTTGTTTCGCATAAAGTTGATTTTTCTGCACCTTCTGAAAAGCAAGATTATAATAATAAATCAACACATGAAGTTGATCTTGAATGTATGTTGCTTGGCCTTAAACGCAAATTCAATTCTTTCGACGTACTTGCGACGTAATACATACTTGCAGGAGCAAATACACAGTGCTAACTTTGAGAATGCATTAGTTGTTCTGATACAGATGGTTTTTCATAGTTTTTGTATGAAATTCTTCAAAATAGGTAAGTAACTCACGTACAATATAGCCTGTGGGTTTGCACTAACAGGTCCACCTTACAAACATTCATATCCTCATCCGATGAATTTGTAAAGAAATTTTGTGACAAGTTGTCAATTTTAAAACCATATTTTATTGTAGCAAAACAGCAATCTCTCTTCTTTAAGGACAGGAAAAAAATCTAAGTAAAGGCGAAATACTCATAGTACTTGACTTTTCAGAAAACTATAAATTTATCGTACTATAAATATGAAGACCGTCATAACTGTATTTACAGTTCCAAAAAGCATGAAAAATGCAAAGAGATTTTGAAAGAGTTGGTTTGACAAAGTACCCCCAGTTCTGGAGATATTTAGGAGTCACAGTTTTACCATAGGAAAAGAAAGTGTACTCTTGATCAAGAGATACTGTTTTGCTCCCGATGGCAAACGGTTAAGGTATTTAAACTAATTTATAATAAAATTAATAAATGTAAATAAAATTGTTTCTCTCAGTGATTCATGCGTTAATAACAAATCTCTATTCATATGAGTAAAATATTTGAATCAAAACGAATGCGAATATTTGGATAATCAGCTGTCAACTTTATTTTTTATCAAAATTTACACATTTTCAAAATTTTTGGCGTAATTTTGCATAGGTTGATGTACTAAGGAGAGTACAGGTAAATTCTATGATATAAGCTTACTTGTTTCAAGCAATTTAATAATAATAGTTTTTTTTTTGCAAAAAAAGACAATTAGAAGGTGCTCTTAGAACTTTTTAGAGGTTATGAGTATTACGTAATACAAGCTGATGAAGCATTTGACGACGTATTGATATAATATATATTTTTTAGGGTAAGGACAGTGTGTTTAAGGACAATTTTGTTAAATAACGTTTAACGTCATTTAAGTTTGTTTTCAGCTTCAAATCAAAACTAAAAACTGTGGACTACAGTCTCACGCTC